>CM037779.1:81769288-81819288 GCA_021229015.1 Solen grandis
AAAAAATCTTCTTCAATGAATGTATAAGGCCTAGAGCTTAGATATTTGGTATGAAGCATCATCTTATGGGCCACTACCAAGATTGTACAAATCATAGCCCTATGGTGATAAATGACCCCCACCAGGGGTCACTTGTTTTACACAGAGTTATATAGGAAAATCTTAAAAAATCTTCTTCTATGAATCCATAAGGCCTAGAGCTTAGATATTTAGTATGTAGCATCATCTTATGGGCCACTACCAAGATTGTACAAATCATAGCCCTATGGTGATAAATGACCCCACACCAGGGGTCACTTGTTTTACATAGAGTTAAATAGGAAAATCTTAAAAAATCTTCTTCTATGAATCAATAAGGCCTAGAGCTAAGATTTTTGGTATGTAGTAGCATCTAATGGTTCATTACAAAGATTTTCAAAGTCTTGGCCCTACGGTGATAAATGACCCTGCGCTCAAGTCTTCTCTGAAACCATATGGCCCATTGCTTAGATATTTGGTGTGTAGTATTGTCAGGGGTAAAATGTTTTAGATTAAGTTATATCAGAATCCTTGTCTGTTTAAAAACCTTGACATCAGTTGAAGCAATGGTACTCAGGTGAGCGATTCAGGGCCATCATGGCCCTCTTGTTTTAAAACCATAGCAACTAAGTGACAACATTCAACTAACAACAGCCTTAAGGTCCACAATTTTTACTATGCTCTATCTAGGAAGTAAAATTTCATTTTGAACTTTATTTCACAGACACGTACATGGTGTTATGTTCAGATGCACAGTAATATTATCAGGAAGGTCTGTAGGCCTGAGTGATTAATGTCAACCCTTTTCCTCATATAGACTCATTTTGACACAGTCAGTAGGTACCACATAAAGCCTGATCTGCAGAAAACCACAGTTAAACCTTACCATTTAATTACAAAATCCTCATTTCCAGACCACTGAGGAGCAGCAAACAGCATAAAACCTGATCAGCCTGCGAGTTACTCGCAGGCTGATCTGGTTTTATGTTGTTCGCATAGGTCTTTTCATGGTTTCCTCTATGAGGGAAAGGGTTAAAAGCATCTGAATGTAACACTGCATTATTATACCCCCGAAACGAAGTTTGGGGGGGTATTTAGGAGTCACCCGGTGGTCGGTCGGTCGTCGGTCCAGCGGTCCGTTGCATTTTCCTTGTCCGGAGCATAACTTGAAAACCACAAGTTGGAATTCAATACAACTTCATGCAATGATCAAGCACAATATGAGGAAGTGCAGTGCACAAGAACCATAACTCTATCTAAGAATTACAGAGTTATTGCCCTTTGTATTTTTTCCTTGTACGGAGTATAACTTGTAAAGTACTGATTGGATTTCAAAACAATTTCATACAATGGTCAAGCACAATGAGAGGAAGTGCAGTGCACAAGAACCATAACTCTATCTATAGGAATTACAGAGTTATTGCCCTTAGTTACTTTTCCTTGTCCAGAGTATAACTTGTAAACTACTTGTTGGATTTCAAAACAATTTCATACAATTGTCAACCACAATAAGAGGAAGTGCAGTGCACAAGAACCATAACTCTATCTATAGGAATTACAGAGTTATTGCCCTTAGTTACTTTTCCTTGTCCAGAGTATAACTTGTAAACTACTGGTTGGATTTCAAAACAATTTCATACAATGGTCAACCACAATATGAGGAAGTGCAGTGCACAAGAACCATAACTCTTTCTATAGGAATTACAGAGTTATTGCCCTTAGTTACTTTTCCTTGTCCATAGCATAACTTGAAAAGAACTGGTTGGAATTCAAAACAATTTCATACAATTGTCAACCACAATAAGAGGAAGTGCAGTGCACAAGAACCATAACTCTATCTATAGGAATTACAGAGTTATTGCCCTTAGTTACTTTTCCTTGTCAAGAGTATAACTTGTAAACTACTGGGTTGATTTCAAAACAATTTCATACAATGGTCAACCACAATATGAGGAAGTGCAGTGCACAAGAACCATAACTCTATCTAGAGTAATTACAGAGTTATTTCCCTTTGTTACTTTTCCTTGTCCATAGCATAACTTGAAAAGAACTGGTTGGAATTCAAAACAATTTCATACAATTGTCAACCACAATAAGAGGAAGTGCAGTGCACAAGAACCATAACTCTATCTATTGTAATTACAGAGTTATTGTCCTTTGTTACTTTTCCTTTTAAAACTACTGGTTGGAATTCAAAACAATTTCATACAATGGTCAAGCACAATAAGAGGAAGTGCAATGCACAAGAACCATAACTCTATCTGTAGTATGTATAGAGTTATTGCCCTTGCACTTACATACAATAGTCAAGCGCAATAAGAGGAAGTGAAGTAATCCTAATAACTTCATCATTTCTTAAGCAGTATTGCGGGGGTATTAATCACATTTAGTGATAGTTCTAGTTCTGCTAAATGTCACAAAAAACAAAACTCTCTTTCCTTTCTAACACAGTTACTAGACTGCAAAGCTTCAAAACGGATACAAATGTGTCCGTTTATTTTATTACTCTTTACTTTAGGAGACAAGTAATGTCATATGATGTTCATCACCTTTAAACCATGTACACTGTAAACTTCTTATAACGCTCCTCGGAACAACGCTGTATCTAATGTAATGCGGATGTCCATGGACCCCTTTTTTTTTTGGAAAAAAATAGCAATTTTCGTATTTTTCGTATGTATCATTCTATTGTAGCCGCCATTTTTGTTTACAAACAGCGGTTTCCGGTTATCCGCCGATTACCTGATATGTGTTAGTTTCTCTCGCTGTAGGCTGAAAACCAGTCACACTAGTACACTTAGGTGCGTGAACAATGGTAAACTGTCATAAGTCAAACAATTAAGAAGCCAGTATTGGCTATTTTTCCCCAGACTAATGACATGAACCTGTTATGTTTTTGCACTTCAGCACGTGTCAGCGTAATAATGATGGCAAACTGTCATATGTAAAACAATTAAGAGCCCATTATCGTTTACTATACCGCACAATAAGAATAAGACAGAAACTGACCGCCGATTTTACCGGTACAGTGTAAGCGGGTGGGTGGGGGATGGCTTTACTCGATATAGCATACAGTATAAGTGGATGGGGGGGATTTTAACCTGAAATAGCAATAACGCGGATTCACATAGAGCGCGGATCAACACCTTGGACCCCCAAACCCGCGTTTTAAAGAGTTTACAGTGTATATATATATATATATATCAGAAAATGGGACACGCCATACTTCATCTATGTTTATATAGAATATTTTGTGGCTCAACTCAGAATGAGGAATACGAGTTCTGTTCTGAGTGCTATATTGCAGAATAATGCATGGTATTAAGTTCAGATGCGCAGTAGTCTGATATATTACAAAGCATCTGAACTCAACACCATGCTTTATTCAGAAATATAGCACAAAAAAATGAAACATTTCCATTCTAATACATTTACTAGACTGCCAAGTTTTGAAAGTGATGCAAGTGTGTCCGTTTATTATATTACGTTTTATTTTAGGAGTCATATGACGTCATATAATTACGTCATACATGTATGTATTTGAACAGTACGTATATCAGAGAAAAATGTACACCATAAATCCTCTATGTTGATAACTTGTTGATTGTGTAAGAAAGGCATGTTTTTATAATTGAGTACATATAGTATGTGTTCTATTTTACCACAGACCCTAGTATATAACACAGTGCACCATTTGACCCCATATTCATAGTTTGTAATTCATTTGTATTTAACCCTTTCCCTCATAGAGTATACCATGAAAAGACCTATGCGAACAGCATAAAACCAGATCAGCCTGCGAGTAACTCGCAGGCTGATCAGGTATTATGCTGTTCGCTGCTCCTCAGTGGTCTGGAAATGAGGATTTTGTAATTAAATTTGGTAAGGTTTAACTGTGGTTTTCTGCAGATTAGGCTTTATGTGGTACCTATTGAGTGCGTCAAAATGAGTCTATATGAGGGAAAGGGTTAAACTGCATTTTCAGTCCTGTATAATGTTGTATATAGTCGTGGATAAAAACAATAGCATTTTAATGGACCTGTATTGTTGTGATGACTTACTGTGTACTGTATACCATTGTTTAATCTTGTTTTGTTTTAGGACCACAATGTCGCGTTTATGGAGACAAGTGCAAAGACAGGGATGAACGTGGATCTAGCATTTATGGCAGTAGCGAGGTAGGTGGCGACTCTGTTCAGTACCCATGTGGCAGGTAGCTCTACACTCTACTATGGCAGGATGTTAACCCTTTACTCAATGAATATTCTTGTACCCATTTATGACTATAGTAAACAATGATTTTTTTTAACATACAGATTTTCTGATCTTCAAATTGTATATAAAACAATGGATACTAGTAATTCTCGCATACAGTGTAGCATCTGAGCTACAATTTGTATGAACAAACAGAGAAGAGCTGATCAGGGTCTGTTTGCAAAGTGTTAAAATGCGTCTGTAGAAGGAAAGGGGTTAATGTAACAACACTCTTTCCTGACAATTGAAACACACTCTTTGTCTCCTATAACTTGTAATTATCTTAATAATAGTGTTGCTTCTTTCTACTGATTGCTTGGTATTTTGTCTGAATGAGAATTTAATGATGACAAATGACTTTTGCAACAATATTCTTCATCAAACAGAATATGATAGGAAAATTTACATTAAGATTTTTGGCTCATTGGCTTTTGAAATATAATATTTTGCAGTTCATGCATGACCATTATCAGAATTGAAAAATGCTTGTTCATTAATTCCTGTTTTGACTTGAAGTAATTTTTTATTTGAAGTTTCCCTGATGAAATTTTTAGGATTGTGTTGTCAGATTTTAACCTATGTTCCCTAGGCTTAGCACATGTACCAGTTATTGCCTTGGTTGGACATATATACCTAGAGGCCTGTCATGTGTTCAGGATGCCAAACCATATGCAACTGGTCGCTTACAGTCAGTTAAGGAGTTGCCTTAGATCCATATACCATGCTGTTCACGTGCACCTTATGCTGTACATAGGTAAACATGAACATTGTGGTTAATGTCAAAGAGACATATTCATAGCTGACGGTAAGCAGATGGTGTGGTATACAAAACGCACACGGGAACACATGGTTGGTTAGCTTATGACTTTGAACAAGATGTGTATGCCATGTTAAGCCTAGCTACTGGTCTCTTCTGTAGCTATGTGAAGGGTGCCAGTTTGCTCTAATTATCAGTCCAAAGGGTCTTGTTTACAGATGTAATCAAATTGACTTACATGCTGTCCATTAGGTACACTGGGATAATGGGTAGTCAATGGGTGACCTGTTTCACACAAACTAATACATGAAAAACCATATTTTCTAAACTATTAAAGCTTCTGTCATCAATTTCACATTCTTCACTACCACATGTGCTTCATTCTCATCGAGGGCCATAACTCTTAGGTCCATTTCCAACAAATTTATCTCCCCCATTAAAAAAAAAACAAATAGACAATCCGCATGCAGTGCTCTTGTAAATGCTAAAAACAGGAATGGTACATTGAAGCGTCATTCTAAACACAGGCAATGACTGCAGAATTAGATGATGAAAATGCTAAATTTCTACCCACTTACCAACCATCTGTCAACAATTTACTTTCATAGGTATTTCATAATAAATCGAGAAATGTGATCAATGTGTAGCGTTCCAGCATTCAATACATTATCAAACATTGGTATATGGCAGTGAACTGTGATCACATTAGCACTGGTAGCGCTGGTAGTATGAAAATTTGTTCTGTTAATGTAGATAATGACCCCCACATCATGTCTCCAATCCCTTTGACACATGCAAATTGTACAGGAAGGTTACATACCATTTCCTTGTCAGAAGCTGTTTCAGTTTAAAGGTTGAACCTGTTATTGGTATGATAATTGAAGCAACACCTCTTCTCAGTTTGTATTGGTATCTACATCAGATATTTGGATGCACTGCAACCATAAGACTTAATTAAAAGAAACATAATAAATTATGCAAAGTCTGGCACCCCCCCCCCCCCCAAAAAAAAACAACAACAACAACAACAACAAACAAACTAGATACATCAGTACTGTTAAATTATGAAGAATTATTATGAAATATTTCAACTTTCAGAGATTTAAAGATGAAGAAGACAAGACAGCCCAGTGATCCAAAATTCAATGTAGCCGAGTATGTGGATCGAGAAAAGAAAACGTCAGGCTGCTGTAGCTAGCAGTGGATCCCGATACTGCCCGTACTTCCGTAGTTATAACATTGGAAATGCATTTGACTCATTTTGTTATTATATAAGATGTTGATATTTTTGTGTTAGATTGACGATGTGTAAGGTAGAAACAAATTGTTGCAATATATTAGACTTTGTATGCATATATACATATATATATATTTCAGAACAAAAGCAGATGTCCTTTTAAATGTGTCTTCAGAATATTTTTGTGTTATACTCCTCATTCAATTCATAGCTCTAAATTCAAACACATGTCACAACTCATGTTTTCACTCAGTCTCTAAAAATTGTCTCAAACTCCACAAATTTCAATAAAATACCTTTACTAATGAACTAAGACAGCTTGGTAATAGTCTTTGAATTTAAGTCCCTTTTACTAATTTATTTACACCACTGTCACCCCATTTCTTTCTGTCTTAGAAATACTACCATGGTTTTCAATACCCATACTTTTGTCCCAATTGTCTGTACTAAATCAGTACATTACTAATCTTCAAATGCTTTCAGATGTATCAAAACTGGTTTTCACAATGAAGATGGGTTTGTTTGTAATTCTGCTTTCCATAAAAAGAAAAAAAAAACTCTAATTAAAGACTGCCCATAATTTTCAGATGCAAACCCTTGAAATACCCATTAAAACACCTTTTTTTCTGTATAGTAACAAAAGTATGAGAGGGTTTGGGTGAATATTTGAGCTGTGGCGCTCATCAACAATCATGGAAGCATGGTTTTCTCACATGTCTGATAATGAGGTTTATTTGGTATCATGTTTTCTTGGAGTCAAAGGTCTGTTACATATTTATTCTAAATTTTCATATTGTACAATATACAATCGTAGGTGTCCATTGAGATGTGACCATTCCATATAAAAAGGCAATATATTTGTTATTCATCTTGAAACTTTCAAGGCCTTCTTTTAATATCTTTGTAATATCTAAGAACTAAACCTGTTCCTGTTTTTACCACATATGTTTAGTACAGGTATATCTTTTAATACAGATTTTGCAGCCTTGGTACTTCATACATAAGGAAAATATGCATGTACAAAAATGTATGTGTAATGAAATAGACTTTGGCATTAAATTTAGAAGCATTTTCATTTTGGTTACTTTGACAAGAAGAGTTGTGAATTACGTAAATTGGTCTCCCAAATATTTCATTTGGGAACACATATTGATTTTGGTCAAGTTGTCCATTTTTCTCACTGTCACAAAGTTTGTATACAAGTTATTTTGTGGACGCTTGGTCAGATTTTGATTAAAAAAAATTAATATAAAAACTCAAATGAAAGTCATAAACAGACAATGGTCAAATAAAAAGTTTCAGCCCAGCCGTATGATTTCAAGGTCACATTTAAAGGTCAAAGTTTAGATAAGTGCTATTTGGTGCCCACTTGTACTGACATGATGTAATTGCAGAGAGTAAATGATAAATATATTAGCGACATTCCTGTTAAGCACATTCCATATTAATCTTTTTGTACATGTATTAAAGCTTCGTTATGTTAGGTAATATTATTGAGTAATTTTATTTATTCTTATTTTCTTGTTTGACTTGTTATTGGACGTGTTTACCTTTTACCACCTGTAGGTCACATCATTAGACAATAAGAAAGCCAATCAGATTGAACACAGTCTGAGTATATTTACAGTGTTTTCTGTTTGTCTCAAAAACCTGAAAGTTATGTGCATGCTTTCCTAGTTGTGCACTGGTTACATTGGTCATTGTCTGGATATAGTGCAGCTCCAATATAACACTATATTTAAATAAAGCTATTATAACAATTTAATTCACTTTTAAGTCAGTTAAACAATCGTAAGATAAAGATGTATGGTCTAGTGTTTGACTGTGTTATACTGGATTTTGTTCTATAATGGAGTGTACTGCACTTTGTGTTATATTGGATTTTGTTCTATAATGGAGTGTACTGCACTTTGTGTTATATTGGATTTTGTTCTATAATGGAGTGTACAGCACTGTTATATTGGATTTTGTTCGATAATGGAGTGTTATATTGGATTTGCACTATAATGGAGTGTACTACACTCTGTGTTATATTGGATTTTGTATATATTTTTGGTTTGAGAAAATAGTAATGGAGCTGCACTGTAGCTGCCAGGTGGTACAGGGTTAAGACTTCCTCCACCTACCTTGAGTTTCTTTCAGACATAACATAGTAAAATTGATGTTTACTTTTTTTCTTATTGGTATTGTACTTGCTAATAAAATAATATATGGATAGAAATATTTTTTAATGAAGAACTCTTTAGAATGTAGCAATAGTTTTAGAATGTATTCAGTGTTGATTATCTGCACTGGATATACTTGTTGCATTTGTATTTAACCCTTTCCCTCATAGAGGATACCATGAAAATACCTATGCGAACAGCATAAAACCTGATCAGCCTGCGAGTTACTCGCAGGCTGATCTGGTTTTATGCTGTTCGCTGCTCCTCAGTGGTCTGGAAATGAGGATTTTACAATTAAATTTGGTAAGGTTTGAGTTTGGGTTTCTGCAGATCAGGCTTTATGTTGTACCTATTGAGTGCGTCAAAATGAGTCTATATGGGGGAAAGGGTTAAGAAATGGTATAGACAAGTTCTTTTGGGAGTAAGATTGGTTGAGTAATGATTTTTTTGTGTGTCCATTATGATTGTTTTTCATCTTACATATGACATATGACAAAATCCTGCTTTTCACATGTCAGATTCCTTTATTTGAATAAAGGGTAGACAGGGAAGGTTTCTAACTGCTAGTCAGAGATAAATAAGAGATGACAGTTGCACAGTTTATCTTTCCATAGAAATTTTGAGTCATTGTCTGAACTGGGAGGCTGGATGACTAACTGAATTATTCATTAACAGACGGTGATTGGCAAGATTATTGATACAAAAGGAGTGATATTGCAATGAACATCATGTAATGTGGACTGATGAAGGAAAATACAAACTATTCCTGGCTGCATTGTATGCAGATCATCAGAAACTACATGTACATGTATCTAGAAATATAATAGAAGCAGTAATGAAAATGAAGTAGCTACTGCTGTAAATGATGGAAATGATAATGATGATGATTATAAAAATGATGGTGATGAAAGTGATATTGTTGAAGCTTCTATGGTTTGCAGCATTTCATTTGTTTGTCAGATATCTATAAATCAACAAAGAGAAAATTGTATGGTATAGTCCTTGCTTGTAATGACCACATTGCATGACAGATACTGTAGGTGTAGCTCATGATGCTGTCATCCCGAAGCAGAATTCTAATGTTGTTAGACATCTCTGTTACACAGTCCAGCCGTCCATCTCCAACACCGTATCATTATTTGTGACAATAATTACCTCTCTGCTAGTCTGGCCAATAATTTTACTAACAGATTTATGCAGAATCACATAAACTTGCTGCACAGATAATTCAAATGCCATTTTGATTTTAATATTCATAATTCTAGGCCTCTTGCAAGACATTTAACATTAAGATAATCAGTTCTCGAAGTTTGTTAAGTTTTTTATTTTTGTTTATGTTAGAATTTTGTTATGTTAAGGTACTGCAGGTGCAGACAATTGAGAAGTACTTAAAGGTCAGTACACTTCCAAAAGGTAAATCTTGTACATCATGTAATAAGCAATTTTGAAAAAAAAAAATACATTGGCGGTTTTTATGCGGAATTGTTTCGATTAATATATGATTTACTGAGAACTGTTTGTCACTGCATTAGCATGTTCCCACTTGACAGAAGTTTGGACTTTGTAGGGATCAAGCTTGTCATATTCTGTCACATCCTGAATGTCACATCCTGAATGTCACATCCTAACTGAACTCTTACAACATAAACAAGTTGGGATATTAATTATCTTTATTTATAGTTTTAGTTAATACAATTTTTTTTTTACCATTTCTCTTAGTGAGACACACATATGCCAGCCAGTAATTTGGAGACTCAATTTTATACAACAACTGAAACATACCTTGAATTTTGAAGCACAGACATTTCAACACTACTTCCTCATCTTTAACTTTTCATTAAATCTACTTGGTTTTAGCATATTTATTAGTACATAAAAACATTCCACTCAGTTCCCTTTCAGTAAAGCTTTTAGCACAAGTTGAATTTTGAGTGCTATTTGAAATAAAGTTTTGCACGTTTTATCACAGTTTATGAATTTCTTGGCAGTAATTTGCATTTGTTTCTTGCAGGTTTCACAAAATGTATGCAAGTCTGAACATAATTTAGTATGATGATCAAAAACTTGTGTGCAACTTTCAGCTAGAATTTCTATCAAAAAACAGCTTAATTAGAAAACATAGGGAAGTTTAGATACTTTTACATTCTCAGGAATGCTCTATACTAGTGTATTTCAGCTGAAAATATACAAATAATCTCTGCTTAAAACATTTTTCTAATTAAAAAAAAAATCTGGTAATTTTCAAAGTTATGGGCGTATTATTTTTGTATACATTTCATCCTTGCACAATGGAAATGTTAAGACTCATTTTGTATTTGATGACATTTTCACTTGCTATAAATCATCTACAAATTAGGATAAGACATTATAAGACATTCTGAAAATATTAAGGTGTTTTTACATAATTCAGAAATAACTTGTGTTATATCTTTTTTTTCTTCTTCAAATTTTAGAAAAAAAGTGATGTTCTTCAATATCTCTAAAACAAGAATGCAGACCCCCATTTTTAATTATTTATTTTACAGTCTGAAACAAAATTTCAGAAAATTACTGCTCTAGAAATTACTCGATGAAATGCTCTTAAAATGTGAAAATTCTCTAAATCATTTCAACACATTATGTGTATGGATTGGATTAATCACTAATTACTTTAATTCCTTTCTTGAATTACACTGGGAGCTTCAAAAGTGTCTGTGTTATGAAATTAATTTCTTGGTACAAGGTCAAACTTAAGAGGTATCCCTGCAGAATTTAATTTCATTGTCAGGACAGATTATTTTGTTGTAATAATTCTGCAGAAATTGTGGGGATGAAATCCATTCTATGTCATTTGTTGTGTTGCTGTTATATAAATGGAAGAAGAGATGCAAATCAAGATCAATTTAGAAAAAAAAATGATTTGTGTCTCAGTTGGCCATACTGATTATGAGCTTTGACAAGTGAGCGTATTTTCACTTTAGCCTTTGAGAAAAATTTAAAAAAATGCAAAAAATCACATATTAGTTTAAATTAATTTATTTTTTATGTCAGTTTACAACTTATAACCAATCCCCCTTAGCTTTTTTCCCTCTCTACAGTTGCTTGTTTGGAACCCACTTGATTTTCACAGAATGATTTCCTCCATATGTTCTGCTCATGAAAATTAATAAGCTTTGTATCTCGTAGTCCTTCAATGCTGTGGGTGCAAATCCCGGTCTGGTCATGTGGATTTTCATCTGAGGAAGCCTTCCACTTGGCTGGTAGTAGTGGTAGTAGTGGTTCTATCAAGGAGGCCCTTGTGCACTTGTAATTAGCTAGATTTCACTTCATGGCAGACATGGTAAATTCCAAAACAAACAAATTTATGTCACTACCGTACACACGGTCAGATTAGGCGCAGCTACGTATAAGGCGCATCCTTACTTTCAGGGTAACTTAATTGAAAAAAAAAAAATCACCGTATCGTATGTGGTGCCGGTATTCAAATGCTTTCTGTTCATTGGAAGACATAACAACAACCAGTATGACTTTGTATTGAGAAAAAACGGTTTTCCCTCTCACCATAGAAATTGGAAGAAACTTTCCTGTTTCCATTTTCCTACATATTCTATTCTGAAGAAAAAAGGCAGCATTGTTATTAATATAAACAATGCAGTTCATAAAACAGCAACATAAAGACCTGAATGAAAACCACATTCCGTCATGAATTTGATTGCCACTTAAGTATTGCTCCACTGTCACGACATGGGATGCTACTATAAAGCTGTTTGTTATTTTCATGCTATTCATTTGGGACCCAGACAAATTATGGTGATTTGAGATGAGCATTGGGCTGTAAGGGTCAATTTTTCTTAAGTATTGCTCTCTCAGCATATTTGTGCACGAGAACGAATGGGCAAAAGGTTGGATTTTATTTTTTAGTAAAAGAGGGTGAACCTCAGATTTTGATGGACTGAATGTAATCCTATACCACGAGCACTATCAAGAAAGTGACCGGTCACCAGAATAAACCCCTGATCAGCATGCATGTTATAGTTGCAGCTGCTCAGGTTTGATACTGGTCACCACTTCTCATCATGCCCCCATAACACAATTGTGTGTGCGTTTGTGTAGGGGTGGTATATATACTTTTGGAGTGAGTTTGTCAGTCGGTCGGTCTGTTGGCTTTGTGTGATCAGTAACTCATGAACTCAGGTCAACAGATTTATTTAAATTTTGGTTCACTTGCTTATCCTACTAAAATGAAGGCCAGGTTTTACTTTGAGGAAACTCCATACATTTTTCAACAATTATTGTCCATTTTGACTACAATTAGCCTAAAATACCTTGTCCAATTGATAATAAATTCATCATAGGCTTAACAGATTTAGACAATACCCTGTCAGATCGTTAAGGCTTCATATTCTGTGTCCAAGCATTGTGTGTGGGTATTAATCACCTTCTGTGATATTTCTAGTTGCTTATTAAGACAATACTTAAACTGGTTAACATTGAAGGCTTCAATCTGATTGAGGAATCCCCAGGTATTCCTCGTGTGAAATGGCATGCCTGAATGCTAATGGGTCAAATCAGGATTTTTTGTGAGCTGCCTGGTGTGACACAACTGCACCTTATTGTTCTTTTCTGGTCTCACAGTGTCCCTGTACTTGTACATCCGTTGCTGAGACAAAGTCTCAATAAGTTGCAAAATATTTTTTTTTTTTTTTTTCAAGACGTTCAAATCAGTTTTGTTTTCCAGTTTTATATATAGACTGTTGTCAGTAAATTGCCTGTAATGGAGATGGTCTGCATTTCATTACAAATTCACATTCCTTAATTGTTTGTTGTTTTCCAAGATATTCTCCAGACCAATTTTATGAAGTCTTTAAAGGGTCTCTTCCTGTTGTCCTTGGAAACTTTGTCCTTGGTTACCAGGGAAACCACCTAGTATGATATCATAAAATCAAGAATCTGATATCTTACCATTTATTTTCAGCACAACTTCTTTTCTTGTCGATATGCTATCCATTTATTATCTTGTTGCCTTTGTTCTTCGAGATCATACATCCAAGTTGTTTAGGAATATTTATAATTTTCCCCATGGTCATCTTTAAAAGCATATTTTAGTGAGCATACTGTCACTTCTGTTGTTCCTTATGTACATGGTTATTTATCCTATAGAATTTGTGATGATCTTGATGTTTATTATTTTCTTGTTTATTGTTAATATTTTGTGGATTATATCTGGTTGTTTTTCTTATTTGTAATCATTGTCAATCTTAAACAGGCAGGCACGTACATCATTGTTTTGAATATAGATTTTCTAGAAATATTTATTTATTTGAATCTTTATTTTCCTTGAATAATTTATAAATTTAGATAGTAGATAGTTTTTTGTTATTATTCATTATAGAGGAAATGATGTTGCATGATGTAGCCCTGAAGGAAACTGAATTATGTAAATACTTAATGTCACTGTCTGTTATGGAAATTGCACGCAAGAATAATGTTGGTGTTAAGGAAAATTGTACGAGTTGGAATATTTGCCAATCATGCTGTCCCATACAATGTGACAACAGCTGGATTGTGGGTGGTAGGCCTGCATACGTGTTTTTGGGATTATTTCCTGATTTAATCAACAAATGATTACCTACCAGTTTTGATTACACTGTACCAAATGCCATCACTGGCAATTGAATGAACAATAGGGAACATATTCTTGACTCTATACACTTTGTAACTGAATATTGAAACAAGTAGGGAAGGAGTGGGTGTTTTTCAGTCAATTGATTATTCATAGCATCAGCGGCCTTTGCTGGAACTTTGTAACTGTGGTTAATGGAGTACTTATAGCTTCTTAATAAGTTATTAGCCTGATACTAAGTCTTATCTATTGCGAAGTGGAAGCCAGCAACTTTTTTTTTTAGCCCTTTTACTTTTGAAATGATGTTTACAACTATTACAAATCTTGGTTGGCTTGAAAGAAACGAACATTCAAACCATATCTTCTGGTATGGTCGTTGTCAACAATATTTGATTTCACAGTTTTTCTTTTAGTCTCATAAGATGAATATTTGTGATGCAAAAATGCTCATATATATATACTAGGTCAAAGCAATTGTCCACAGAATTCCAAATATTCATAATTCCCTGAGAGTATAGGCTTATAATGATCTGTGTATGCTTCACATGCTTATTAGATGTAATCTCATGTTAACAGGACATTCACACAAGAGGTTGTTTTTATATTCAGAAATATTTATATTCAAGCTAGATTTCCATGTTTGATCTCCATGATATTATTTTAGATTAAGTTTTGTATACAATGTTCTGATATAATTGGTTGTTATTTCCTTGTTCATGTTTAGGTTTAGTTATTGTTCATTAAAGTGAACTGTTTATATTATATTTGTGTTCATATTTAAATTTTACATTTTTTTTTAATAGTTTTCTCCAAAATATTGTTAATTATAATATTATGCTCTTGGATGTGAACTGTTACAAACAGGTTAAATTTATATTTATGCAAACCATGACATATACAGGGTTCTTTGAAAATGCTTCCTATTTGGCCAGTATCATTGAAATATAGACCATGTACAAACTCTACCGGTTTTACGTAGATCTGAGTACTAAGGGACATTTTTCATCTAATCAGTTTCTGTGAGAAAATGACCTGAATATTTCATGCTAGAAAGTTATGTCAGCTAAGACACAGTTCTTAAATTTTTCATAAAACAAGAAAAGTGAAATACGTTCCTTCTTTAAGTTTTTAAAGTAAAACTTGTGCAAAGCATTGTTGGTGGAATTCAAGCCAAGTTAAGTAACATTGTCATCTTAAACTTACTTAGTTCCATGTCTGTATCTTGCCTCCTGTACTTTAATCATTTACCATATAATTGATCAAAGTTTATTGAAGCTGAAAATCAGTTTATTTCCAAGAATGCTGGGCATTAAGCTAACTTCAACTCAAAGTAAGCTACATGTTTAGAAGTGTCATAGAATTATTTAGCATTTATCATTTAAAATTCAAGGGCTGACCATAAAAACTACTGTATTTAAGTGCATATAGAAATGAAAGAATGTTAAACAGTTTAGTATCAGCCCTTGAAATATACAAGGTATTTGGGTTTCAGCTGAAGGATTATTTAAAATATAAGGTGATCATAACTGGAGATTAATAATGAGTCGATACATAAAACACATTACTCACACTTATTGTTTGGAGATCTTAGTTATAAAAGAGAAATGTCATAATTATGTTAGTGAAAAGTATGGCTTCAGGATTGCTATATGGTACCATTGTTTTACAATATTATAAATATCAAAATGTTGGTAGAATCTCAGAGGTTTTTGTTTGAACACAAATATTTAAGATCTTAATGTACCCTTTACACTGGGTACTTGTTTCTCTCACAAGTTTTCATTCCTAAATAATGTATACATTTATAAACCCATGTGTTGGTATCCTGCCACAATACCATTCTACATTTGTCTTTAACAAGCGTTTATTTTCTGTTGATGTAAGAATACCTTTAGCAGTTTGTGTAAGAAATCCAAAATACACTGTCATATGTATTTGTAATGAATTGTTTTAACAGTTGTTATCTGCAGGTATAGTCCAGTCCAATGATATCCTAGTGTAATTAACACATTTACTTTTGTTTAGTTTGCATGTTTAATTTTGCATAATCACTATCCTGTTCAAGATTTCAATTAAATTTTGTTTTCTTTTTGCTGTTAATAACAAAATTTGTAAACACTTTCATGTATTTTATTATTTGAACAAAGTTTAGAGTTTAGAGATTATCATATACATGTATGTACAACTCCATGGAAACTGAGAATATCACCTAGGTATTCATTAGTAATATTGAGGTGAGAAAAGGTCATACAGGCTAATTTTGAGGCATTGGCAAGCAGGGCAGACCCAGATCAGATAGCTCCTAGAGGGAACTGTCTGATCAGGGTCTGCTCTGTTTACTCACATATTGAAGTTCAGCTTCTACAGTCTGCACAGTAAAGACAGATCCATTGTTTCATCTAGTCATAAATATGTACCTGAATATTCATGAGGTAAAGGGTTAAGAATTTGCTGTCATTATTTACATTATTTGAGATAAGAAGTTCACATTATGAGACCGGATCCGACTGGGAACGTAATGCAGTCTGAACTGGCTTCTCTGTGGTCAAAAATATGCAGTTGGTATACCCTCAGTTGTCATGGATTAACCCTTCACCTCATGAATATTCAATACAAATACAGTAAAACCTTGCTATTAAGATCCAGCAAAAAGCTGTCTTAATACTGAGATTGGCTTAGTAGTTAATTTTACCAGTATATTAAGAACAGTACTTAATATGTGGTCTTAAAGCAAGGTTTTACTGTAAATGACTTGATAAATTTACTGTATTTTTGAAACTTTGTATTTTGATTTGCCATGTAAAGTTTGACCATGTTGAATCTGAGATACAGTATTGTATAAGCAGACAGAGACCCTTATCAGATAACTCTAGGAGTGGTTTGATCTGGGTTTGATCTATTTTTCAAGTCATCAAACACATCTCTATGAGGGAAAGAGTTAAACAGTCATAGAAATAATGAATCATTATTGAAATAAAGATGTTCAGGCAAATGAATGGCTTAACATCAGCTGTCCAATAAGGCCAAAAAAAAAAAAAAAAAGTTCGGTTTCTGGTCTCTAGGAAAAAAAATGAGGGTAGGTAGGTAGGGATAAAGGTAAAAAAAAAAAAAGATCTGTTTTAAAGGCGGAAAGGTAAAAACAAAACTTAAGGGTCGGTCATTAAATAAGAGGGTTGGTCAGAAGGCCAGAAACGAAACTGTTTTTTTAAGCCTAAACATTGTGTGAGAGTTCAATCAAATGGGACCTGTTGTGTTGTGACGCTTGTTAATATCTCCTCAGCTAGATACTGATGTTATAGATTTGTTATGGATGAGAGTGAATCTGTTGTACACATCCTGTGTCCCATTATAAATTGTCTAGAACGAGACATAATGATGTACACTACTGTTGAAATAAACATGAATAAACATTGAGTTTGGGTTGGTTTTGTTTTTTTAACACCACTTTAATATTTGCATGTAGTTTAAAATATTGATTACTCTTTTTTAGACTGGCAGTGGCCCATTCTTATGTGGGAAATCAAAGACTTGTTTGCAAATGCCGAGTTACATAATTACTGCAGCTGTTTCAAATGTATCACTCCAGCTACATATAAAATGTACTCCTGAAGTGACCATGACCTCATTAAATATTCAACTTAAGAATGAATCAGGGTCATGACCCTCACTCCTGATCATTATGAAACAAATCAAAGTGGTCAAGGCACTGAGAGACTGCTGGTGGCATCATCACAAAATAAAGAGTGTGATCAACTTACTTACTGATAATTCAAGCTGCAGGAAAATTTGGGAGTGTCAAATGTCATATGACATTTGCATCTATCGAGTTCAACCCTTCTGGCCAAAACGCTGGCTTTAAAAGCATAGCTATTTCATGTATATCCTGCCTACAGTCTCTCAGAGCCTTGAGAACTTTTATTTAAAATTTATACGAAAGACACCATCTGCAAGCTACAAACAGCTTTCTTCAGAAATTTGAAAAATTATTTGCTGAGCTTTAATTAAAAAACCAGGCTCAAGTTCAACTAACAATACTTAGTGCTAAGCCATAAATAAAACACCAACATTCCTTTTCTTAACCCTTTCCCTCATAGAGGAAACCATGAAAAGACCTCAGTGGTCTGGAAATGAGGATTTTGTAATTAAATTTGGTAAGGTTTAACTGTGGTTTTCTGCAGATTAGGCTTTATGTGGTACCTATTGAGTGCGTCAAAATGAGTCTATATGAGGGAAAGGGTTAAGGAAATCTTCCTTACTAAACTGATAAATCATGACCTTAATAACTAACAGTATTAATGTAGACGGGGGGCATAAAGGAAAACCACGCACCACACGTCAGGTTCACTCTTTGTTTTAATATTTGTTCATACAAACAAAAATCTAAAATGATATATGAATAAAATAGGTTTAGCCATTAGAAACCTTAATCTTCAAGATAAACTCCAAAGCCAATATTTCAACATTTCAGCCCAGAATTAATTAAAGGCGAACAAAGTACAAAATGCAAATATTACTAATATATTTACCAGGATGAGTATCCAGTGGTCTCTATTGTTTCAGTAAATATTTAGTTACTTAACTAATTAAACCAACTTTTGGAAAGTTGAGAACATACAAGACCAAGCCGACGACCAGATAGAGTGAGGTTAGGTGAAGTTTCCAGGGTGGAAGATGATGGAATCCATATAAGAAGCTCATGCACAACACATTTTCACTCACTCTCAAGCCATATCCAAATAAGGAAATATTTACATTCAAAATACTAAATATTCATACGAGACGGGTCACAGGTTGACTTGACTATTTGAGTTTACCGTCGCTTCGACAGTATTTCAATCATATAATGACGTCCAGCTAATTACAGGTGGAGGAAGACCCCAAATGCACGGAGGCATCCGGGTAGAACCACCAACCTACCGCAAGCCAGCTGGAAGGCTTCCTCACATGAAAATCCTTATGACTCTGCCGGGATTCGAACCCACGCGGTGAGGGGCTGAGTGAGTGCTAAAGTCAGCGACATGGTAAAAAACAGGCATGACATTAACAGAATATTAGACTTATAGACGAACACAATGAGCATGTGCACAAAACAATTTACAACAAGTGGTTCAAACTGCCTCCAAAACAAAGTCAAGATGATACAAAAGTCAACATAATTCATACACTGCTTCAAATCAGAGAAAAATTAAAATACCGCTCCCCACTGATCTGTCTTTATACCAAATACTGACATTTTTAAGAGTCTTTGAAGTAGAAGTGTCATATTTGACGAGATCAATTCGTATGATACTGCTGATTAATGTCACCTTGATTGTTCTGCGGCTCGTAACGAGTTGCATTCACCTCAAATTATTCTCATAAACTTTCCCATCTGATACAGTAAATGACAAGTACAGTAATGAACTTACTTGTTGGTATTTACAAATGAAGCGTTAAGATTTACAGAAATAGAATATAAATTGAATAGCACTTGTGATCTGACAAGCAACAAGAATTGGTCTCGTTTTTTGGCGAGGAAAGTGAGAATCTAATATTTGTGAAAGATAATCCTGTATTTCTTATCAAAGCTGCAGAGAAATTTAACACACTCATACAAAATGATTACAGAGGCAATAGAAGCTTTACATGTAGTTTTTATACATAATGATGCAAAAATTAAAATGCGTTCAAAGTTATAAAACTGAATTTCAAGTTTACATCTGGGTGTACTGATAATCAAACTTTAAAATTACTATTGTTGTAAGCTGGACATTATAAGGTTTGAGACTTCTTTTGGAAAATGACGAAGACAAAACTGCTTTGTGACAACTATACAGAAATTAAATTCAACAAGAAAATTGAAAGTTTTAGATTTCATTTCCAGTTTATGTTGATTTGCAAAAAGTTATACAACTTGTTTCGACAGATTCTGGGTAGAACTAGTACAAAATGAAATCTAATACTGACAATTAGTTTCAAAGAATTTTTATATTTTCTATATATATTATATAAGGATACTATTAAACTGACCCCCCCAGTGACCACATTTTTCAAGGAATCAGTTTTGTTTTAACAGATATGGTAGACAACAAAACATGAACATTTTTTTCATGAAATATATAAGGGCATCAAAATTATGCAAACAAACTATTTTTAGTATATTCTTATAAGCTGTGTTTCTTGATGATCTTTGAGAAACTTGAAAAATAAAATGTAATGGTGTCTGTAAATTGCCAATAATACTCTTTGTGCTTTAAACATAAATGAACATGTAACATGAATTTTCTAAACATTTTACATATAAACACATGTAATTTATAATTGTTTGAGAGACAATGAAAAAAGCAGAATGGGAAAAAGCAAACACCAAAATTGATACCTCAAGTCGAGATGTCCGACCTTTCCCCCATTCTGATAAAATTGAAGGGAACGTATTGTTCCCAACAACACATGATTATTTTAACCTGCTAAAATTTAACTGTTATGGGACAAAATCTTAACTAAAAACTGTAACTATTTTCCCAACATTCTTTATTCAATAAAACCCTAACAAAAAAAGGCGGATATGGGCGTGACCCCGTTTTGATGGTTATATACCAGCAAAAATCACAAAATGTTTCATGGAAACCAATAAAAAGTTTGTTTATCAATAAAGCACGTTTAACAAACTCATCTTCAATAAGCAAACAATGCAACAGCAAAATTGTTTCTTCAAAATGTCTCTGTGACAGCAATAACTTGTATTTAAGCACACACAAGCAAACACTCTGGGATCCGGACGTATACAGTGAGTATAGACATGGTATCCCGATTGTACTAAACCTTAGTGAGCTTTTAAATGTAGCACAGGCGCCGCAAAATAGCAAAATGGCACCTAAATCAGCACACACAAGCAAAAACATCCCGGGATCCGGACGTATACAGTGAGTATAGACATGGTATCCCGATTGTACTAAACCTTAATGTAATCTTAAGCTCAACTGTCACTTTAAATAAAAGCAATAAACTGTAACTCATGGCGTAACACAACAACTCAAGTCTATAATAACACAAGTTTGGCCGTAGCTGGTGGGTGGCCGGCCACAACTGGTACCAATGGTTGAACGGGGTGCACGCCGATCTACTGGTTGACACATAACGGTGGACCGTGCGTTCCGGATATAAGATAGTGACGAATAACCTGAAAAATATATAGGACAACGGAAAGCAAGCAGATTTGACTAGAACGGGGGCAGGGAGGGTGGGTACCAAAAATAATCAGGAGATATATTTTACCTTGCAAACCTTTCGGAAGCGGGAAATTGAGAGGCGGTAAACTATTATTTTTCCACGTTCGTATGAAAATGGAAAATAGGGTAAAAGCACCGAAAGGACAGAAAGACGACTACTGGATGGAAAGACGACTACATCTGTCCCCAAACAACCCGCACTATTCTGATTAATAGTGCTACTAATTGTAGTATAATGTAACAAGATGAAGGAAATGAAAAGTTTCTGGTGGGGCTTAATATTTCAAAATGATTTGACAGTCTTGCTTTACACACTTATATTGAAAATGAGTACAAAATACATTAAATATTCTCAGCCTTCCTGCATGCCATGTCTCTTTACTATTCTTTTAAAGTTTTCAAGTGTGTGGCTGGTCCCTGCATGCTGACTGCTAAGAGGCTGTTCAAGACATTGCTCTTCAAGGAGGACCTGTTTGTTGTCTCTACTTGCATGAGTGAAGAGAAACCTTTTTCTCAGTCAGCAATCATAATTTTTATAATGTACATTTACATACTGTGAAATCATTAATTTTCATGGGATACTTATATTCATTGATTTTATGGTGGGTTTTATCCATGAATATTAATCTTCATGAAAATGTGTCTATTTATAGAACATACCAGCAGATCCACAAATAAATGTACCCACAAAATTCTCTTAGGTACATAATCAACGATATTTAGTGTCAAGAATATGAATGATTTTACAATACATGATACAAAGAAATGTGTTACATCAGCATTTCAAAAGACTTTAAATCAAGAAACATTATAATGTAATCATTTTAGAAAATATCGAAAATGTAATCATAACATTAGACTGCAAAATATTTCCCAGCGGTGTTTGTGGGGGAGGAGCAGGCTGCTACCTTGGAGATACAGGCATGGCTTCAAGGAGCTGTTGAATTGCCTAATCCTGTCAGTGGGAAAATTGAAGTGGCCAGCCAACTCCTTAAATCAATTTATACTATGTGAATTTACCTAGAAAATACAAGAATTTTCTGACTGTTCCGACAACAAATATTTCAGGTGTGTTTTGTGCATAATAAAATTTATTTGTTGGGTTTAATATCCCACCGACAATATTTCAGTTATAGGGAAACTATGTCTACATGAGACAGATATAGTGGCATGATATCACACCCAGTCACATTATCCCGACACCAAGCCAACCAGTCCTGAAACTAACTTAAAAGCTGAGCACCAAGCAAGGAGCTATACCAGTACCATTTTTTACGACTCTGGTATGTCAAAGCCATGGATCAAACTCAAGACCTCCCGCTTCCGAGGCCGACGCTCTAACCACCTGCCCACCAGGGATGGTATAATTATAGAATTTTGTCTAATACTGACTGATTGACACATAAAATAATTGAAGATATTTATCATTCAAACAAGCTTGTAATGATTTTATGATGTGCAAATGAATGACATTTCAAATTAATGATAACTAGAACTGTCACAGAGGTGACTAATACCCCCACATACACTGCTTTGTCATGTTAGTTGAAAGCAGTAACTATGGCAATGGAGAACTTTTCTGAACAAGCCTCATGAAAGACCAGTCAAAGATGAACCTTAAAATGATTTAACTTTCTCTCTTTACAAAGTATTCAAGTACAAACTCATTCCTGTTAAAAAATCATTAAAAAATCCATTTTGAAGACAGCAGTAAGAAAGGTCTATTTTAGTGACCTTGACCTTAACCCATCTAACCCAAAGCACACATCATCATCTTGACAAACCAACAGAGTGATTTCATATACCCCTTCAAATATTTGTTTGCTGGGGGTATAATAAACTGCAAGTTTGATTCCTATTTTCTACTTGTGGTTACCTGAATGTCATCTTCACCATGACTAGTTACCTTCTCCTCAGGGAACTTTGTTTTAAACACCTCCTACCTCTGAAGAAGTGAAAAGTCCCAGAACCGATCCTCCAGATTCTGAATCACTTTACCCAGAAATGGGGTGTATATCTGCAAGTAGAAAAACAGCAGCTATTTGAGGAATGAATATAAATGTGCATAGCTACTTTGCTTCCCATATCAGTTTTAAGTAATACAAAAGAGAGAGCCATGAAGGCCCTTGAATCACTCACCTGAGAACAAGCTATTAGTGGGAGGAAAAGAAACAGTAAATATCTTACGAGATTATGGAAAATGGGCTCTGCCCCCTGCCAGCCATAATTTTAGATGGATCCAAATGATTTTAACAGCCTTGATAGAGAGTGACCCAAGGAACATCTGTGCTAAAAAACTAGGAAATTGGACAAGATGATTTTTCAAACATTGTACTATATACATATAAGGAATACAGGTTCCTTCCCAAGCTGTCATTTTTCGACAGAACCAAATAATTTTTATAATCTTGGTATACAGTGACTAAAGGAACATCTGTGCAAAAATATTTTAAAATCCAATCAGTACCTACTTCTGGAGGAGAACACTTAGTTTTTACATTTTCTCCCCCTTTAGTTGCCGTGGAAACCAAATTTTGGCATAAATTTTCTTTGAAAGTGGACCACCAAAGGAACATTCCTGTAAAGTTTTATAAAAAAAGGCCCAGTAGTTTAGGAGATGTTGAAGTTATATGTTGAAGGCAGATGGCGGATACCGGACATGCATCAGTCACAAAGGTAGGCTAAAAAGTATAGATACACATAGGGCGAAATGAAACCCTGAAGTTCTTTAAAGGTTAGTTTTATTTCAGTTTCTTAGCGTCTTTATTCTGGTATTTCATTTTACCTGCTTGTGAAACTGCACCACCTCTTGGTCTGATGGCATCTGATGTTGAAGCCCTAATCAACCAAATCATCAACATAGTTGACAACTGACTGGTATGCTTCACCAGGTTTACCCAACAGACCACGCAGTACTGCCAGCATTCCCTTCTCCAGCGCCTTGACTGTCATGTATACTGCATCGCAGTACTGCCAGCGTTCCCTTCTCTAGCGGCTTGACTGTCATGCATACTGCATCACAGTATTGTCATGTATACTGCATCGCAGTACTGCCAGCGTTCCCTTCTCTAGCGGCTTGACTGTCATGTATACTGCATCGCAGTACTACCAACATTCCCTTCTCCAGCGGCTTGACTGTCATGTATACTGCATCACAGTACTGCCAGCGTTCCCTTCTCCAGCGGCTTAACTGTCATGTATACTTCATTGCAGTATTGCCAGCGTTCCCTTCTCCAGCGGCTTGACTGTCATGTATACTGCATCGCAGTACTACCAACATTCCCTTCTCCAGCTCCTTGACTGTTATGTATACTGCATCCCAGTACTGCTAGCGTTCCCTTCTCTAGCGGCTTGACTGTCATGTATACTGCATCGCAGTACTGCCAGCGTTCCCTTCTCCAGCGGCTTGACTGTCATGTATACTGCATCGCAGTACTGCCAGCGTTCCCTTCTCTAGCGGCTTGACTGTCATGTATACTGCATCGCAGTACTGCCAGCGTTCCCTTCTCCAGCGGCTTGACTGTCATGTATACTGCATCACAGTACTGCCAGCGTTCCCTTCTCCAGCGTCTTGCCTGTCATGTATACTGCATAGCAGTACTGCCAGCGTTCCCTTCTCTAGCAGCTTGACTGTCATGTATACTGCATCGCAGTACTGCCAGCGTTCCCTTCTCCAGCGGCTTGACTGTCATGTATACTGCATCCAGAGTCTGAAAAGAAGCACATCAACAAAAACAAATTTGTGGTACCTTTGAATCACTGAATATAGAGATGATCATAGAAAACTCAAAATATTAAGACCTCAAGTTTTGGATATTTTGATGGGGGGAAGTGACTTTCCTTAAGTATTAATGAGTAACTATATTAACATCTTTGGGCAATGTCTGTTATCAGAGTTTGTTGACATGCCCCAATGGAAAATTGGTAAAAATGTTTTACAGTCGAAAATGCAAGCGCCCCAGGTCCATGCTCAAGATGCAATTCAATATTTCAAGTGTGTCCTAACAAATCGGATTTGAAAATCAGGTACCTGGCCTGGGGCGCAAGAATGGCCTAGCGAAAGCCCTGATATATGATATACACAAAGTTCTCTAAAACATGTATTGCAAGATGTATACATATGACATTTGTACAATTATCAAAAACAAATAGCTTCCACTGAAAAATCAAAGATTATAAGAATCCACCATGAGTATTCATGTAGGATAGAGATATCTTACCCAATGGTTAGAAATTTCGGGCAGGGACGAGGCTCTGCCGAGTCCCTGCATGAAATTTCTGATCCCGAGGGTGAGATATCCCAATCCTTCATGAATTTACGAATGATGGATTTTTTTTCTCCCATGAATGATTATTACTTGCCACAGACCGCCAGCCTCGATTTAATAAACATATCGCGCTTTCTTTTTTTTTTTGCACTTTTTTTCTTGCAGCTTAACAAATTAACACAATAACAACATCAAAGAAATCGGCATTTTAAAGTTCACACGCAAGTATGTACCTAAATTCTGATGTTCATTCAACTGGGAATTACCATTTGCTTAAAATAATTTAGTAAAAAATACCAGTCCTTGACGGTACGTAATATTCCCCCAAATATTAAGCCTTATTTCACATTCGTAGTAATAAATGATAATAAAGGGATAACTAACTAGATTTATATAATATTTTCAAACATATATCTATTCACATGAATTACAACAAGTTAGTTTTGTATCTTGATAAAATGTATAATTTACAGTCATCAATGTGACATGGAAGAAAGCTGATCACGTGACATGGAAGATAGAGTTATCTTCCATGAGGGAAATCCCTATCTTTGTATGCTGAACATGGGAGAAAAACTGAATACTCTCGTAAAGTTGTGATTCTGGCTCATGATTTTGTTAGATACATGTGTCAAAGCTATTAAAAATGTTACTGAAGTGCCATAACACTGCATTTATTGGGCAAGACAGCATAGAAAACCTGTGTCTAACTCTGCATGTTGGTGAACAGTGATTCCTGTAAAGTTTTGTGACTCATGGCTTATAAACAGTTGAAGATATGTATGTTATTTATTCGAAGGACAAAACTTTGCACATATCGAGAGAACAACAATCAAACCCCTAGGTATCCATCTTTGTATGCTGGTGAGCATTCCGGTAAAGTTTTGTGACTCCAAGTAATACAGTTTTTGGGATATGTGCAATACAGCTACTTTTTTTTATCATTCACTCTGAGTGAACAGCAACATAACCCACTGGTATCCAACCCTGTATGCTTGTGAACATTCCTGTAAAGTTTTGTGACTCTGACTCATATACTTTTAAGAGATCTTGCTCCAGACGGAAAAAAGTGATGGATGTATGGATAAGATGGATGGAAAGGCAGACAATGCCACAACAATACGCCTCTTCCAAATCTTGGGTTTTACAGGGGATTCCTTAATATGTAGATTGAAACAAGTTACCGGAAACACTTTGGTCTTTGTATTTTCCAATAATGAAGCATTTCCACCACCTTGGGAGGAATTTTCTCTTCCTGATTAAGTGAATTCTGCCATTATGGTGGATTATGCCTTAAGCTCATTAAGGATTTAAATAGTTTGATGCTTATTCCATCTTATCCTTGATCAAGTCTGCCAAAATCATTTCAAACAATGGCAGTTAATTATGTATTTCATGTTAGACTGTTTCCATCTGGTGTCATGGAGGATTTTTTCCTACAGACCAATGCTTAATTGATGTGATTGCTAGGGTATAAAGAAAATGACATTTCAAGGGCTATAACTGCCGACTCATTACAGGTATTAATAAAGCCTATCTTAGACCTGGCCAGGTGTTCTCTAAAATATTTGATTTAAATACAATCTTAGACTCACTAAAACATGGGTAAAAGCTGGAAATTTAAATAAGAGGGCTGATGGCCCTGAGAAGCTCATCTAGGAAAAACTGCCTTTACTGCCTGTACAAGTTACTATATTATGGCATAGTTGTACTAAACACATAATCCATGAGATCATTTCAATTCCACAAACCAAACAGTACCTGTGATCAAAATTTGATGTTGAACTTGACTGAGAGATTATAGCTATAAACATTGTCATGAAACTTCAAAATGATTGCTTAAGAAATGAAGATGATAAGTGCAAACACAGTGAAACTGCTTTTGTAATATTAAAAGGGACATACCTCCTGACCTAATTGGCCTATATCAGCCAAAATCAAACTTGGCCTAGAGATTATGGCTGATTTATTGTCATAAAGCTTAAGAAATGAAGATGCTAGAGTGCAAACAAACTAATTGTGGATGACGGACATTCAACAATCCTAATAGCTCATCCTGAGCACATTAGCTATTTTTTATATATAGTTTTATACAGAATAAGAAATCATTTGGCAATCTGTAAATCCTGAAATTCAGATTTTTTCCAGAAAACTTTTACCTATTCTCAAATAAATTTCTCATATCTAAATAGAATTTAGAGACCTTATTTTGAATTTAAGCACGAAAATCATATTACAGTATTGTTTTTAATTTCGAAAACATGGGGTCTTATGTTTTTAAGTTTAGTGAAAAACGCAAAACAGCCCAAAATAGTAGAACTTTGTATTCAAAATAGTTTAAGATAATAGATATCTGACAAGACTTAACCTTTACTAGCTCACAGAGATAAGGCTTTGGTAAAGCGTTAAACTGCCAATTGCGGAAGTATCTTTTGATGCAATACAACTCATTGTTGTCATATACTGAATATATAGAGCTTAGTACAGAACTATAAGAACTGCTTCATTATGTTCAAGAAACTGTCACATGAACAAAATGTATTAACAATTAATTCAATCTGACAAAAGTACACAATCTTTCTACGGTAAGATCGTTTACTTACCATCTCTCTTATGGGCTATAGGTTGACGTAACATCTTTATCTCTGGTAATGAAATATGTTAGTATAATTAATTTAGATGCGTACCTTTAAATCACCACCACAGAAGGTCTGTAACCTTACAACATAACTGTCGCCAAATATCGCAATAATGATGTCAAATATAAACCTTCAATGTATACTATGCATATGTCGAAATATTGAGGGCGCTGTGGTCCAATGGTAACGTATCCGATTACGGATCCGAAGGTTGTGGGTTCTAACCCTGTTGGAGGCAAGAACTCTTCATGACCTTCCCGGGCGCAAAGTACTGGTCTAACCCAGGAACCAGTATAAGTTGTAAGAACTTGTTTCCCAAGCGACGTAAAATAATTAAGTTTAAACTAAACTGTCGAAATAGGGGTAGTTAAGGTTATAATGATTAACTTGTGCATGATAAAATTTGACTAAAATAAAGCAGTTAATTAGAGAATCATCAATAAGTATTAAGGACTTATTATTATTATGTGTTTGTAACAATACATGTGGATAGATGCAAAAGTTTTTCCACTATTGTTGTGTAATACAAATTAAGAAAATGGCCTGTTAATTGCAAAGGTAATTATGTAAGATTGCACGTGTCCAATGCATGGGTTCCAATTACTTGAAAAACTATTTGAACAATTGTTTTTATTTTCAATGACATTTTTAAAGCTGGTATTGTTTTGCAAGTAATTTCTGGAAAATGTCCCTCTGTTACTATTCCCAGTTGGTCAGTATGGAGTACCCATGCTGTGTGTGCGCTGCAGAATGCCATGAAGGCATACAATGCTCTAAATGAAACAAATGGGTACATAGTAAATGTGCAAACCTTAATTCTAAGGACTTTAAGACTTGGCCTGCTGCTCATCTGGGTTTTATGTTGTCTGTTTTCTGGGAATACCTAGCCATGATGACGTAAGAAAGATAAGAAATGCTTGATCTATTAACATATGTATATGAGAGTGTGCAGACTGTTTTTTGCTTCAGACATTTATAACCTGGCTAGGTAGCCAAGTCTGTAACCATGAAGAATTACGATCCAAAGGTTGCGGGTTTGAATCCAAATCGGAACATTGCCTCTCTGGTCACAAACATATGAGAAAAGTATGAAATACATGTATAATAACAATTAAGCACTTGTTAATATTTATAGGCTTTTTTGAAAGGCCATGTTCACAAATTAAACAATTTGTATTAACTCCTGTTACTTTTCCAAGTAACCATAATTTATTAATATTTGGTCAAGTACAATAGTATATAGGTGTTACGGGGACATTAGTCTATGTTATGTACATGTACTTGTTTCATATGAATCATGTCATTTTCTTTATTCATCTTTGCATCTACCTTCGCTCATCGTTATTTATGACTAACTATTTGGTGTAGGGTTACCCTTCACATGCGAACCTTTATTGTTTGCGCCACGCATGTGCACTTCAATAAATACAGAATTGTCTGCCAAGAGGCTACATGTATATTTTGTATTCTTTATTTTTTGTCAATGTGTCGCATTTGGGATTAATTTCCACCACCCTTGTGAGAACCCAACAGTAACATTTGGTGGCCAGTGTGGGGCGAAAAAAAGGCTCCGGGTTCGATTCCCGGTTAGGCTGCATATTTTTCTCACCCTGTGACATTTGGTGCCCAAACATGGGGCTGTGACATCGGTGCTAGGTATGTCTAAGACACCTGCGCATGGTTATATTTACCCTGTAACTCCTAAAAATTCAGGGACAAATTCTAAAATGGAGGGGGATTATGTCACAGTACTGTTAACTCATAATAGGGGAGAATCATATGTAAGCGGCCAGGTAGCTTAGTCGGTAAAGCATTTGCCTTGTAAGCGAAAGGCCCCGGGTTCAAGTCCCAGTCAGGCTGCATATCTTTCTCACCCTGTGACAAAGGTAATGTTGTTGTTGTATTGGGGTTTACCGTCGCTGCGATAGTATTTCAATCATATAGCGACGTCCAGCTAATTACAGGTGCAGGAAGACCCGAGTACACAGAGGTACCCGGGTAGAACCACCGACCTACCACAAGCCAGCTGGAAGGCTTCCTCACATGAAAAATCCGAAGTCCCTACCGGGATTTGAACCCACAGCAGTGAGGGACTGAGAGATTTGTAGTCCATGACTGTAACCGCTTGGCCACGGCGGCCCAGACAAAGGTAATATCTTTTGTCATAATTTGCTATTCTTAAAGGCGATCACTGCAGTTTCATTTTTTTAAAACATTCAGAATTTAAAGAAACTTTGTTTGATGATAGTATATTACCTGATCCACCAAAGAAATGAGATAAAAGCAGCCTTGGAAAATTCTATTTCTTTTTGTATACAGCTGACACTCGTTATGTCTACATCGCCGGTCTCGACATTTAGTATATATCGACAAACTTACAAAGTCCCGATTTTATTTATGTTATGCTATATGTAAATATTAATTTATATCTTGACATTTTGTATTTCGACATATTTTATATCTCGACTGGTAATTTAGGTCCCAAAAGGCATATTCTCAACTAATTACCTTTGTTTATCTCGACACACATCGGCTTGTGCAAACACGCTGATAGATGCGATAGGTCAGTGTGCTGGATGCACTGAGGATGCTAAAAACGATGGAGAGAATCGAGCGGCGACAAACAATCGCTAACTGTTACAACCATGCTGGTTCAAAAATGGAGCAAACCGAAACTGAGTCTGATGAAGATCCCGACGACGACATACCTCTATCTCGACTGGTTTCAGTCTTAGGAAACCATTCAGTTGACGAGTACGTACAATTAGATGTGACCCTACCCGCACGTCAGCGCACGACCCAGTTAAGAGTCCCCCACACAGCCTGCCCCCTCACCATGTGAACCAGTGTCTGTCTCCTGGAACTCAGGTAAGCAGCCCATTTCTTGACCTTTTTTCTGAATTGTTTGATTAAATTTATACTAGAATTGTTTGAAAAGTTATTCATTTAAGTTAATTGTTATAAAAAAAAACTTGTATTGCCACATGGTTTGCAGTGATGTAAAGAAATGACATTACAGATGGCTAGTGATGGTCAGTTCTTTGCCCCTTCGAATGTTTTAAAGACACAGACTCAGAGAGGGTACAAACTCAAAACCCCTTATCAATAAACGCTACCATTGAATCACAGAGCCTTAAGTGGCTTGATAGGTGACTAACAATGCTGCTTGTCTTACAGACTCAGATGCCATGCCCTGTTCCGTCACAGACCCTGTCAGCCCCAGCCCTGCCTCGAGGCCTCACCCCTGTCATCAGATGACCCCGTTTGTGACCCTTGAACATCCTGCACCCTCACCCTCTGGACCAGTTTCACCTGTGACTCAGGAATGGCAGCTGGCACAAACTGTAAGCATGTCCATCCGTTAGGTTTATGTTGTAGAGTTGTATGTAAAGTTGTATGTGCCCGAAATAATTAAGCATAACTGTAAGAGAAACCTTTTTTGTTTAAAAAAAAAGGGCCCCACATAACATATTGGAAGAATATTTATAGAAAAACTCCTATTTATATCATGAAATAGGAATTAATCACTTTACTTTCGGCTATCCATCCCTTACTTAGATGGGTTGGGTCCAACACATTCACCAATCATACGACGGCTATGGTTATGAAAAATGTACATATTTCAATCAACAAAAGAACTTTTTAAGTCTTATTTGTTTTTGTAAGTTTATAACATTTTTTGTTTATAATGCATGAAGGGGAAGTGAGTGTTGACTTTTTTGAAAGTTGTATTTTAACTTTATTAAGATCATCATTACAATTATTCCATGGATGTTTTATTAGGAATCTGGCGTCAAGAAGGTTCAGTTAGTCCCCCACCACCAGGTCTACATCAACACGGCCAGTCTTTCAACAGCCATCCTGATGGGGTCCACGGCCAGGAAACTGTCAATTGCTCTCCTGGACTCCTTCTTCTCCAGGGAGGTTTTGGCAGTTTCCTGTGCACAGGGAAAGAGGAGGGCCCACAACGCTAAACAGACGTCGACACCCCTGCCATCAGCAGTACTTTCAGCCATCAGAGACTTTGTTTTGGCTAAGTTTAAGGGGGACATGCCAGCCATGTCTTGGTCTTGCTTTAATGAATTGGTGAACAGCAAGGGCTCTTCAGCACGACGTTCCTTAAAAAAATAAATTTCTTTTGGCAATTTAAAATAAAGTATCTAGCTGTTCACCAATTCCTTAAAACAAGGACAAATTTGTGATGTACAGAGCTATAGGCAATACATTTTTGTATTTATGTATTATATTTTATTTATTTTAATTCTGATTTTGACCCTTAGTTTCAGGCATAAAAATTACATGTTTTTCCATTAAATTCCAATCAATTATTCTAAATACTGCTTTGGAAAACTGCTTAAAAATACAAAAATCTTGTCAATAGTTCTGTGTGTACATATATTCATTCTTATACTATAAGAATATTATACTTATTCATATACTGTAAATAAATTGTTGAGTTCCATGTTACCATGTGATAATTTATTTATTGATACTTTTATTTTAATTAATTGATTTTTTTCCACTGGAACCATTCATATGTATATATTTTGTATATTCAGTTATTTAACCCTTTCCCTCATACACTCATATTGAAGCCATCAATAGTTACCATATAAAGCCTGATTTGTAGAAAGCTACAGTTAAACCTTACCAAATTTAATTGTAAAATCATCATTACAATTAATAGCTCTGAGTGTATATACTTCATTTATACTGTAAATAATATGTTGAGTTCGTTGTTATTCTTACTGCTGTACCATGTGTTATTTATTTATTTATTTATTGATACTTATATTCTATTTTTTTCCACTGGAATCATGCATGTGTATATATTTTGTATTTTCAGTCCTTTAACCCTTTCCCTCATACACTCAATAGGTACCATATTAAACCTGATCTGAAGAAATATACAGTTAAACCTTACCAAATTTAATTGTGAAATCCTCCTTACAAGACAACTAAGGAGCAGTGAACAACATAAAACCTGATCAGCCTGCAAGTTACTTGTAGGCTGATCTAGTTTTATGCTGTAAGTGTAGGCCTTTTCATGGTGTCTTCTATGAGGGAAAGGGTTAAGGAACAGATGACCATATTTTTATGTATCTGTTAACCCTTTCCCTCATATAGACTCATTTTGACACACTCAATAGGTACCGCATAAAGCCTGATCTGCAGAAAACCACAGTTAAACCTTACCAAATTTAATTGTAAAATCCTCATTACCAGACCACTGAGGAGCAGCGAACAGCATAAAACCAGATCAGCCTGCGAGTTATTCGCAGGCTGATCTGGTTTTATGCTGTTCGCAAAGGTCTTTTCATGGTATCCTCTATGAGGGAAAGGGTTAAAATGAAAACAACTCATTTATAAAAAAAGATAATTATTAAAATTTTACTTCTAACATACTCTTTGTTTTTTATTTTGTCATTTTTATAAAATTGGCTTTCATTCTACTTACATTTCAGTAAAACAAGCTATTAATCAAATCTAATAGGTGAAGCAAGCGCGCAGAGATGTCAACATCAGCAAGTTAACGTTCAACTAGTGTGCATAAGACAAGCGTGCAGCAACCAAGTGACAAGCGTGCAGCAAGTAAGCGACAAGCGTGCGGCAAGCATGCGCAAGCGTGCAGTAAGCGTGCACAAGCTAGTAGGTTCAAGCATGCGCAAGCAAGCAGAATCAAGCGTGCGCATGCTAGTAAATAAGCTAGTGATGGTTCCAAATACACGCTTGCATGCTTGCTGGCATGTAAGACTGCTATTTGAAATTTAACAAGCTTGTGCATGCTTAAAGATTTGGGTCATTGCACGCTTTATGAGTGACAGTTGCACGCTTACTGCACTTGTCGCAAGCATAATTTAAGCGCGCAATTTTGGTTTGGGAATTCACCTATGAAAATAAAGTCTACGTATATTTGTATCTTTAATGATTACCATTATAAGGGATGTACTAAAAGATGGTCTCCTTTACGTAAACAACTCATCATAAAAAGATTTGAATGTGTTACAAATTTAAACTTTTGAAAAGCGTTCTCTTTTTAAAGTACCTTTTTGCGTCTTTTTTAGACTCCAAACAGCCATGTCCACAAACAGGAGGAGGTAATTGAATCGTGAAGGCAGCTGACAACTCCAAATGCAATTCAAGGCGGCGCTAAGGTTGTATATGTGTGCCATTTCTGTGTAAGTATTTTCAGCTAGCACATCATGAAGTAACTTTGTATCATATGACATTCTGTTATTGATTATTTCTAAAGCAGGCAATTATTTTAAAGCATTTCCATTTCGAGGCAAAGCTTTTAGAAACCTACAATGTCAATGCTGACGTGCCCGCTGAAACACTAAGTGATGGCAATGGTCTATTTAGGGCAGTGTCCACTGCCATTACCAGCAATAAAAATACCACATCCTGTTGAGGCTTCTAACTGCTTTAGAAATAATCAACAACAGAATGTCATATGATACAATGATTTTCTAATGACAGCAGAATTGTTACCAGTGACTATGAGAAGTTACTTCATGATGTGCTAGTTGAAAATACTTACACAGAAATGGCACACATATACAACCTTAGCGCCGCCTTGAATTGCATTTGGAGTTGTCAGCCGCCTTCATGTGGATTGTTATTTGTTGTGGTGTACCAAGCTAGATAGCCCGGAGAATCATGGTGATGTGGTTGTGCACTTAAGTACCAACATTGATGACAACATACAACACAAACCATTTTGTGCCTCTGTTTAATAAGTATGAAGTTAACATCAATGGCACATATTCTGTGAGCAAAGGGAATTTATCTGAACCTCTGGATGATCCAGTCACAATATCCAACACTTCGGAAATTGTGATCAACTTACCCAAACATACTTATCTTTCTCCTTCTGAATTCTCTGTATGGAACTGGCCATGAAAAACTTATCCACCAGTCACTCGTTTGATATGACTGAAAAGTCTGTCGATGAGCCCAGCACAACTATCAATGAGTCTGAACACCTGAGGTGTCGATCCCATCCCCTGAAGCAGACCCCTGCTAAGGGTATGATATTGACATTCAATAAGTGACATGCTTGAGTTAGGGTTTCTCGATACCAATGTTGTAATAAGCCATCTTCTAAAAAATGTTCATGGCCTGCCAAAAATCCCTCCCAGTAGGAAAGATAATGTATATTTCATTTTGGACAATAAGGCTTACATCCAAACCCAAAGTTCAGAAAAAAAAGAGTAAATTTTCAGATGACTGTGGCATATGGAATTCTACTGGCACCTCCCCTAAGTCATATTATATTTTACGAGAAAATGGGTACCTCACTGATGTCTTTCTGAGACAAGGTCAATTCTGCTCAAAATGACAGGTAAACAAACAAGCTATATACACCCCCTTGAACCCACAACCAGCAAAGGAGGAAATTGCAATGCTGCAACGATATAATGTCACACTGAAATTAAGACAAAACATACATGTAGAAGGTTACCTGGTTAGGGGAAGGGGGTCTTCAAAGGTCTTTGGCCCTTGTAGAATATGTTGGGAAATTCCCTGGTCATGCACCCCAAAGCTTATCAAAAAACAATGCCCAAGAATTTATTAGGATGCCCCACGACGTCATGACTGACATTGAAATACTGACTAAAGAAAACCGCAGACCGACAGACATATACCAGACACTAAAAGACACATACAACAAAACGACAAGACCTGTCATTAACACTATCTACAAGAAAGTGTGGTATGAAAAAAGACAAAGACAGGCAAACAAACTGGACAGATAAGGACCACAGACATAGCAGACCAAATTTGTTACCTAAAAAATTTAACTACGGACAATGACGACTTTGTTAGGACGTCTATCAGAATGACAAGTAAAACCCTGATGATTGTTTTGTATATGGACAAACAAACAAATAGACAATATAGAGACCATGTGCTGCTCCGGACAGACATTTCTTGGCATTAACAAGACTTTCATCTGTAAGATGCACATGACAATGACTTCGTTTAAACAAATGACAGTCAAAGGCGACAAGGCAAATTACTCATTTTCATCGGACTAATGTTTATACTTCACAACAGCAACTACATAGACGTACAGTCACTTCTTTCACCATCTCCGACTGAAACTGGGGCCAAACTTGTATTTGGGACAGACAATGAACAGGCTATGGTCAAAGCCATCATGACCGAACTTCCTGTCACAAGTCACATCCTGCACCCACATTTGAAGGACAATGTAAGACAGCACCTGACTGATGACGGTATCTCTTTGACAGACAGACAAGAAATAATGGACAGAATTTTGGGACTGGTAAACACGACAGATGACTCATCTTTTGACATACAGTTTGCAGTTATGAGCAATGTGCAAATTTCCCCAGTAAATCTGCACAGTACTTTAATAAGCGACTTCAACAGAATCCTCGCAACAAGGTCAATTGCCAATGAGAGAAGGTATCATTCCAACTGACTGGACAAGTGACAACTCTGAGTCCATTAACCATGTACTGAAACAGACAGTAAAATGGGAAACTAAATCCCTGCCAGAGTTTGTTCAACTCACAAGACTTGTGATCAGTCAGTACCAGGAACTTTGAAGTGCCCTTCTCTCATCAGGCAAATATCGCCTGGCAAATTCCTATAAGCACTTTGATGCTTCAAAGACAACATGGATTGACATTACAGACCAACAACGGACAAAGCTCTATCGATGTTAGAGGAACTTTGTGGTAAAGAACAATAGGATAGCAACGTTGATGGGTGGATGGAGCACTGTAGTTGCTCCAAAGACTAATGGGAAAAAACCAGATCAATGGAAACGCAAGGTAAACGTAAGGACTGTGACTATGACGAAGAGACACAAAGGACAGGACTGAGGTCTTCATTGCATATGCGGAGAGCCTATAGTTGGGGCCCTTTTAGGGTGGCAATGCATTGAAGGGGGCAAATATAATAGAACGAACAAACGTCCGTCCGTCCATACATGTTTATACATACAGTTTATGATTCTTTTTCTTGACCAATACATTTTTAACATACATGTTTCATATAATATTTATGAATGTATGATGCTTTTGAATATAAGTTTTACATCTTGACATGAATTAAATCTTTATACGTTTTATTTATAATATATGTACATGCATATGAATAAGCAATACTAGTTTCTGATTTTAATATTAGAGAAAACCTAGAAATAAACCTTTCTTTAATACAATCGATAATGAGGAAAATTTAGTATTTTTAATGCAGTTAAAGGAAATGCAGTTCTCATTTGGATCTTCTGTTTCAATGATGTTTATTAAATGTCAGAAAATATTTACATGAAATATCACATAGGCACAAAACTTAAGAATATTTACTGATTTTAAGTTTTTAAATATATGCGATTTTTTAAATTGTAATATTTTTTAATGCATTTACTTGTAATGTGTATTGTATATAATTTTATCATTATATTTCTACTCGCTTGTGTTAATTCTTTTATTTACTGTTATTCTCTGAGATGGCTTACCAAACATCAATATGATATGCCAACCTATAGTCCACAAAAGAGAGAAGATAACCAGAAAGATAAGAAAAAGTAAAGAGGAAATACATACCACACATATCTAACAGGTGCTACAAATTTGAAATATATGTCATCTGAGCAAAATTTTGTGCATTTAGTGCCTTCTCATCCTCAAGAATTAAGCAACTGTAATAAAATATATTTTTTTCAGGGCAGCATAACAGACACTCCCTATGTATGGATGGGAAAGTTCTCTCCAAGACCAGAAATGGAAAAGTTTATTGTAAGACCAACATCTCTGCAGCCACTTACAGATTATTCTCTGTCTAGGAGAGGAGGTTTTCAGAGTGGCATGCATGGATTGGTCTGCCATGCATGGCCTCAACCTGTACAGCTGGCAGATCGACAATCTCCACCACTTCAACCAACCAGTACTTTTTGAAGAACCAATGGTTGGGAAGACCCTGATCATTTTCTGTGAAGCATGGATGAATGGGTGCCCAAGAACTGCAGTTTCTTCATGGTATAAATATATATTTTTTTAATAAAGTTTTTGTTTATAGATGTTTATGATCCACAAATATTCTCAGTTGCTGATTAGTTTAGCTTAATATCAATTCTGTAAGCATGTTACACTATATTCCAAAAGTAAATGATGTATCTTGAAAGGAATTTTGTTTTTGTCTTGACAAGCTGTTTGTCAGCTGAATACATTCTGGCTATAACTTGAAACTTGTCTAATTTGAAAACCCCTTCAACTGACTTCAGTTATTTGGCATCTGACCCCCTTCAATAGGACCAAGGGGTTGACGGGGCATTGTGTTATGGAATTTGGACATAGTGTCATAAATGTATATTTATCCTTTTTTTTTTTTATTACTATACACTCAATGTACTATAACTGACATTTTTTCATACTATACACTCAATGTACAATAACTGACATTTTTTTCATACTAGGCACTCAATGTACTATAACTGACATTTTTTCATACTAGACACTCAATGTACTATAACTGACATTTTTTCATACTATACACTCGATGTACAATAACTGACATTTTTTTCATACTAGGCACTCAATGTACTATAACTGACATTTTTTTTCATACTATACACTCAATGTACTATAACTGATATTTTTTCATACTAGACACTCAATGTACTATAACTGACATTTTTTTCATACTAGACACTCAATGTACTATAACTGACATTTTTTTCATACTAGACACTCAATGTACTATAACTGACATTTTTTCATACTATACACTCAATGTACTATAACTGACATTTTTTTCATACTAGACACTCAATGTACTATAACTGACTTTTTTTTCAATGTTCAATATTAAACTATCATACATCTTCTTGCTAAACAATTAAACTAATAATAACATTCTCTGACTCAGGTGCACTTTGCCATATGTGACGGCGATGGTCACTTGGTCATCCATGTCTTTTGTATGGAGTGACCCAAGTACAGCAGACGAGGTTTCATAACTAGCAGTGGACGTAGAAACCAGAATACCAAAGACGGGATGCCTTGTCACAGCAAATTTTAACTTGAGTGATATGATGAAGTAATCACTGTACATGCATCATAACAGTCATGTCGGTTCTTTGTCAGTTAACCCTTTCCCTCATAGAGGACACCATGAAAAGACCTATGCGAACAGCATAAAACCAGATCAGCCTGCGAGTAACTCGCAGGCTGATCAGGTTTTATGCTGTTCGCTGCTCCTCAGTGGTCTGGAAATGAGGAATTTGTAATTAAATTTGTTAAGGTTTAACTGTGGTTTTCTGCAGATCAGGCTTTATGTGGTATCTATTGAGTGCGTCAAAATGAGTCTATATGAGGGAAAGGGTTAACCGAAAGTCTGAAGCATGTGCTGTGAAATGGCAGTGAAATATTTCTCACATGGTGTTCAGAATTTAATTGTGACTTTGCACAGGGAAGGCTATTCATGTCAGCGCAAATTAGATGTAAGAAGAAGACAAACTGGCACTGTTTGTTCAAGACAAGGTGTTAAGAAAGCGTGGATAAGTACAGGAGGACAGGAAACAACCATTTGGTAACGAGGTAAACAAAAGCTATCGTATTCCTGAAAATAACATTACATTTTCCCAAAATGGATAGGAATGTGAAAGTGGGTTTTTAACCAAAGTTAGATATTTGTAAATCAACCAATTCTTTGCTTTAGAATTAGGAGTTAATTATAATATATCAACAGTTAAAAGAAACTTTTGAAATTAATAATAAGTTAGCGCTTCCAAAAGTGGGTGGGGTTGATGGAATGTTCAACCCCGTAATTATGTGAATGACATTTTCCAAACAAGCATACCCGTATGAAAACTTGTGTTGATAACTGCACATATTATGAACCACATATCCAGAATCCATGGCTGCATTTAATTCATGCCACCCACCACTTTAGGGAGCAGGTCTCTCATGTTTTGTCCACTGACACCAGAAGTAGAAAACATTTGAATGAAGCATGCATTTTTTTATACCCTAAAAACAGCTGTGAACTAAATCTTGTTGAAATTGCAATTGAAAAATACATATTAACATAGGTAAATGAGGAAATCTGAGGGCCAGCTTGTGGGAATTTTCATCCATTTCCATTCATTGAAAAAAGCAGCAAAACATTTACGAATACATTTGGAAACACTTTCAGTAACAGTTTAATATTTTTAAATTAAACATTAACAATTTTTTTCTCATACATACTTCCTTTTTTCATTACAGTTTATTAACACACTTTTACCTTGGTCGTTAAAAAAGATTTAAACACACCATTTGTCTCAATGGATTACTGACAATAAACATTGCCACTCTTACCTCCCTATTTCTCTTGCCTACAGTTTATAAGATTATATGAATAGTAATCTTGCACTTTCTGTCAGAGATTTGAATTACATATAACTTTATTTTTTGTTTACTCTTGAATTAATGATTTTCATTATGATAAAAATATGTATGTCTTATATTGCAAAAGTAATTAAAAATTTTTTTAAAAAGTTTAAAAAAAAAAAAATTGCCAGCTGGGACTCGAACCTACTATCTTTTCCATGCCGAACAGACTGACTACTTTATCCACCAACTGTGGCATAGACTTGAATTTTTACCATATATTATTGGCTATAGCTGGAAATTCCAGCCAGTCAAGGTTCAAAAAATCTCTCGATGTTTTTGCGATTTTTCTGCACACACTCTTTTTTTGTTACAGTTTAATTAAACATTCTATTTTCATCATTGATTTTCAACACATTTTCATTTGTTTAATCTGATTTCCATAATGCAACTGCACTGAAATACATTGTGAACTTGAAAATTATCACCATTTAGTGACAAGAGAGAAAACAATTTTGTAAAAAAGAGGGAAATCTAGAAATATAACTTTCTTAATATAGCCCCAACTTGCTGTCCGATTCAAAATGTGTACTACCATAGAACAGCGTTGCAAGCAAGCCTGTTATCAAATTTCCTTTTTTTTTTCCCACATAATTAATTCTTAACCCTTTCCCTCATAGAGGAAACCATGAAAAGACCTATGCGAACAACATAAAACCAGATCAGCCTGCGAGTAACTCGCAGGCTGATCAGGCTTTATGCTGTTCGCTGCTCCTCAGTGGTCTGGAAATGAGGATTTTGTAATTAAATTTGGTAAGGTTTAACTGTGGTTTTCTGCAGATCAGGCTTATGTGGTACCTATTGAGTGCGTCAAAATTTGTCTATATGAGGGAAAGGGTTAAATTCTCAATTTGTTGTTGCATCACCACATTGTTAATAATATATTTTCATTCCTTATAGACAGAGCACAGAACGATGTTGTGAAGTGGTTACAGGACTCTTCAGCAACTGTTGAGGTTAGATGCAGATGAAGTGTATGAGGAAGTAAAGGCAATTAACTTAGATGCTGACATTCTGATTTAAAGTTATCAAATCAGTTCTGTTCATGATTTATGGTTAAAATGGAGGGACAATGTTACGCACTCAAATTGGATTTTTATGCTTACTTCAGTTTTAGAAACTTTCAGCACTTTACATGGTAATTCTTGTTTCTCTCAGGTCCTGGCAGACAGGTCAGAATACATGCAGCATGTTACTTCTTACCTTACTTAGACAGGGTTACTGGGCCCTACTACAGGAGCCTCTTAACCAGGAAGGCAGACCTAGTCCCAGCAGTAGTGCAAGACAAGATTCCATTTCTTCGAAATTTACAAGTGGATGCAAGTGTTTTCACTGGACTTCCAGGTTTCTATGCAACAATAACTATATTTATCAAAGAAACTTTCACTCAGTCAGAAAACTTTTTAAGATTTTTGTTTATTGGGTTTAACATCCCACTGACAGTATTTCAGTCATTTGAAGACGATGTCTACTTGAGACAGATAAAGTGCTGCCATACTGCAGTATCAAGCCGTAGACATGTGGCATGACACCACATCAGTCACATTATCCTGACACTAGGCCAACCAGTCCTGCAACTACCCTTATATGCTGAGCCCCAAGCAAGAGAGCAATACCAAAAACTTTAATAGAATGTCAAAAAATATATAGCATATTTTTCAGCTTGTTGGTTTCTTAACAAAGAATATTCTTACTTTATTCCATTAGTATAGGCACTTTCTACCAATGTCAATCAAAATATTCATTTTGTCTATTTGCATCTTCATCTTAAATAATGATGAAAGGCAGCATAGAAACAAAGAAATTTATCACACTCATGCAATGATAATCATGGAAAGAAAACTGGAGATGGACTTTCTCATTTCAGCAAGCCTCATGTGAATCAGTATTCCTGGATAAGAGTGGAAACATACTCACCATAAATCCTGACCTGATCATCAACAACCTCCATGTGTACAAATAAGGCAACAAAGGTGAGAGGGAAAACCAGAAAGATGTCTCATGTCAGCGTTGACGACATAGACAAAGGTTCCTGGACAGGTAAGATAATTTTGTTCACAACACATTGCTAAAATAAGATGCTCTACTATAATAAAGAGCTACACATAATTATGTAGTATTTTAGTAAAATGAATGAAATAAGATGGTTAAAAAAAAATACATGGAAAAAAAATTGTTTCCTGTGAAAGCAATTTTATAAATAATGAATGTTTTCTGAGAAATCAATTTTATGAATAATGAAATTTTGTCAGAAGAAAGGAAATTCACTAGCGATATAGCAATATATTTTTAAGGGCTGTATGTGCTGATGCAGGTTTAAATACATATCAATACATATTTATTATCCATTATTTTCTACCCCTCATTTAAAAAATGATAATCACAATCTAACTTGATTCTTCTATATTTTCAGAACCAATGAGACTGCTTTATCAAGGAGTCTCCCGACACACTGACGGACACATCTGCAGTTAAATAGCAGGTCATCACACCATCTGCTGCTGAAAACCTTGGGTTTTCACTGCTGACCAATGCTCCACCTGCACCCCTCAATCCACCTGCAGCCCTCAATGCACCTGCAGAGGAGCCCTCAACCCACCTACAAAGGAGGCCCTCAATCGCAGGTCCTCAATCCGCCTACAGCTCAATCCACCTGCAGAGGACACCTCAATCCACCTACAGAGGACCCCTCAATCCACCTACAGAGGAGGCCCTCATTCCACCTGCATCCCTCAATCCACCTACAGAGGAGGCCTCAATCCACCTACAGAGGAGGCCTCAATCCACCTACAGAGGAGGCCTCAATCCACCTACAGAGGAGGCCTCAATCCACCTACAGAGGAGGCCTCAATCCACCTACAGAGGAGGCCTCAATCCACCTACAGAGGAGGCCTCAATCCACCTACAGAGGAGGCCTCAATCCACCTACAGAGGAACCCTCAATCCACCTACAGAGGAAGAATCCAGGCAAGTGACAGAGCGAAGAGTAGGCTCCAACACATGGAGAACGCACTGAGATGCAATCACTTACAGAATGAACCACTTAAAAACCAGCTCGGCAAAGGAAGGCGTATCCAACTCATGTACAGTGAGACATGATCTTCTAAAATATCATACCCTTGAACAATTTGTCCTAATTATTTCCTAGAGTTATATGACAGATTTTTTCAAAACTGTTTATTAATTTTCAGGCATATATACCAGAGGCCTTTGGATGGATACAACTTACAACAAGATTAAAGAGCATCAACTCAAGGAAGGAATGAAAGAAGATATACAGCATTTTGTGTCAGGTTGTGATCAGTGATGTCGTGTCACCACTGCTCCACCTAAATCATGTATCCAGTTCCTGTCCCCAACAAAGATTGGAGCATCAGTGGAATAGACATATTGGGTCCATTGCAAAATATGTGGTACACCACAGATATCGCAGGTCACATTTCCAAGTTTTTGGTCGCTGCTACTTTTGCCTACATCAGACTGCTAATATTGCCAAATTCCTTATACAAACTGTATGGGCCCATGGATATTTCTTATACAAACTGTATGGGCCCATGGGAATTTTTCATACAAACTAACTGTGTATGGGCCCATGGATATTTCTCAAACAACCTGTATGGGCCCATGAACGTTTTTATCTCAGATCAACGACATGAATATCAATCTTATAACTGAAGAATTTGGGATAGAGGATGGAATCTTCTAAAGCTACCATCCACAAACAAATGACCAAAGAGAAAGAGACAAATTAAGGGACTTTGAAGGAGATGTTCAGGCTTTATGTATGGGCTAGTGATGCTAAGATTATGGGTGCAGTTTCATGGCTGAAGACAGACATTCAGGTATTTATGTATGGGTTACTGATGCCAAGGCTTAACTGCTCAAGCCAGACATTCATATATAATGCAAAGTCAGGAAACCAGTACAAGTGGTAGAGATATTCTGCATCATTTTAAATGGACTCAGTGACCAAGACTGGATTGTATCTTTCCCCCCTAAAACCAACAGTGTGACTCAACCAATGGACCAGGGGGTCATCAAAAATCTGAAGGTATACTACAGGAGGCAGTTTCTGACCAAGAAACTGGTATCAGTTGACTCCAGGACTGAGTTTTCAAAAAATATCCTGGACGCCCTGCACATGCTGCGTAAGGCCTGTTACTTAGTGTCAATGGCAACGATCATTTATTGTTACCGTCATGTTAGGTTAGAGACTTCACCATCTACACAACCAGTAGAGAACGATGATGTTGATGACAATATACCACTAGTGCACTTGGCAGACATCCTTGGAGCGTCGGTTACCATGGGCGACTTTATGCATGTGGACCTTCTTCGACTGAACCACAGATCGAAGACAACATCGTGGCCAACATCAAAGAAAACAGTGTACAAAATCCTTGAAAGCAAGTGAAGCTCTAAACACGTTTGACACAATAAGATCATTCTTGGAAGGGGAAAATAAGACAGTATGGAAAGACATTAGGAAATTATACGATCAAGAGAAATTTATAAAGAATCTTTTCTGTAGCAGTGTTCTGTCTTTGACAAAAGACCATAAATGACTTCTTTGTACAAAATGATAAACGTTGAATTCAGTCATTGACATGATTTGTTATTACACATGTTAATTTCTTGTATATGTATGTTTTTGAAACAACACTTTGATACTGTTATCATATTGATTGTTTATTCATTTATGTTGATTTTGTATATGTATAAATCCAATATAAAGAAACATTGATATTTTGCAATTCTTCATACTCCCCCGTCTATTGCGGAATCTCATGAATATGTGAATATTATGGACACACAAAATTACTGAATCTCATGAATATGTGAATATTATGGACACACAAAAATACTGAAACTCATGATGTGAATTTTACAGACTTCTCATGTGTTGGACTAAATGTTGGATATTTTCATGTCAAACATTTTTTATCTCGATTTTTTCGGCGAGGTTCGGAGTAAATTGAGATAATGAGTGTCGACTGTATTGCTGCCACACTACAGTTTCATACCACATGCATGTGGCATAATTTAAAAGTTGCACAATACCACAAACCGTCACATTATCCTGACAGCGGGCCGACCAGTCCTGGAACTATCCTTATATGCTGATAAACAAAAGTCAAATATAAATCTGCTTTTTATCATAACTGGAAGGAAACTTTTCATTTTTGAAGTTAAGCAAAATTAATGCTCTTTGTCTTCAATCTATGCTCAATATCAAAAATGGTCCCAGCAAAAGAAAAACAAGGCTTAAAGCGACAGGGACTGTCACAAAACCAGGTATTCAACATGGAAAATCCAATTCGAAATGAAGATTTTATTTATAAAATGATCACCAAAGAACATTAATACTTTATGTTACATGGATGAAGAGTAAATAAGGGTCATAACTCTAAGAAATATGGTTAAATTGACAATACAGGTCAAGTCACTATGTACTGGCCATACTGTGTAGATTTGGGCAGAATGCATTCAGAAATGAAGAAGGAGAATTTAAGCAAATAAAAGAATGTGTCACTATATGTTACATGAAAACAAGCTCAAAGGGGTGAAATCAGATTGTCAAAGGGTAATTGTCTCTGACCTGCAATATCAATGCAGGGTAAAATACAAGATTCAAAATTAAATGTTAGTTCAAGGAAATTATGGAATATTTTAAAACATGAAAAGCAACCTACAGGAATTATCCAAAGACTGATACAAATGCATTTATTTTATTTCTTATTGAAGGTTTATTAAGCAATTCTAGCAATCAGACATTTGTATAATATTTGTCAAGATAGCAAGGGCACCGCAACTATGTAAATGAAGAAAAGCATAAGTGAAGCATAAAAACAAAAGCATTCATAGCAAGCCGCTATCAAACAGAAAAGAAAAAAAAAAAAAAAAAAAAAAAATATATATATATATATATATATTTAGTCATAGTGATCTTGACCTTGATCCATTTTCTAATATATTTTAAGCCATTGTGACCTTGACATTGTCCTTATTTACCTGAAAAGCAATCCCAACATTCCTCTTCCATAAGCTATTACCTATAAATATGATGTATACCTTCATTTTTACCCAAGTTATGAGCGAAAAAAAATCTATTTTTACCATTGTGACCTTGACCTTGACCGATTACCTAAAAGCAATCCAACCTTCCTCTTCCCAAAAGTATCTACCATTAAAGTTATCGAGCAGAAACAAAAAATCTATTTTTAACCATTGCCCATTAACCTGAAAAGCAATCCCAACCTTCCTCTTCTCATAAGGTATCTACCCATCAAATATAATTGCTATATCTAAATTCTAACTTAAGTTATTGAGCGGAAACGAAAGTTTGACGCCCGCCCAACGACGTTCGGCATTCTAATAACCAGGTTTCAACTAGTTGAAAACCTGGTTAACAAATCAGAAAGGTAGGGAATATGCTATTAAACTGGATGATGCTATCCCCATGCATGTGTTGCATAATGGAATTACATTCTTTGTTGAAGGTACACAGGGAATGTATGGTTTGTACGCATTATAGAAAATGGCAAAGGACACGTATGACACTCTACTTAAATATCACAAATGTAAACTGAAAAGAAGATTGCATGGATATACTTCTGAAAAAAGAGAAATACAATTAAGGGTCTTGATGACAGTTGTGTAACTTGCAAGGTGCAATTCCCTAATTTCCACCCAGGTTTGTATTAAGTTATAGACCGATTTACACTTAACTCGTGACAACAAAACAAAATTAAGATTGGGGAATCACTTCCAAAATAGAAATGTGGAATTACTCAATTTACTGCTCTTGAGCAGTGCACACAATCTACCGGTATTTGTTTACAAGTATGAATTTTATACTTTCAGTACTTTTGAGTTAATACTCTGGAGAATTAATAAGGGGCAGTAACTCTAAAAATAGCAAAAAGTTTTTCTTGTGTACTACACTTCTCCTTCACAAAATCTAGTCATGTTGAAACCTCAAAAGAAGTGAAAACCTTTTTCACCTCCATTTTTTCATAATATTCTTAAATGCATTACAAACTACACATACTTGTATGTCTAATAGTTCCAGTATAGAACATTTGTCAGTAGTTCAAACCTTTTAATTAAAATAAACTATAGAGAATCCTGAATGTACTTTGTCAACAAAATCCTTAAACAATTAAAGTCCCAGTATCTTATAGATGTTAGACCTTAAGCCGAATGCACTTACAACATATATGATTCAGTTTTAATTTCATCACTGAAAGACCTTGCGAAATGCCTAATTTACAGGAAAGATTCTATAAGAAAAAATGCAAATTGTGGCTGTCTCGTTCTATATATAGCTCAGAACAATGACAGCATAAAATTAACATACAAGGGATTTTTCAGAAGTTCATGGATTTTCTTCCTATTTCCTCTACTACCGTGTATCAATATTTATTCAGTCTATAGAAAAAGTCCATGAACTTCTAAAACACCCCATGTACACCGATCGAGACATCCATGGTTTTACTGAACTGTGTTTCAGAACAAGCTCCGCCCATCTTTCACATTATTTTGCCCTGTCTGAACAACTAAGACTTCCGGGCGAATATTTCATTATGTGAGCTCAATTAAACATTAAGAGGTTAATCAAACATCATTTGAGGCTTTGCTGATCATAAATTTTGAAAATATATTTTTCCCAGCTAAAACGCACTGGGGCTTTAAATATTTATTCTGGCACTGCTCTGTGATTTCATTTGGAAATTGTTCCATTTTATACCATTATCAAACCAATACAATATATATGGTATTTATAAACTGTCTATTGTTGCCATTATGACTTTATATTATAAGCTAACTGATGAACCATGAGATAAGATCTATATCACTCACACTGTGAGTGATATAGATCTACCAAAACTACTTTTTTACTTATAAAGGATCACTCTCTTATACATCAGCTTACATTACATTCACCTCTGTGGTGGGCTCAGAAAGTAGTTCCAAATTTATGACGTCATCCAGACTTGTTCAATTATTTAATTTGAAGGACACTAGATAGGCTCCTTAAACTGTGAAATATATATAAATAGCACCACTGATCCTGATCGAAATGGTCATTAAAATTACAAATTATGAAAATTAAAAGCTGGCTTTAAATTAAGATATCCGGCTGAATCTGTGAATATCTACATTTGCAGACGAGCGTTTATGGATTGTTCCCATCAGCGAAATAAGGCAGAAAATAGTTTCGATAATAACAACTGAAATTAATATTTTACACACGTTTTATGAGGATTCAAAAAGTATTTATTCAATGTTTCTTTACTTTTGATCCTTAAAATACACTTAAATCCGTGTTAAATGAGTGTTTTCTGTTTTGATATATTATTATATTATTTTATGAGGATTCAAAAAGTATTTATTCAATGTTTCTTTACTTTTGATCCTTAAAATACACTTAAATCCGTGTTAAATGAGTGTTTTCTGTTTTGATATATTATTATATTATTGTTGTAACCCTACGTTTACCTTTCTGTGTTTATTGAAAGAAGCGGTTGAATAAATAAAATTATGCTACTTATGGATTTTTATTTTTTAATATATTCTAAACAAGAGCTGTCAGAGGACAGCACGCTCGACTATTAAAAATGCTTGTCGGTAAATCAAATGAAATCTATTTAAATTCTTGCCCTTCACATTCCCTGTACATAATAATAGTCAAAAATGATATACATTGATAGTCTGATACCCCTTAATATATTTATGATGTCTAAAATCAATCCCATGCCTAGTTATTGAGACATAAGCACAATAACACTGTGCATGCAAAACTTAAACCAAAAATCCAAGTTAGAAAAGGGCCATAATTTGCATCAGTCCAAAAGTTATCCTCCTGTTTTCTGATGCCCTTGAAGACACTGCTTAACTTTCTAGTCAATTCCACAAGCAATTTCTGAGATATAAGCTGGATAGTAGCTTGAATGCAAAAAATTTGACCAAAATTCTAAGTTAAAAGGGGGTCATAATTTTTAATTTATTCCATCAAGTGTTATCTTCCTTTATTGTATGATACCCCTAAACATATTAAAGATGTTTCAAATCAATTCCGATTAAAATTTAAAATTTAAGTTAAAAAGGAGCCATAATTTGTAATATATTCCATCAAGAGTTATCTACCTTGGTTGTATGATGCCCCTAAACATATTCATAAACTTTCAAGTCAATACCATGAATGGTTATTGAGATACAAACTAGATAGTAGCTTGCACGCAAAACTTTAACCAAATTTTCTATTGCATGCAAAAATTTAACCAAAATTTCTTAGTTGAAAAGGGGCCATAATTCATATTAAATTCAGTCAAGAGTTATCTACCTTGGTTGTCTGATGCCCCTGAACATATTTATAAACTTTCAAGTCAATACCATAAATAGTTATTGAGATATAAGGTTGATAGTAACTTGCACACAA
>CM037779.1:81819388-81869388 GCA_021229015.1 Solen grandis
TGGTCAAAATATAATTCCATATATTAAAATGCTTTACGTGAAGAGTGTACCTTGTTCGATTGGACTAGCCTCTATGATCCGGATAGAGATAAATGGGCCGAAAAATTTTCTTCTTCGCTTTTAGACATATGTAAACGTGTTATACCTAATCGCACAGTAAAACCTTCCGAGCCAAGGTGGATCACATCCCAAATTAAGCGCCAAATTCGTAAAAGAAAACGTTTCTATCGTAAAGCCAAACATACTAATCTAAGTTCTAATTTAGGAGTTTCCGTAACAAAATTCTAAAAAAATAGTCAGCATGCTATACAGAAATATTTTGATGATGCATTTAAAAAACTAGCAATAAACCGTAACTCTAGATCATGGTGGTAAATAATCAAACTGTTTTTGAAAACCGAAAACCATTCATCTGTACCTCCATTGAATGTCAATGACAACGCCCTCTATTCAGATTTTGACAAAACAACTGCTTTAAAGGACTTTTTTGTTTCACAGACCAAGCTTACATATAATCATCAAAGTGAACCTCTACCGCCAGTTTATAATTATATAAAACAGTTATCTAATATTGTTCTCAATCCAAATGAACTTTCACCCATCCTAAGGGCACTTCCACTTTGGAAAGCTGTTGGAGTTGACAACGTCAACAATAGAATTCTAACAGAACTATCATCTGAATTATCTGTCCCTCTTTGTCAATTGTTTAACAAGTCTATTTCCGATGGTATTTTTCCTTCAACTTATAACGAGCTAACATATGCCCATTATACAAAAAAGGCGATGCCAGTTTACCTTCTAATTAAAGACCTATTTCCCTACAATCAATAAAGTTTTTGAACGTGCCATTTATAAACATGTTTTCCATCACATATCTGTCAATAATATTCTAACAGAGTGTCAATCCGGTTTTCTACCTGACGACTCAACTTCCAATCAATTGACATACTTATATCACAAATTATGTGAATCTGTCGATTCAGGGAAAGAAGCTAGAATTGTTTTTTGTGATATAAGTAAGGCCTTTGATAAGGTTTGGCATATGAGTCTTATAATAAACTAAAGTCCACATGAATTAATGGTAAACCACTAAACTGGTTCAAAAGTGATTTGTCAAATAGGGACCAGAAAGTTATTATTAATGGCGTACCCTCATCTGTTAGAATAATAGAATCTGGTGTGTCACAGGGATCTATTCTAGGCCCATTGCTATTATTGATATACATAAATGACATTGTTCTTGGTCTCAATTCTAATACTCAACTTTTTGCTGATGACATAAACCTTTACGTTCTTATTGACAATCCCGAATAATCAGCAAACGTTCTCCATGGTGACCTAATTAAAATAAATTCCTGGGCTAGAAAGTGGCTGGTTACCTTTAATCCTCTCAAAACTGAATCTATCATTATATCTAGAAAGACCAACGCACCAGTACACCCTCCGTTATTAATGTAAGGACATGCCATTTCTGAAACATCCGACCATAAACATCTAGGTTTAATTTTATCAAATAATTGTTCATGGTCATCTCGCATTGAAAATGCGTGGAAAAGAATTAGCATTTTGCGATCTCTTAAATTCAAATTAGATCGTAGATCACTAGAAACAATGTATATATCTTTCATTAGACCTCTTATCGAATATAGTGATGGTATTTTTGACAGTTGTTGGAACTGGAAGCTGCTCGAATTATAACTGGCGCTACCAAACTTGTGTCTTCATCCAATTTATATAAAGAAACAGGATGGAATTCTTTAAGTGATCGACGATACATTCATAAAGTATTCTACAAAATAATGAATCGGTTAATTCCCAGTTATCTCCGAACAATTATTCCTGAGAGAAATTCTGATTCGCTTTATAATCTACGTCATAGAGATTACATACCCTTAATTCCATGAAGAACTTCTTTGTATTATAATTCCCCTTTCCCTTCAGTAATTAGAGCTTGGAACGCCTTACCTGTAGATGTAAGAAATTTTCCATCTCTTGAGATATTTAAAAAAAAGATTTTATAATTTTCCCACTTCTGTTAATCCGGACTATTTTTACACTGGTCCGCGTAAACCACAAATATTACTCACAAGGTTAAGAACTGAATGTAGTTCTTTAAATTGTCACCTGTTTGCCAAGAATATTGTGCAGTCTCCATTTTGTCATTGTGGGAGTGAAGAAACCGTTACTCATTTTTTCCTTCATTGTCCAACTTATACTACCCTTCGAAACAAGTTATTGTGCTCTATTCGAAATATTGCCCCTAATATTCAAATTTCTTCTGAATTATTGTTGTATGGCTTCGAATTGTTATCCACAGATCAAAACAAGCACATTTTTTGTTAAGTTTACAAACTCATTGAGAATACGTCTGGTTTTGGTAAAATTCTGATTATTAGGTCCTCTTGTCAAATAAGTACTACAAATTTCTGTTCATATTCTTATAGGTTATATTGCTGTAAACATTTTCCACTGATAAAACAAAACCTTTCTCCTATTTTATAATGTTTTCATTTTTTGTATGGTGTACTTTTATACTAAAGCAATTTGTCTTTTATGTTGTAAATTCCGAATTCAGGGAAAAGGTTTCAATAAGCCTAGCATAGGCTTTCAACCTGATCCTAATAACTTTGTATATGTTATGACATTACTATGTACTTTTCGTGAATAAAATATGTTTTAAACTAATGTACTTAGGTTGTAGAGTTCGATCATGTTTACACTATTGAGAGGTTATTCGGCTTTGAATCTAGGAGAACGAGAGTTGAAAACGTAGTACTATAGTTGGTGTGACTGACGTCACACACAACTAAAAACAAAACAAAACCAAGATCGCTGATTATCGCAAACCACACGTCCGGCCATTTTATCAATTCAAGGGCGGTAACTCAGTTCAGATTTGTAAGTGTTAGAGAGCAGACACTGTTAATTTTTGGAATTTTTACGGAATTCAGTTGGCGCCACTTTGAATGTCGTGTGTCGGTGTATGAAAGCGTCGCACGACAATTTAAAATTGAAAACGAAATATGATAATACGAAACGACATACGACAATGCGACACGTACGACACTCGACATTATAGCATTGATTTACTTTTTCTTTTCAAGAAATATTTTCAATAATTGTCGAGCGTCGTTTTAAAATGTCGTGCCATAACTTCGGAGTGTCTGGGACAATCTGGCTGGTTATTGAAAGGAACCGATATAATTTTTGTGCCTTTATACATTGTGACCAAGTTTGGTTCACGTTTGTTCGAGTAAAAATGCGGACAACATCCCGCAGGTGAATCCATAACACGTCCCATCTTCGACGGGTGTATAAAAATAAAAGAAAAAAATGTATTTGGTTCTTGCATCGGTATCTATCCATACAATCCAACACTGATATTGTAGCTTTAGTTTTTCTAAAGCTTCACACGGGAGAGATTGGCGAGATTCCGTCGGTCAGATCTCTTCCGACTAAACGCGTTTTTGAATTCTCGAACTGTTTAAAGGGAATTCTTTTGGCAAGGGGATGACTACCAGTCAGACTACTGTTGTCTTAATCCTCATGCTGATAGTGTGTAGGTTATTACCTAGGTCAACCCGAATCGGTCAAACTGTGCAGTTGTCCATGACTGTGTCATAAGCAGGCATACTATAAACAGATGTATCTTCGTACTTGCATTAAAATACCAGGTTGGCGAACTTTCAGGTATGTAAAATTGCTGATTTTGTTTTTCAAAAAGCTATTTTTATTGTGTTTCTTTTTTTATTAAAAGCCAAACATTTTTTTATAATACCGGTATTCTGCAGAGCAGATGCACACATATCTCAAGCACTTTATAACTTTTGTAATTGTTTATAAGAAACAATTAAATTCTTCATATCTCTCTCCTCTAATTATTTTTCCCTGAATGGAATTGTCTACTGAAAAGAAATATATTAGCCCTATAAATTACCATGTTCTCTATTTTTTGTTTTTATTTATGAATATAATAATATCTCAGGGTTTAATTCAAAGAAAATGAATAAGAAATCAAAATACTTTATTTCGTATTTTGGAATAATGTAGGTGTAGATTATGATCAATAATTAAGATTTTTAAACAATGCCAGGCAATAAGTCATCAAGCAATGTTACTGTTAAGTCAACGAATATTAAAGACTAATGTATAGAAAAAAAAGGCAAAATAAAACAGTTGTTGAAAATTTTATATTAAATAACAAATTTTAATACGCCCGAAGGGCGGTATAATGTTATGCCACTGGTCGTCCGTTAATCAGTCCGTCCGTCTGTCCATCCGTCCATTAGCAATTTCGTTGTATCTCAAGAACCACTTGAAGGAAATTGAAATTATTTGACAGAAATGTTAAGCATACAGAGAGGATGTGCAGAGCACAGTGTCCAGATGTCTTGGTTCCAGGTCAAGGTCACAAGTGTAGGTCAAATGTCAAACTATACAATGTTAGAATATTTTGTGTCCGCTCGAAGAAAATCGAAATAATTTGACAGAAGTGCCAACCATACTGAGAGGATGTGCAGAGCATAGTTTTCGGATGTCTTGGTTCAAGGTCAAGGTCACGCTTGAAGGTCATACTGTTAGAATTTTAGAATATTTTGTGTCCGCTCTGTATCTTTAGAAACACTTAAGCAGATTTAAACTATTTGCAAGAAATGACAACCATACAGAGATGAAGTGCAGATCAAGTGCAAGTTTCAGCTGTATTGGATCAAGGTCGCAGTATGGAGCAAACTATCATACTGAGATAATGCGAAAAAAATTCGTGTCTATTTATTAGTCCCCAACCAATATTTACACAAGAGGGGACTGTAAGTTTGCCCTCCTTCTTTCTGTCTGTCCTCATCTTCTCATTAAAATGTTAATGTTAATAAAGTGCTTAACCATTCGTCTTCAATACCTATCTTCGGGCGTATATTGCCCCGCTCTTATGGGATCTCTTGCTTTATTACTGAATATTATTTGTTATTGTTTTTTGTCACTAAATAAACACTAACATATTACCAAATTGTGAATACATGTACATGAAAATAGACACACGGGAGGGGACCACCACTCCAGCACTCATCCCACACTATAACTTGAACCAGTGTTTTTCTGGGAAAGGCCCAAACTCCACGCAGTGATCTCCCTTGCACGCTCACTTTGCAACTGTAAGGGGAGGTAACTACTGCGTGGAGATTGGGGAACTATTTTCATAGTGTATATATACTTTTTTTGTTTGTGTGTGGGGGGCGGGTGCGGGGGGGGGGGGGGGCAGAAGTCAGAAGACACTTAATAAATATTTTATGCTAGTTTGTGATTGGAAATATATGAGAAGCCACTATTTCATACTTAAGACTTAAAAAAAACTGCCGGAGTGAGCAATCCTTTCAGTAATATCAATGTCAAGTTTGTGTGTGTGTGTTAACAACATAACTACTATACTCAGTTGCAAAGAAAGTGTGCTCTCATTCAAATGCAGTATTTACTTTTTCATGGATATACTTAGGCTTGGGCTGCAAACACTCCTCTAAAAAAAAAAGGACTTTAGAAGTAAAAGAACTTTATATTGGCCATACATCACTCAAAATGTATAGGAAAGAATTCATACACTTAGATCCATGAAAGCCTAAATGCACACTTGCTTTTTAAAGCACTCTATGACTAGAGGCAGAACATAAACTTATACTCGTCTAGCGACCATCTGTAGTGAACAACTAGTGTGATAAGCAGTCAGCTTTTACATTCCGGAGATGACATTTAGTTTAAACATATCATATTATTCAGCATATAATAATAATAATAATAATAATAATAATAATAATAATAATAAAATCTTTATTTATAGAGAGTAGCTCAGCAAGTTTACAAACAATGTAAGTTTAACTTATTTACATGAAACCTTCGGAAATGAAGTATCAATGATCTATACACTGGTGATAAAAGAAAATACAACAACAATAAACAAACAAAATAAAAACAAGTCCTAAGTTCTTAATATGCAAAGTCAGTGTTTCGATAAAACAATTGAGGAACAAAGGCTCATTGAGACCTTCTTCCGTACAACATGAATTGCAAAATACAATTTTAGTTTTCAATGATAGAACAATTGTAGAATATATTATAAGTCATTGAAATTAGTCAAACGAACAAAGAAAGAGAGAGAGAGAACACAAAATGAGGATATATCGGTTTTGTTTCGGAAAGCAGTTTGACATACTACAAATCTATGACTAGAATCAGTATAAGTATATGTATACCAAAGACATTTGAGGTAAAGTTGCGATGACTCGTCGCTTCGAAGGCGCCTTTCGGAAGCGCAGACGCGACGTTTCGAAAAAATCAGGGCGAAGATACGACAAGGTAATGTGATAACAATAAATAAAGCCATCCTTTACTAATATTTCAGCTAAAACTGCATATATCGAGAAAAAATTAATACCGCTTCTATATGGGATAAGTTTGTAAAGCTGCCATTTCATTATTGTTATCATTTGTCAGCCGATAGCAATTACAATATGGCGTCTTTGGGATATGTGACCATATGATAATACAATGTATTAGCACCCTTTTTTGTCGTGTCCGCGCTTGAATGTCGTGCCATCGCCACTGCGCGTCCAATAAGGCGAAGCGGGAAACAACGTCAAACAGCACTTGTTCATTTTCGTTTGGAACAGGGTTAGCAGTCTGGAGTACCTTCCCCTTATTACTGAAGTAAAGGAATACAATTACTATTATGTCGGGAACTAGACTAGGTTACAGTTGCGCTGAAAAGAAACGTATATAAATACATATTGTATGCTCGTGTGCTATGGTGCTACCTTCTAATACATCAAGGTCTTGGTATATAAGTAGGTAGTTTTGATACAAAATATTATGCTTAAACCTAAACCTGAAACGACGGCGCGACAGCAGAAGTGCAGTTTGCTTTGCCCCGCGGTCGCGCGTTGGCGATAGCACAACTTCAAGCGCGGACACGAGACGCGTAAATTGTCCTGCTGCTTTTCTTTTTTCTTTTTTTTTGTTGTGAATACGCGCGCCATCACAACAGGTTAGCGCATGAACACAACAAAAGTGTATATTTCCGTGCTGTCGCGACATGACAAGAACGCGACGCGGCAGAAATCAGACCACATTCATGTCTGCATCGGATATTTTGCGAAACTATTTTAGCAACATAATTTCGCCCAAAAGATTACTGCGTAGGAATACTCGTATTATCACTAAGTAGTGTTTAATTCCTTGATTATTTAAATACTGTTGCATGTGGAATACTAAACTGAAATAAAACATTTTAATGGAATCCGCCAGGGAATCGCAATTCATCCGGAAATTGGCAAAACAGCTTTATTTCCCCATAAGAAGACACATTCGTTTTTTTTTTATTTTAGGGCGCGAGCTCGAAAACAGTTTTGGACTTTTTTTGTTTTTGTTTTATTCAGGCTAATTTCAATTTTCATCTATTAAAAAAAAAGGCTACACAGGTGTATTTTAAAATACATTTCTTGGGTTACAACCGTTACTTTTTTTTTTTTTTTTTACAAAAAATGTTTGCAATATTAGTTAAAATTAATAAGTTAATATACATTAATGACATATCTCTTATATTGTGCGCTTTCTTACTTCTTATTTATATACATATATTCCTTTAAACCTGATTAACTGTAATGAGAGAGAGAGAGAGAGAGAGAGAGAGAGAGAGAGGTGCAATGTACTTGTTGTAAGCCGTCCTTTTAAAGCACATTTAGATTTAATCTGTTCTTGTTACGGTCTTGATTACGCATGTAAAAGCATGTTTTTAATATCAGATTTAGAGGCCAAGCATCACTTGAAAATTTGATCTTCGTTTATTGAATTTACTCTAATGTACAAATAGATGCGACAAAATAACATTAAAAAACATGTTCTCTCGGCGCTAACAGTGCATTCATTTCTTGTATAAGATGCACAGATGTTGTTTTGAGTTTTTGAAATATTGGTCTTTGTATCCCACATATTTAAAGTATCAATGATGCAATACAACATTACATTGCATTAAACCGGGATATTCATATACTAAAGAGACAAGGTAGACAACTCTCTCAATCAGCAACGTACACCGGCTTTTTTGCCGTCGCCGATATTTTCATTACACTTCAACGTATATCTATGAAACCTATGTCAATCGAAAGGTCGATGAATAACGAACATTTTGTATACTTGCTATTATCCGACACTGTAGCGTTGATTTTTTACGATGTTTCAAACATGGAGTATCATTGTGTTTTTGTTTATTCTGCTCGAATCGGCGCGACCCTGACAATCTTATATAATCTACAAAAAAAAATAAAAGCCATCCATTGAGTGACATTAAATCTGAACTATATTGTAATTGATTGGTACAAATCACTTCAATATGCTATATAAAAGTCTAAATATTAGCGAGCGTTTATGTTTAGAAACTGGATCTGGGCCAACCATTTTAATTTGAATGTACTCCTTACAACGAACATTTCTATTGGCTGATGTCTGGTGCGGTCTTGAGATCAGCCAATGAAAACGTTGAAAACATAGATTCTTTATTTGTTAGGCTTGAGATCGATTCCAGTAAAAAAAAAATGAAAAAAACGTGATTCTCTATGTTTGAAACATCGACACGGTCTCGGGTAATGGTAAGTGTATCAAAATGTTCAAACTTTCGATTGACATTGGTCTCATATATGTACATGTACCTTGAAGCGTAATGAAAATATCAGCGAAGAAACAAAGCCGTTGGACTTTGCCGTTTGAGGGAGTTGATTACCCTGTCTCTGTAGTGTGTGAATATATGTAAATTTGGATTGCGACCCAGATGCCTGTGGCATTAACGTATAATTTATGAAAAGATTCGCAAATCAACTGCAAACTCCAATAGCGGAAAGGCTCGTTATTCTCCACAAATCAGTGTATACTCTTCAGACATAAGAAAAATGTGTGATGCAGATTTGTTATGAGATGCAATCTGTACATACTCTTTGACGACAACATTTTTACAATTCATAAATAAGAAAGAGTCACTAAATATCATTAAATGGTTCACAAAAATACCTACTTCCGTATGTCTCCGTTAACATATGGAATGATATTTAAGCAAAAATTACATTGTGTTTGGTGATAATGACATTATGCCTTGTGAGAATGACATTGTGTTTGATGACCATGCCATTATGCTAAGTGGCAATGCCATTGTGCTTTGTGACAACGGTATTGTCTTGATGACAGTGTTATTGTGCTTGGTGACAATTCCTATGTGCCTTCTAAAATCTTTAAGTATGTGTAATCACTGTCTTGTGTATGATTGCAGAACTTGAAGTACCAATATATTCGATATCAATGTTCTAACAACCTACCCAAATTAAACTAGAAGTCGTTTGTTTAAGATACAAACGAAGCGGCTTTCCGTTTGCTTATTTCAAGGGTATTGAATATATAAGTTAATACAAAGAAATGGAATAATGATGCATTATAATGTAAGATTAAATACGTAAATCATCATTATCATAAATTATATATAAATATGTTTAAAAAAAAAGCTTTAAATCTTTTTTTTCTATTTATTTTCATCTTCTTAAGATATTGAGAAAGCATATATATGATTACACAACCGTTTACTATCATTCAGAAAATAAAAACAGGAAAATTTTAAGATAATACTATCCTTAAAAATTGTTTTCTTACGTTATTCAATCGATTTTAAAAGTTGTTTTTTTATTCTTTATTTAATATCTATTTCTTCGTAAGCATATGACTTAACAAATAATCATTGCAATTTGATCCACATAATTGAAATTGTAAAAAAGAAAAAAAACAATTCTTTGAAATCCATGACTTTCAACCTTGAAATTGATTGAGTTTTTTACATTTGCCAAAAAAAGATGGAAACAAAGGCAGAGGTGTAAGCAAAATCATGAAAATAATTTCTTATTTTTATGTAATACACTTTATAAACGTCTTGAAACTTTCAACAATTCATTTGCTTTATATATTTCCTTATTTTACAGATTTAGAAAAAGAAACCGTTAAACCTTTAGAAAAGATAAAAAAAATCGATAGGTAGAATTACATGTATTTGTCATTTTCTTCAGGTTTGCGGAAAGCCGTGATAACAAATGCAATAAGATATCAGTATGGGTTTTCTGGCTCTAGTATAATTATACTAATTCATCGTAAATGCGACTCATTAACTCAAAAACGTATCACAATTCACTATTCAACACAGACACTTTTTACTGCAAAAGAACAATCGGATCTTGCTGAACCAACACAATGACCACTTTCGTTTCTTTCTTCAAATTAATATATTTCCATGAATAAGCCCTTTTACGAAAAAACATGAATAAATCATGTTTGATAACGTAATCACTTGAAATTTCTTGACTTTTTGCGCATGTTAAGATACGGCAATATTACTTATCTAAAGTTAATATGTCCAATCTTTTGATCTTTTTAATATATTTTGCTTACAAATCAATGTTGTCATAAACAAGTGGTACAACATAAATTTCTTAAGGTATGCTTAAGATTGGCATCAATACTCATGACGCTGGAGCGCGAATACATATTGAAATAAATGATTTTAATATTTCAACGACGTCAAAATCAAGTGACTAAAGAAAAGTATCTTTTTTGGAATGACATGTTCAGCTAACGTTCTATTAATCCAGAAAAAATATCTTCGAGAATGCGAACAGGTTTGTTTTCATATGTTTAAGTAGGCATTCCAGTAAACATTTATATCTGACATGTTTGATGACGTAATCACTTAAAATTTTCAAAGACTTATGAACGTACGAAGTTTCGACATTCTTGAAAATTTTAAGTTCATTGGTCTAATTGGCGATTTTATATGATTTTTTTAAATAATTCTTGCTTAAGTATGCATGACGTCATAATCACGTGACAAAACAAACAATTTTTGCAGTACGGATCATTTCAATTTTAACTGTATGAATACTGAAGATAGAATTAAGATTGACTCAAAATTGATGATACCAGAGCGAGAGAAAACTTTAAAAAGAAATGCTTTTTGATGACGTCATAACCACGTGACTTAAGAGAAAATCATTCAGAAAATAGAATGTAAACTTTTATGCCGATATGCTGTCCAATGTTCATGCTTCTAACGCATCAGGGCGCTTTGTTACATTTAAATTTAATTTTTGGACCAAAGTTCGAAACTCGGTATTGCCACGAAATCTTAACATTTTAGAATTTGGAAATTTGAATGCCAAGGTGCACATCTAGATCCTAAAATACATCTTCTGTAAAAATATCAAGATAATTGGACCAAAATTGAAGGCTCTATGGCGCGAGCAACCTTTTGAAGCTGACGTCAAATCTGACGTCATATGACGCCAATGAAAATTGAAAATGATTGAATGTATAAAGAGATACTTTTTTAATTTAATTTCATTAAAATTGACTCAAAATGCATGATGCCAGAGCCAGAGAAATCTTTGAAAAAATAGGATTTTGCTTTTTAAATGACGTCATAACCACGTGACTTAAAAGGAAATCTTTTACAGAAATGAAAGTAGACCTCTGGGCCGATGAGCTGTCCAATTTTCATGCTTCTATCTCATCAGTAGCCTTTGTAATGTTAAATAATAGTTTTAGGACCAAAGTTCGAAACTCGGTTTTGCCATAAATTCTTAAATTTTTCGAATTTGAAAATTTGAAAGACAAGGTGCACATCTACATCATAACATACTTCTTCTGTGAAAATATCAAGATAAAACGACAAAAAATAAAGGCTCCAGAGCGCGAACAAACTTTTGATGCTGACGTCAAATCTGACGTCGTTTGACGTCTTTGAAAATTTAAAATGATAGAATTTAAAAATTTGAACGTTTTTGTCGAGGCAATTTAATTTTCATTTTCCTCAGACACTGGCAACATACTGAAATTAACTCTTGGATTTGGTTGGAAAATGAGGAATAATAATAATAACTAGATGTCATTCGTCAAAACGAATGATAGGACTTTCTGCAACCTGTGTTAATGCAAAAAGCAGGAGATAGAAGTTTCATGTAATGACTCACCTCTTGTAGTATTTCATGTTCATGCTGAACAATTGACATTATATTCCGCGAAAAATAAGCGTTTAGTTACGAAGAAAAAAAAAATAAGTAGCAGTTGTAGTAGTATGCTTATGACGTCATATGACGTCACGACTAAAAATATATGTAGAAATTATGCAGAACTGCAAACTGTGTAAGTTTCAACTTTCTATCTCATCCCGAAGTTCTTTAAACCTAAAATGAAATTTTTGGTCCTATGTTCGAATCTTATTTCAGCCACAATACTTCGGTTTTTCGGAATTAAGGTTAGCTGACAAAATATTCACACCTTAGTTTCAAGATGTACCATCTGTAAATATTTGAATGGCGGCTGTAGAGCGCGAACACCATTTTTCACTATTTTTAGCTCTGACGTCACGTGACGTCATAGGGTGCAGAAAATGCGGTTGCTCAAAAGCGCATACTTTACTGTCATAACTCTGAAATTTTCATTATTCTGAACAACTGGCATCATGTCGAAATCATTGCCCTAAAATAAAAATTAAGAAGAATGCTTATGACGTCACATGACGTCATATGACGTCAGGAATCAAAATATATGGAGAAATTCTGAAGAACTGCAAACTGTGTAAGTTTCAACTTTCTATCTCATCCTGAAGCTCTTTAATCGTAAAATGAAATTTTCGGTCCTATGTTCGAATCTTATTTCAGCCACAGAACTTCGGTCTTTCGGAATTTCGGTTAGCTGACATAATATGCACACCTTAGTTTGAAGATGTACCATCTGTAAAAATTTGAAGAAAATCCGACTATAAATGACGGCTGTAGAGCGCAAACACCATATCACTATTTTTAGCTGTGACGTCATGTGACGTCATAGGCTGCTGACAATCATTGAAAACAAAATTTCCTCACGTGACTAATAACCCATAAAAATTTCATGGTCCAAGGACTATTGCAACATATTAAAATAAGCGTTTAGTTAGGAAGAAGAAAAGTATAATAATAATAAAAATATGACGTCACGTGACGTCATATGACGTTTATTTTCACATAATTGTTAGACACCCAGATACCTACTAACTGACAAAATTTCAACTTTCTATCTCAAATAGGACAGTTTTTATAAGCATTTAAAAATTGACGTCCTTGGTTCGAATCTTGGATCCGCCATAGATGCTTGGACTTTTCGAATTTTGAAAAACTGACACCGGTATACACAATAAGAACGTAATATACACATTCTGTGAAAATTTGATAAAAATCGGCCCATTAATAATGGTTCTGTAACGTGTACAATCTTTCGTAGTCAATTTCAAATGTGACGTCATATGACGTCATAGTCTTCTGAAAATCATTGAAATCGAAATTTCAGCGTCTGAATCATTTGTCATTAAATTTTCATTGCCCTTCGACAATTTCAACGTATAGAAATACTCTTATTAATATTAGAAATACATTTTCATATAATGACGTCAAGTAACGTCATGTGACGTTTATTTTCACAAAATGTTTAAGACTCCCAGAGACCTATATACTGGCCAAATATCACTTTTCTATCTCAAATAAATCCGATTTTATAAGCATTTAAAAATTTACGACCTTGGTTCGAATCTTGAATTCGCTATAGAACCATGGACTTTTCGAGTTTTGAAAAACGGACACCGGGATGCACAACTAGAACTTAATATATACATTCTGTGAAAATTTGATGAAAATCGGTTCATAAACAATGGCTGTAGACCGCGTACAAACTTTTGTTGCATATTTCAAGTGTGACGTCATATGACGTCATAGGCATATGAAAATCATAGAAATCAAACTTTCAGCCTTTGAAGCATGTGTCATTAAATTTTCATTGCCCTTCGACAATTTCAACATATAGAAATATTCTTGTTAATATTAGAAATACATTATCATATAATGACGTCACGTGACGTCATATGACATTTATTTTCACAAAATGTTTAAAACTTCTAGAGACCTATATACTGACTAAATATCAATCTTATATCTCAAATAGGACTGATTTTATAAGCATTTAAAAATTTACGACCTTGGTTCGAATCTTGGATTCGCTATAGAACCATGGACTTTTCGAATTTTGAAAAACGGACACAGGGATGCACAACTAGACCCTAACATACACATTCTGTGAAATTTTGATGAAAATCGGTCCAGAAATAATGGCTGTAGACCGCGTACAAACTTTTTCACGTGACGTCAAATCTGACGTTATATGACGTCATATGAATATATAATTCATTGCATCCGAAAGTTCATGGTTTGAAATATATGCCATAAAATTTTCATTGTTCTGAGTCAATGGCAACATCTCGAAATTAACACAAATATAAGAGGAAGAAAAAAAGAATAAGAAGAAGAAGAATAACTAGATGTCATTCGTGAAAACGAATGATAGGACTTTCTGCAAGCTGTGTTAATGCAAAAAGCAGGAAATAGAAGTTTCATGTAATGATTCACCTCTGGTAGTATTTCATGTTCATGCTAAACAATTGACATTATATTCCGAAATTAGTGCAAATGATAAGAACTTAGTATTAGTCTGTGACGTAACATGATGTTATATGACGTCAGGACATGACTGCAAACTTGATTTCTAGTTTAAAGGTCCTATGTTCGAATCTTGCTTCATCCACAATACTTCGGTTTTTCGGAATTAAGGTTAGCTGACAAAATATTCACACCTTAGTTTCAAGATGTACCGTCTGTAAAAATTTGAAGAAAATCTGATCACAAATGGCGGCTGTAGAGCGCGAATACCATTTTTCACTATTTTAGCTCTGACGTCACGTGACGTCATAGGGTGCTGAAAATGCTGTTGCTCAAAAGCGCACACTTTACTGCAATAACTCTGAAATTTTCATTATTCTGAACAACTGGCATCATGTCGAAATCATTGCCCCAAATTAAAATTAAGTGGTATGCTTATGACGTCCAATGACGTCACGATTCAAAATATTTGTAGAAATGCTGCAGAACTGCAAACTGTGTAAGTTTCAACTTTCTATCTCATCCTGAAGCTCTTCAATCCTAAAATGAAATTTTTGGTCCTATGTTCGAATCTTATTTCAGCCACAGAACTTCGGTTTTTCGGAATTTCGGTTAGCTGGCAGGATATGCACACCTTAGTTTTAAGATGTACCATCTGTGAAAATTTGAAGAAAATCCGACCGTAAACGGCGGCTGTAGAGCGCGAACACCATGTTTCAATATTTTTAGCTCTGACGTCACAGGACGTCATAGGGTGCTGAAGATGCTTTTGTTCAAAAGCTCATACTTTACTGTCATAACACTGAAATTTTCATTATTCTGAACAACTGACATCATGTCGAAATCATTGCCCTAATATGAAAATTAAGAAGTATGCTTATGACGTCACATGACGACATTTGACGTCACGACTCAAAATATATTAAGAAATTATGCAGAACTGCAAACTGTGTAAGTTTCAACTTTCTAAATTTAAATTTTTTTGATATAATACTTAGTTTCAAGATGTAAAATCTGTGAAATTTTAAGAAAATCCGACCATAAATGGCGGCTGTAGAGCGTGAACACCATTTTTCACTATTTTTAGCTCTAACGTCACATGACGTCATATGGTGCTGAAAATGTTTTTGCTCAAAAATGTATACTTTACTGTTATAACTCTGAAATTTTCCTTATTCTGAACAACTGGCATCATGTCGAAATCATTGTCCTAAAATAAAAATTAAGAAGTATGCTTATGACGTCACGACTCAAAATATTTGTAGAAATTCTGCAGAACTGCAAACTGTGTAAGTTTCAACTTTCTATCTCATTCTGAAGCTCTTTAATCCTAAAATGAAATTTTCGGTCCTATGTTCGAATCTTATTTCAGCCACAGAACTTCGGTCTTTCGGAATTTCGGTTAGCTTAAAGGATATACATATCTTAGTTTCAAGATATACCATCTGTGAAAATTTGAAGAAAATTCGACCATAAATGGCGGCTGTAGAGCGTGAACACCATTTTTCACTATTTTTAGCTCTGACGTCACATGACGTCATAGGGTGCTGATGATGCTTTTTTTCAAAAGCGCATCTATTTCTGTCATAACTCTGAAATTTTCATTATTCTGAACAACTGGCATCATGTCAAAATCATTGCCCCAAATTAAAATTAAGATGTATGCTTATGACGTCACATGACGTCATATGACGTCACGACTCAAAATATATTAAGAAATTCTGCAGAACTACAAGCTGTGTAAGTTTCAACTTTCTATTTCATCCTGAAGCTCTTTAATCCTAAAATGAAATTTTCGGTCCTATGTTCGAATATTATTTAAGCCACAGAACTTCGGTCTTTCGGAATTTCGGTTAGCTGAAAGGATATACACATCTTAGTTTCAAGATATACCATCTGTGAAAATTTGAAGAAACTTCGACCATAAATGGGGGCTGTAGAGCGTGAACACCATTTTTCACTATTTTAAGCTCTGACGTCACATGACGTCATAGGGTGCTGAAGATTTTTTTTTTCAAAAGCGCATCCATTTCTGTCATAACTCTGAAATTTTCATTATTCTGAACAACTGGCATCATGTCGAAATCATTGCCTTTAAATGAAAATTCAGATGTATGCTTATGACGTCACATGACGTCATATGACGTCACGACTCAAAATATATTAAGAAATTCTGAAGAACTGCAAACTGTGTAAGTTTCAACTTTCTATTTCATCCTGAAGCTCTTTAATGCTAAAATGAAATTTTCGGTCCTATGTTCGAATCTTATTTTAGCCACAGAACTTCGGTCTTTCGGAATTTCGGTTAGCTGACAGGATATGTACACCTTAGTTTCAAGATGTACCATTTGTGAAAATTTTAAGAAAATCCGACCATAAATGACGGCTGTAGAGCGCGAACACCATTTTTCACTATTTTTAGCTGTGACGTTATGTGACGTCATAGCGTGCTGACAATCATTGAAATCAAAATTTCCTCACGTGACTAATAACCCATAAAAATTTCATCGTCCTAGGACTATTGCAACATATTAAAATAAGCGTTTTGTTAGGAAGAAGAAAAGAATAATAATAATAAAAAATGACGTCACGTGACGTCATATGACGTTTATTTTCACATAATTGTTAAGACTCCGAGAGACCTACTAACTGACAAAATTTCAACTTTCTATCTCAAATAGGACAGTTTTTATAAGCATTTAAAAATTGACGTCCTTGGTTCGAATCTTGGATCCGCCATAGATGCTTGGACTTTTCGAATTTTGAAAAACCGGACACCGGTATACACAATAAGAACGTAATATACACATTCTGTGAAAATTTGATGAAAATCGGCCCATTAATAATGGCTCTGGACCGTGTACAATCTTTCGTAGTCAATTTCAAATGTGACGTCATATGACGTCATAGGCTTCTGAAAATTATTGAAATCGAAATTTCAGTGTCTGAATCATTTGTCATTAAATTTTCATTGCCCTTCGACAATTCAATATATAGAAATACTCTTGTTAATATTAGAAATACATTATCATATAATGACGTCACGTGACGTCATATGACATTTATTTTCACAAAATGTTTAATTTTTTTCGGAATATATAACATATTTTCGCATTTTGAAAAACGGACAACGAGATGCACAACTAGAACTTAATATACACATTCTGTGAAAATTTGATGAAAATCGGCCCATTAATAATGGCTCTGGACCGTGTACAAACTTTCGTAGTCAATTTCAAATGTGACGTAATATGACGTCATAGGCTTCTGAAAATCTTTGAAATCGAAATATCAGCATCTGAAGCATGCGGCATTAATTTTTCATTGCCCTTCATAAATTTCAAGATATAGAAATAATCTTGTTAGAATTAGAAATTCATTATCATATAATGACGTCACGTGACGTCATATGACATTTATTTTCACAAAATGTTTAAGACTCCCAGAGACCTATATACTGACCCAATATCATCTTTCTATCTCAAATAGGACCGATTTTATAAGAATTTGAAAATTTACGACCTTGGTTCGAATCTTGGAATCGCTATAGAACCTTGGACTTTTCGAATTTTGAAAAACGGACACCGGGATGCACAACTAGAACTTAATATACACATTCTGTGAAAATTTGATGAAAATCGGTTCATAAACAATGGCTGTAGACCGCGTACAAACTTTTGTTGCATATTTCCAGTGTGATGTCATATGACGTCATAGGCATATGAAAATCATAGAAATCAAAATTTCAGCGTTTGAAGCATGTGTCTTTAAATTTTCATTGCCTTTCGACAATTTCAACATATAGAAATATTCTTGTTAATATTAGAAATACATTATCATATAATGACGTCACGTGACGTCATATGACAAATATTTTCACAAAATTTTTAAAACTTCTAGAGACCTATATACTGACTAAATATCAACTTTCTTTCTTAAATAGGACAGATTTTATAAGCATTTAAAAATTTACGACCTTGGTTCGAATCTTGGATTCGCTATAGAACCATGGACTTTTCGAATTTTGAAAAACGGACACCGGGATGCACAACTAGAACTTAATATACACAATCTGTGAAAATTTGATGAAAATCGGTTCACAAAGAATGGCTGTAGACCGCGTACAAACTTTTGTAGCATATTTCAAATGTGACGTCATATGACGTCATAGGCATATGAAAATCATAGAAATCAAAATTTCCTGACGTGGCTAATAAGTCATAAAAATTTCATCGTCCTAGGAGTATTGCAACATAGAAAAATAAGCGTTTAGTTAGGAAGAAAAAAAGAATAATAATAACTAGATTTCATTTGCACGGCAAATGATAGGACTTTCTGCAAACCGTTAAAATTTCAATCTTATATGACGTCATATGACGTTAGTCTTCATAGAATATAAAGCAGACTTGGAGACTTATATACTATCCACATATAAGCTTTCTAGCTCATCTGGAAGCGATTTAAACGCATTTGAAATTTGACGTCAAAAGTTCGAATCTTGGATTTGCCATAAAATCATTGCCTTTTCGAATTTTGAAAAACGGACACCGGGATGCACAACGAGAGCCTAACATACACATTCTGTGAAATTTTGATGAAAATCGGTCCAGAAATAATGGCTGTAGGCCGCGTACAAACATTTTAAGACGACGTCAAGTTTGACGTCAAGACACGTCATAGGCAAATGAAAATCATTGAAATGCAAAATGTTTTATCTGAAGCTTAAGCTATTGGATTTTCAAGGTGCTCGGACGTTTTCAACATATAGAATTTAAAACGTAATAATTAGAAATTTCTTTTCACCTCATGACGTCATATGACGTTAAATGAAGTTAATTCTTTCGGTATCTAAAGAAATCTTAGAGACTTATATCCTATTCAAATATTAGCTTTCTAGCTCATATGGAAGTGATTTCATACGCATTTGAAATTTGACGTCAATGATTCAAATCTTTGACTCGCCATAGAACCATTGCCTTTTTAAATTTTGAAAAACGGACACCGGAAGGCACAACTAGAGCCTAACATACAAATTCTGTGAAATTTTGGTGAAAATCGGCCCAGAAAAAATGGCTGTAGACAGCGTACAAATATTTTAAGACGACGTCAAGTTTGACGTCAAAACACGTCATAGACAAATGGAAATGATTGAAATAAAAAAAGTTTTATCTGAAGCATATATTATTACATTTTTAAGGTGCTCGGACGTTTTCAACATATAAAAATTAACACGTAAAATTTAGAAATTACTTTTCACCTCATGACGTCATATGACGTCATACGACATTCATCTTCTGAGAATATAAAGGAAACCTAAAGACTTATATCCTGTCCAAATATCATCTTTCTAGCTCATCTGGAAACGATTTTATACGCATTTGAAATTTGACGTCAATGGTTCGAATCTTTGACTCGCCATAGAACCATTGCCTTTTTAAATTTTGAAAAACGGACACCGGAAGGCACAACTAGAGCCTAACATACACATTCTGTGAAATTTTGATGAAAATCGTCCCAGAAATAATGGCTTTAGACCGCGTACAAACTTTTTCACCTGACGTCAAATCTGACGTTATATGACGTCATATGAAGATGAAATTCATTGCATTCGAAAGCACATGGTTTGAAATATATGCCATAATATTTTCATTGTTCTGGGCCATTGGCAACACATCGAAATTAACACAAATACAAGAGGAAGAAAAAAAGAATAAGAAGAATAAGAACTAGATGTCATTCGTGAAAACGAATGATAGGACTTTCTGCAAGCTGTGTTAATGCAAAAAGCAGGAGATAGAAGTTTCATGTAATGACTCACCTCTGGTAGTATTTCATGTTCATGCTGAACAATTGACATTATATTCCGAAATCAGTGCAAATGATAAGAACTAAGTATTAGTCTGTGACGTAACATGATGTCATATGACGTAAGGACATGACTGCAAACTTGATTTCTAGTTTAAAGGTCCTATGTTCGAATCTTACTTCAGCCACAATACTTCGGTTTTTAGGAATTAAGGTTAGCTGACAAAATATTCACACCTTAGTTGCTGAATGTACCATCTGTAAAAATTTGAAGAAAATCTTATCATAAATGGCGGCTGTAGAGCGCGAATACCATTTTTCACTATTTTCAGCTCTGACGTCAGGTGACGTCATAGGGTGCTGAAAATACTGTTGCTCAAAAGCGCATACTTTACTGCAATAACTCTGAAATTTTCATTATTCTGAACAACTGGCATCATGTCGAAATCATTGCCCCAAATTAAAATTAAGTGGTATGCTTATGACGTCCTATGACGTCACGATTCTAAATATTTGTAGAAATGCTGCAGAACTGCAAACTGTGTAAGTTTCAACTTTCTATCTCATCCTGAAGTTCTTTAATCCTAAAATGAAATTTTCGGTCCTATGTTCGAGTCTTTTTTTCAGCAACAGAACTTCGGTTTTTCGGAATTTCGGTTAGCTGACACGATATGAACACCTTAGTTTCAAGATGTACAATCTGTAAAAATTTGAAGAAAATCCGACCATAAATGGCGGCTGTAGAGCGTTAACACCATTTTTCACTATTTTTAGCTCATACGTCACATGACGTCATAGGGTGCTGAAGATGCTTTTGTTCAAAAGCGCATACTTTGTTGTCATAACTCTGAAATTTTCATTATTCTGAACAACTGGCATTATGTCGAAATCATTGCTCTAAAATGAAAATTAAGAAGTATGCTTATGACGTCACATGACGACATTTGACGTCACGACTCTAAATATGTTAAGAAATTATGAAGAACTGCAAACTTTGTAAGTTTCAACTTTCTATTTCATCCTGAAGCTCTTTAATCCTAAAATGAAATTTTCGGTCCTATGTTCGAATCTTATTTTAGCCACAGAACTTCGGCATTTCGGAATTTCGGTTAGCTGACATGATATGCACACCTTAGTTTCAAGATGTACAATCTGTGAAAATTTGAAGAAAATCCGACCATAAATGACGGCTGTAGAGCGTGAACACCATTTTTCATTTTTTTTAGCTCTGACATCACATGACGTCAAAGGGTGCTGAAAATTCTTTTGTTCAAAAGCGTATACTTTACTTTCATAACTCTGAAATTTTCATTATTCTGAACAACTGGCATCATGTCGAAATCATTGCCCTAATATGAAAATTAAGAAGTATGCTTATGACGTCATATGACGTCATATGACGTTCTGACTGAAAATATATGTAGAAATTCTGTCGCACTACAAACTGTGTAAGTTTCAACTTTCTGTCTCATTCTGAAGCGCTTTAATCCTAAAATGAAATTTTCGGTCCTATGTTCGAATCTTATTTCAGCCACAGAACTTCGGTCTTTCGGAATTTCGGTTAGCTGACAGGATATGCACACCTTAGTTTCAAAATGTACCATCTGTGAAAATTTGAAGAAAATCCGACCATAAATGACGGCTGTAGAGCGCAAACACCATTTTTCACTATTTTTAGCTGTGACGTCATGTGACGTCATAGGGTGCTGAAGATGCTTTTGTTCAAAAGCGCATACGTTAGTTTCATAACTCTGAAACTTTCATTATTCTGAACAACTGGCATCATGTCGAAATCATTGCCCTAAAATGAAAATTAAGAAGTATGCTTATGACGTCACATGACGTCATATGACGTTCCGACTCCAAAAATTTGTAGAAATTTTGCAGAACTGCAAACTGTGTAAGTTTCAACTTTCTATCTCATCCTGAAGCTCTTTAATCCTAAAATGAAATTTTCGGTCCTATGTTCGAATCTTATTTCAGCCACAGAACTTCGGTCTTTCGGAATTTCGGTTAGCTGACAGGATATGCACACCTTTGTTTCAAGATGTACCATCTGTGAAAATTTGAAGAAAATCCGACCATAAATGACGGCTGTAGAGCGCGAACACCATTTTTCACTATTTTTAGCTGTGACGTCATGTGACGTCATAGGGTGCTCAAGATGCTTTTGTTCAAAAGCGTATACTTTACTTTCATAACTCTGAAATTTTCATTATTCTGAACAACTGGCATCATGTCAAAATCATTGCCCTAAAATGAAAATTAAGAAGTATGCTTATGACGTCACATGACGTCATATGACGTTCTGACTGAAAATATTTGTAGAAATTCTGCAGAACTGCAAACTGTGTAAGTTTCAACTTTCTATCTCATCCTGAAGCTCTTTAATCCTAAAATGAAATTTTCGGTCCTATGTTCGAATCTTATTTCAGCCACAGAACTTCGGTCTTTCGGAATTTCGGTTAGCTGACAGGATATGCACACCTTTGATTCAAGATGTACCATCTGTGAAAATTTGAGGAAAATCCGACCATAAATGACGGCTGTAGAGCGCGAACACCATTTTTCACTATTTTTAGCTGTGACGTCATGTGACGTCATAGGGTGCTGAAAATCATTGAAATCAAAATTTCCTCACGTGACTAATAAGCCATAAAAATTTCATCGTCCTAGGTCCATTGCAACATAGTAAAATAAGCGTTTAGTTAGGAAGAAGAAAAGAATAATAATAATAATAATAATAACTAGATTTCATTCGTTGATACGAATGATAGGACTTTCTGCTAAAATTGAAAAATATTAAGATTAATTCCGTGTGAAAGAATATATATTAAATTCTCTAACCTTTACTTTTTTTTTTCGTATGGACTTCTTTTAGCTTTGACGTCACATGACGTCATAGGGTGCTGAAAATTCTTTTGTTCTGAAGCGCATACTCTACTGTCGTAACTCTGAAATTTTCATTATTCTGAACAACTGGCATCATGTCAAAATCATTGCCTTAAAATGAAAATTAAGAAGTATGCTTATGACGTCATATGACGTCAAGACTCAAAATATATGTAGAAATTCTGCAGAACTGCAAACTGTGTAAGTTTCAACTTTCTATCTCATCCTGAAGCGCTTTAATCCTAAAATGAAATTTTCGGTCCTATGTTCGAATCTTATTTCAGCCACAGAACTTCGGTCTTTCGAAATTTCTGTTAACTGACAGGATATGCACACCTTAGTTTCAAGATATACCATCTGTGAAAATTTGAATAAAATCCGGCCATAAATGGCAGCTGTAGAGCGTGAACACCATTTTTCACTATATAAAACTGTGACGTCACATAACGTCATAGGGTGCTGTAGATGCTTTTATTCAAAAGCGCATTCTTAACTGTCATAACTCTGAAATTTTCATTATTCTGAACAACAGGCATCATGTCGAAATCATTACCCTAAAATGAAAATTAAGAAGTATGCCTATGACGTCACATACGTCATAGACGTCACCACTCAAAATATATGTAGAAATTCTGCAGAACTGCAAACTGTGTAAGTTTCAACTTTCTATCACATCCTGAAGCTCTTTAATCCTAAAATGAAATTTTCGGTCCTATGTTCGAATCTTATTTCAGCCACAGAACTTCGGTCTCTCGGAATTTCGGTAAGCTGACAGGATGTGCACACCTTTGATTCAAGATGTACCATCTGTGAAAATTTGATGAAAATCCGACTATAAATGACGGCTGTAGAGCGCGAACACCATTTTTCACTATTTGTAGCTGTGACGTCATGTGACGTCATAGGGTACTGAAGATGCTTTTGTTCAAAAGCGCATACCTTACTGTCTTAATTCTGAAATTTTCAATATTCTGAACTACTGGCATCATGTCGAAATCATTGCCCTAATATGAAAATTAAGAAGTATGCCTATGACGTCACATGACGTCATATGACGTCACCACTCAAAATATTTGTAGAAATTCTGCAGAACTGCAAACTGTGCAACTTTCAACTTACTATCTCATCCTGAATCTCTTTAATCCTAAAATGAAATTTTCGGTCTTATGTTCGAATCTTATTTCAGCCACAGAACTTCGGTCTTTCGGAATTTCGGTTAGCTGACAGGATATGCACACCTTTGATTCAAGATGTACCATCTGTGAAAATTTGATGAAAATCCGACTATAAATGACGGCTGTAGAGCGCGAACACCATTTTTGCACTATTTGTAGCTGTGACGTCATGTGACGTCATAGGGTGCTGAAGATGCTTTTGTTCAAAAGCGCATACCTTACTGTCTTAATTCTGTAATTTTCAATATTCTGAACAACTGGCATCATGTCGAAATCATTGCCCTAAAATGAAAATTAAGAAGTATGCTTATGACGTCACATGACGTCATATGACGTCACGCCTCAAAATATTTGTAGAAATTCTGCAGAACTGCAAACTGTGTAAGTTTCAACTTTCTATCTCATCCTGAAGCTCTTTTATCCTAAAATGAAATTTTCGGTCCTATGTTCGAATCTTATTTCAGCCACAGAACTTCGGTCTTTCGAAATTTCGGTTAGCTGACAGGATATGCACACCTTTGATTCAAGATGTACCATCTGTAAAAATTTGAAGAAAATCCGACCATAAATGACGGCTGTAGAGCGCGAACACCATTTTTCACTATTTTTAGCTGTGACGTCATGTGACGTCATAGGGTGCTGAAAATCATTTAAATCAAAATTTCCTCACGTGACTAATAAGCCATAAAAATTTCATCGTCCTAGGACTATTGCAACAAATAAAAATAAGCGTTTAGTTAGGAAGAAGAAAAGAATAATAATAATAATAATAATAAACATAACAAACCCAATAGGACTTTCTGCTTTAGGCAGAAAGTCCTAATAATAATAAACAGTACAAACCCAATAGGACTTTCTGCTTTAGGCAGAAAGTCCTAACTAGATGTCATTCGTTTAAACGAATGATAGGACTTTCTGCAACATCTGCTTTATATAGTATATATATAGAAGATGACATAATAGATAATCTGTCCAAATTGCAACTTTCTATCTCATCTATTTCTATATAAAATAGCACAAATAGAACACATTCTGTGAATTTTAATAAAAGTCCGCCCATATCTTGCACATGTAGTTTACATACAAAATTTATACTATGTCATATGACATGAAAGAAAAATGAAACAGTGTTCAAATGTAAGTTTCTAACTTTCATCACACATAGAATTTCATCACTCCAGCTCAGTTGTAACCTTGTTTAATTTTAGCCTCAGTAGGAAGAAGTATTGAATATTTGTATAGTGCTATATCCTTTCGACGCCTGTAACGTAGTTAAACGTATTTAGCGATTTTGGCGTGTTTGGGCTTCCGTAGTTTTGCCATAAATTCCTGGAATTTCGAACTATGGTGATATTTTGAAAGGTAACATCCCAGCCTACAAACTGATGCAATATGAATATCGTTAGCATAACAATGCAGTTTTTAGATGGTCTAAAATGTTGGGCTGCGTGTGAATTTTTCAAGGCTTGCAAACTGCTCGCTAGCTACATAGTGTTGCAAATACGGATTTTTGTCTTGTGCCGTTGTACATGTATTAACTTCAATGCTTATTTTGGAAACAGTCAACATTCGACAAAAAAAAAAAAAATCAAGATATAGCCCATCAATTGCAATTTGATATTTTTTTTTTTTTTTTTTTTTTTTTTTTAAGTCGTTGCGCAAGTATTTAAGCTTGGTGACCCCTGCGCGTGACCTTTTCCATATTTTTATGATGCATGATTATGAAATATCTTATTTTCCATGTAACTTTCTTATATGAAGTCCAATTTCAATAAATTTGGTACCGTTAGAAAGTTCTTAAAACATGCTACATTTTATACGCATAATGTATAAACTTATCTTCAGTCGTTTCTGAGATATTGACTGTTAAACCTCAAGAAAACAGCATATTATCAGCAAAATTAGCTTCATTTCATTTAGTTTTTTTGCTTATAACTTTGTATTGCGTAAACCAATTTTAATAAACTAAATATCTTTGGAAATGTCAATTATTCAGCTATAATTTTTATTCATACATAATTTTACAAAAATCGATATTTATTGAGATATGGCTACATATATGCAGTAGGGGTGAAATCAAAATTTCCTCACGTGCCTAATAATCCATAAAAATTTCATCGTCCTAGGACTATTGCAACATATTAAAATAAGCGTTTAGTTAGGAAGAAGAAAAGAATAATAATAATAAACAAATGACGTCACGTGACGTCATATGACGTTTATTTTCACATAATTGTTAAGACACCCAGAGACCTACTAACTGACAAAATTTCAACTTTCTATCTCAAATAGGACAGTTTTTATAAGCATTTAAATATTGACGTCATTGGTTCGAATCTTGGATCCGCCATATATGCTTGGACTTTTCGAATTTTGAAAAACGGACACCGGTATACACAATAAGAACGTAATATACACACTCTGTGAAAATTTGATGAAAATCGGCCCATTAATAAATTTCAAATGTGACGTCATATGACGTCATAGGCTTCTGAAAATCATTGAAATCGAAATTTCAGCGTCTAAATCATTTGTCATTAAATTTTCATTGCCCTTCGACAATTTCAACATATAGAAATAATCTTGTTAATATTAAAAATACATTATCATATAATGACGTCACGTGACGTCATATGACGTTTCTTTTCACAAAATATTAAAGACTCTTAGAGATCTATTTACTGACCAAATATCACTTTTCTGTCCTAAATAGGACCGATTTTATAAGCATTTAAAAATTTACGACCTTGGTTCGAATCTTGAATTCACTATAGAACCATGGACTTTTCGAATTTTGAAAAACGGACACTGGGATGCACAACTAGAACTTAATATACACATTCTCTGAAAATCTGATGAAAATCGGCCCATTAATAATGGCTCTGGACCGTGTACAAACTTTCGTAGTCAATTTCAAATGTGACGTCATATGACGTCATAGGCTTCTGAAAATCATTGAAATCGAAATATCAGCATCTGAAGCATGCGGCATTAAATTTTCATTGCCCTTCGAAAATTTCAACATATAGAAATAATCTTGTTAGAATTAGAAATTCATTATCATATAATGACGTCACGTGACGTCATATGACATTTATTTTCACAAAATGTTTAAGAGTCCCAGAGACCTATATACTGACCCAATATCATTTTTCTATCTCAATAGGACCGATTTTATAAGAATTTGAAAATTTACGACCTTGGTTCGAATCTTGGAATCGCTATAGAACCTTGGACTTTTTGAATTTTGAAAAACGGACACTGGGATGCACAACTAGAACTTAATATACACATTCTCTGAAAATTTGATGAAAATCGGTTCATAAACAATGGCTCTGGACCGCGTACAAAATTTTGTTGCATATTTCAAGTGTGACGTCATATGACGTCATAGGCACATGAAAATCATAGAAATCAAACTTTTAACAATTGAAGCATGTGTCATTAAATTTTCATTGCTCTTCGACAATTTCAACATATAGAAATACTCTTGTTAATATTAGAAATACAATATCTTATAATGACGTCACGTGACGTCATATGACATTTATTTTCACAAAATGTTTAAAACTTCTAGAGACCTATATACTGACTAAATATCAACTTTCTATCTTAAATAGGACAGATTTTATAAGCATTTAAAAAATTTACGACCTTGGTTTGAATCTTGGATTCGCTATAGAACCATGGACTTTTCGAATTTTGAAAAACAAACACCGGGATGCACAACTAGAACTTAATATACACAATCTGTGAAAATTTGATGAAAATCGGTTCACAAACAATGGCTGTAGACCGCGTACAAACTTTTGTAGCATATTTCAAAGGTGACGTCATATGACGTCATAGGCATATGAAAATCATAGAAATCAAAATTTCATTGCATCAAGTATATGCCATTAAAATTTCATGGCCCTGGGACCATTGCAACATGCTTAAATTAACGCTCAATTTGGAAGAAAAAAAGAATAAGAAGAATAAAAAAACATAACAAACCCAATAGGACTTTCTGCTTTAGGCAGAAAGTCCTAATAAAAAACAGTACAAACCCAATAGGACTTTCTGCCAGTAGGCAGAAAGTCCTAATAAACAGTACAAACCCAATAGGACTTTCTGCCGAAAGGGCAGAAAGTCCTAATAACTAGATTTCATTCGTTGATACGAATGATAGGACTTTCTGCTACATTTGTTAAACACTTAAAAGCTAAAAAAGTAAAAGGATATGAAATTCCAGCCATTAACTTGCTTTTGTATGGCCATAACTTAAATAAACTTTGAAAAATATAACCGTTTAACTTGGAGGATATGGCAAAAGTAACTGAAAATCATTTTTTTATATCGATTTATTTAACTTGGACTATTTTTATAATCTATGTTACAAATCAAATTTATTTAAAATGCTTACAATTCGAATTTCATCCTGTAATAATTGCCGAAGACCGCGTAAAAGCTTGTGTAGACAGCGTCAAGTTTGATGTCATGTGACGTCATAGGCATAAGAAAATCAATGAAATGAAATATTAAGTATCTTGAATATATCAAGTAATTTTTTCATGCTCCTTACAACTTTGCAACATATAGAAATTAACGCGAAGATATATTAACATTCTTTTTGACCTTATGATGTCAAATGACATTAATCCTCACAGAATATGAATAAGTCTCAAAGACTAATATTCAGTCCAAATATCAACTTTCTAAATCATCTGGAAGCGATTTTATATGTATTTGAAATTTGACGTCAATGGTTCGAAACTTGGATTCGCCATAGAACCATTGCTTTTTCGAATTTGTAAAAAGGGACCCGGGATACACATAAAGAGCGTTACATATACATTCTGTGAAATTTTGATGAAAATCGGTCCAAAAATAATGGCTGTACACCGCGTAAAACCTTTTTGTCCTGACGTCAAATCTTACGTGATATAACGTCACATTAATATGAATTACATTGCATTCTAAAGCACATGGATTGATGTACATACCATTAGATTTCCATGGTCCTGGGAAGTAAACAACATATTTAAATTAACGCATATATATCAGAAATTATTTTTGACCTTATGACTACATAAAAAATTATGACGTCATGTGACGTTCATCTTCATAAAATGTAAAGCACTCTTGGAGACTTATATACTATCCAAATATAATATTATATTTCTAACTCATCTGGAAACGATTTTATACGTATTTGAAATTTGACGTCAATGGTTCGAATTTTGGATCCGCCATAAAACCTTTGCATTTTCGAATTTGGAAAAACGGACACCGGAATGTACAACTAGACTTTAACATACACATTCTGCGAAATATTAATGAAAATCGGCCCAGAAATAATGGCTGTAGACCGCGTACAAGCATTTTTAGACGACGTCAAGTTTGACGTCAAAACACGTCATAGTCAAATAAAAATTATTGAAATGGAAAAATTTCTATCCTAAGCAAATGCTATTAAATTTTCAAGGTGCTCGGACGTAAACAACATATAAAAATTAACACATAAAAATTAGAAATTACCTTTCACCTCATGACGTCATATGACGTCATATAACGTTTATCTTCAGAGAATGTAAAGTAACCCTTGAGATTTATATTCTGTCCAAATATCATCTTTCTAGCTCATTTGTAAGCGATTTTATACGCATTTTAAATTTGACGTCAATGGTTCGAATCTTGGATTCGCCAAAGAACTATTGCATTTTCGAATTTTCAAAAGCGGACACCGGAAGGCACAACTAGAGCCTAACATACGCATTCTGTGAAATATTGATGAAAATCGGCCCAGAAATAATGGCTGTAGACCGCGTACAAACATTTTTAGACGACGTCAAGTTTGACGTCAAAGCACGTCATAGTCAAATGAAAATTATTGAAATGCAAACAGTTCTATCTGAAGTATATGCTATTAAATTTTCAAGGTGCTCGGACTTGTACAACATATAAAAATTAACACGTAAATATTAGAAATTACCTTTCACCTCATGACGTCATATGACATCATATGACGTTCATCTTCAGAGAATGTAAAGTAACCCTTGAGACTTATATTCTGTCCAAATATCATCTTTCTAGCTCATTTGTAAGCGATTTTATACGCATTTGAAATTTGACGTCAATGGTTCGAATCTTGGATTCGCCATAGAATCATTGCCTTTTCGAATTTTGAAAAACGGACACCGGAAGGCACAACTAGAGCCTAACATACACATTCTGTGAAATATTGATGAAAATCGGTCCAGAAATAATGGCTTTAGACCGCGTACAAACTTTTTCACCTGACGTCACATCTGACGTTATGTGACGTCATATAAATATGATATTCATTGCATCCGGAAGCTCATGGTTTGAAATATATGCCATAAAATTTTCATTGTTCTGAGTCAATGGCAACATATCGAAATTAACACAAATATAAGAGGAAGAAAAAAAGAATAATAAGAAGAAGAACTAGATTTCATTCGTTGATACGAATGATAGGACTTTCTGCTACATTTGTCAAATACTTAAAAGCAAAAACAGTAAGAGGATATGAAATTGCATCCTTTAACTTGCTTTTGTATGGCCATAACTTAAATGAACTTTGAAAAATAAACCGTTTAACTTGGAGGAAATTGCAAAAGTAACTGAAAATCATTTTTTTATATCGATTTATTTAACTTGGACTATTTTTATAATCTATGTTACAAATCAAATTTATTTAAAACGCTTACAATTCGAATTCCATCCTGTAATTATGGCTGTAGACCGCGTACAAGAGTGTGTAGATAACGTCAAGTTTGATGTCACATGACATCATAGGCATAAGAAAATCAATGAAATGAAATATTAAGTATCTTAAATATATCAAGTAATTTTTTCATGCTCCTTGCAACTTTGCAACATATAGAAATTAACGCGTAGATATATTAACATTCTTTTTGACATTATGACGTCAAATAACGTTAATCTTCACAGAATATAAATAAGTCTTAAAGACTAATATTCAGTCCAAATATCAACTTTCTAAATCATCTCGAAGCGATTTTATATGTTTTTGAAATTTGACGTCAATGTTTCGAAACTTGGATTCGCCATACAACCATTGCCTTTTCGTCTTTTCGAATTTGTAAAACAGGACCCGGGATACACAACTAGAGCGTTACATATACATTCTTTGAAATTTGCTGAAAATCGGTCCAAAAATAATGGCTGTACACCGCGTAAAACCTTTTTGTCCTGACGTCAAATCTGATGTGATATAACGTCAAATTAATATGAATTACATTGCATTTTAAAGCATTTCTAAAGTATATACCATAAGATTCATGGTCCTGGGAAGTTAACAACATATTAAATTTACGTGTATATATCAGAAATAATTTTTGACCTTATGACGTCATATGACGTCAAATGACGTTCATCTTCAGAGAATGTAAAGCACTCTTGGAGACTTATTTACTTTCCAAATATTAGATTTCTAACTCATCTGGAAACGATTTTATACGTATTTAAAATTTGACGCCAATGGTTCGAATATTGGATCCGCCATAAAACCTTTGCATTTTTGAATTTGGAAGAACGGACACCGGGATGCTCAACTATAACCTAATATACACTTTCTGTGAAATTTTTATGAAAATCGGTTCATAAACAATGGCTGTAGACCGCGTACAAACTTTTGTAGCATCTGGCAAGTGTAACGTCATATGACGTCATAGGCATATGAAAACTGTAGAATTAAAAATATCAACATTTGAAGCAAAATGTCATATAATTTCCATTCCCATGGACCATTTTAACATATAGAAATTTTCTTGTAAATATTAGAAATAGATTTTCATGTATTGACGTCATCTGACGTCACATGACGTTCATTTTCACAAAATCGTTCAGTCATCTATAATCCTACACAATGTTCAAATATCAATATTCTATCTCATATGGGACCGATTTTATAAGCATTTAAAATTAAGGCGAATTGGTTCCTAGAACCATGGTCTTTTAGAATTTTGAAAAACGGAAAGCGGGATGCACAACTAGATCTTAATATACACATTCTGTGAAAATTTGATGAACATCGGTTTATATGTAATGGCTGTAGACCGCGTACAAACTTTTGTAGAATATGTAAAGTGTGACGTCATATGACGTCATATGCTTATAAAAAATATTGAAATAGAAATTATATCGTGTGAAACATATGTCATTAATTTTTTTTTGTTCTTCGACCATTTCAACATATAGAAATAATCTTGTTAATGTTAGTAATATATTTTCATATAATGACGTCACGTGACGTCATATGATGCAAATTTTCAAAATATTTTTCAGACTCCGAGAGACCTACATACTGACCAAATATCAACTTTCTATCTCAAAATGGACTGATTTTATAAGCATTTGAAAATTTACGACCTTGGTTCGAATCTTGGTTTCGCTATAGAACCTTGGCAATTTCGAATTTTGAGAAACGGACACCGGGATGCACAACTAGAACTTAATATACACATTCTGTGAAAATTTGATGAAAATCGGTTCATAAATAATGGCTCTGGACCGCGTACAAACTTTTGTAGCTTATTTCACGTGTGACGTCATATGACGTCATAGAGATATGAAAATCATAGAAATCAAAATTACAGCGTTTGAAGCATGTGTCATTAAATTTTCATTGCCCTTCGACAATTTCAACATATAGAAATATTCTTGTTTTATTTTCACAAAAAAAATTAAAAAATTATATTTTAATTACGACCTGTTCGAATCTTGGATTCGCTATAGAACCATGGACTTTTCGAATTTTGAAAAACGGACACCGGCATGCACAACTAGAACTTAATATACACATTCTGTGAAAATTTGATGAAAATCGGTTCACAAACAATGGCTGTAGACTGCGTACAAGCTTTTGTAGCATATTTCAAATGTGACGTCATATGACGTCATAGGCATATGAAAATCATAGAAATCAAAATTTCCTCACGTGACTAATAAGTCATAAAAATTTCATCGTCCTAGGAGTATTGCAACATAGAAAAATAAGCGTTTAGTTAGGAAGAAAAAAAGAATAATAATAATAACTAGATTTCATTCGTTGATACGAATGATAGGACTTTCTGCTACATTTTTGTCAAAATACTTAAAAGCAAAAACAGTAAGAGGATATGAAATTGCATCCTTTAACTTGCTTTTGTATGGCCATAACTTAAATGAACTTTGAAAAATAAACCGTTTAACTTGGAGGAAATTGCAAAAGAAACTGAAAATCATTTTTTGATATCGATTTATTTAACTTGGACTATTTTTATAATCTATGTTACAAATCAAATTTATTTAAAACGCTTACAATTCGAATTCCATCCTGTAATGATGGCTGTAGACCGCGTACAAGAGTGTGTAGATAACGTCAAGTTTGATGTCACATGACATCATAGGCATAAGAAAATCAATGAAATGAAATATTAAGTATCTTAAATATATCAAGTAATTTTTTCATGCTCCTTGCAACTTTGCAACATATAGAAATTAACGCGTAGATATATTAACATTCTTTTTGACCTTATGACGTCAAATAACGTTAATCTTCACAGAATATAAATAAGTCTTAAAGACTAATATTCAGTCCAAATATCAACTTTCTAAATCATCTCGAAGCGATTTTATATGTTTTTGAAATTTGACGTCAATGTTTCGAAACTTGGATTCGCCATACAACCATTGCCTTTTCGAATTTGTAAAACAGGACCCGGGATACACAACTAGAGCGTTACATATACATTCTTTGAAATTTGCTGAAAATCGGTCCAAAAATAATGGCTGTACACCGCGTAAAACCTTTTTGTCCTGACGTCAAATCTGATGTGATATAACGTCAAATTAATATGAATTACATTGCATTTTAAAGCATTTCTAAAGTATATACCATAAGATTCATGGTCCTGGGAAGTTAACAACATATTAAATTTACGCGTATATATCAGAAATAATTTTGACCTTATGACGTCATATGACGTCAAATGACGTTCATCTTCAGAGAATGTAAAGCACTCTTGGAGACTTATTTACTTTCCAAATATTAGATTTCTAACTCATCTGGAAACGATTTTATACGTATTTAAAATTTGACGCCAATGGTTCGAATATTGGATCCGCCATAAAACCTTTGCATTTTTGAATTTGGAAGAACGGACACCGGGATGCTCAACTATAACCTAATATACACTTTCTGTGAAATTTTTATGAAAATCGGTTCATAAACAATGGCTGTAGACCGCGTACAAACTTTTGTAGCATCTGGCAAGTGTAACGTCATATGACGTCATAGGCATATGAAAATTGTAGAATTAAAAATATCAACATTTGAAGCAAAATGTCATATAATTTCCATTCCCATGGACCATTTTAACATATAGAAATTTTCTTGTAAATATTAGAAATAGATTTTCATGTATTGACGTCATCTGACGTCACATGACGTTCATTTTCACAAAATCGTTCAGTCATCCATAATCCTACACAATGTTCAAATATCAATATTCTATCTCATATGGGACCGATTTTATAAGCATTTGAAAATTAACGACCTCGGTTCGAATCTTGGATTCTCCATAGAACCATGGTCTTTTAGAATTTTGAAAAACGGAAAGCGGGATGCACAACTAGATCTTAATATACACATTCTGTGAAAATTTGATGAACATCGGTTTATATGTAATGGCTGTAGACCGCGTACAAACTTTTGTAGAATATGTAAAGTGTGACGTCAAATGACGTCATATGCTTATAAAAAATATTGAAATAGAAATTATATCGTGTGAAACATATGTCATTAAATTTTTATTGTCTTCGACCATTTCAAAAATAATCTTGTTAAGTTAGTAATATATTTTCATATAATGACGTCACGTGACGTCATATGATGCACATTTTCAAAATATTTTTCAGACTCCGAGAGACCTACATACTGACCAAATATCTACTTTCTATCTCAAAAAGGACTGATTTTATAAGCATTTGAAAATTTACGACCTTGGTTCGAATCTTGGTTTCGCTATAGAACCTTGGCAATTTCGAATTTTGAGAAACGGACACCGGGATGCACAACTAGAACTTAATATACACAATCTGTGAAAATTTGATGAAAATCGGTTCATAAATAATGGCTCTGGACCGCGTACAAACTTTTGTAGCTTATTTCACGTGTGACGTCATATGACGTCATAGAGATATGAAAATCATAGAAATCAAAATTACAGCGTTTGAAGCATGTGTCATTAAATTTTCATTGCCCTTCGACAATTTCAACATATAGAAATATTCTTGTTAATATTAGAAATACATTATCATATAATGACGTCACGTGACGTCATATGACATTTATTTTCACAAAATTAAAACTTCTAGAGACCTATATACTGATAAAATATCAACTTTCTATCTTAAATAGGACAGAATTTATAAGCATTTAAAAATTTACGACCTTGGTTCGAATCTTGGATTCGCTATAGAACCATGGACTTTTCGAATTTTGAAAAACGGACACCGGCATGCACAACTAGAACTTAATATACACATTCTGTGAAAATTTGATGAAAATCGGTTCACAAACAATGGCTGTAGACTGCGTACAAGCTTTTGTAGCATATTTCAAATGTGACGTCATATGACGTCATAGGCATATGAAAATCATAGAAATCAAAATTTCCTCACGTGACTAATAAGTCATAAAAATTTCATCGTCCTAGGAGTATTGCAACATAGAAAAATAAGCGTTTAGTTAGGAAGAAAAAAAGAATAATAATAATAATAATAAAAAAACAGTACAAACCCAATAGGACTTTCTGCCGAAAGGGCAGAAAGTCCTAACTAGATGTCATTCGTGAAAACGAATGATAGGACTTTCTGCAACCTGTGTTAATGCAAAAAGCAGGAGATAGAAGTTTCATGTAATGACTCACCTCTGGTAGTATTTCATGTTCATGCTGAACAATTGACATTATATTCCGAAATAAGTACAAATAATAAGAACTAAGTATTACACTATTTTTAGCTCTGACGACACATGACGTCATAGGGTACTGAAAATTCTCTTGTTCAAAAGCGTATACTTTACTTTCATAACTCTGAAATTTTCATTATTCTGAACAACTGGCATCATGTCGAAATCATTGCCCTAAAATGAAAATTAAGAAGTATGCTTATGACGTCAAATGACCTCATATGACGTCAAAACTCAAGGTATTTGTAGAAATTCTGCAGAACTGCAAACTGTGTAAGTTTCAACTTTCTATCTCATCCTGAAGCTCTTTAATCCTAAAATGAAATTTTCGGTCCTATGTTCGAATCTTATTTCAGCCACAGCAGTTCGGTCTTTCGGAATTTCTGTTAGTTGAAAGTATATGCACATCTTAGTTTCAAGATGTATCATCTGTGAAAATTTGAAGAAAATTCGACCATAAATGGCGGCTGTAGAGCGCGAACACCATTTTTCACTATTTTTAGCTGTGACGTCACATGACGTAATAGGGTGCAGAAGATGCTTTTGTTCAAAATCGCATACTTTACTGTCATAACTCTGAAATTTTCATTATTCTGAACAACTGGCATCATGTCGAAATCATTGCCCTAAAATGAAAATTAAGAAGTATGCTTATGACGTCACATGACGTCATATGACGTCAGGACTCAAAATATATGTAGATATTCTGCAGAACTGCAAACTGTGTAAGTTCCAACTTTCTATCTCATCCAGAAGCTCTTTAATCCTAAAATGAAGTTTTCGGTCCTATGTTCGAATCTTATTTCAGCCACAGAACTTCGGTCTTTCGGAATTTCGGTTAGTTGACAGGATATGCACACCTTAGTTTCAAGATGTACCATCTGTGAAAATTTGAAGAAAATCCGACCATAAATGACGGCTGTAGAGCGTGAACACCATTTTTCACTATTTTTAGCTGTGACGTCATGTGACGTCATAGGGTGCTGAAGATGCTTTTGTTCAAAAGCGCATACTTTACTTTCATAACTCTGAAATTTTCATTATTCTGAACAACTGGCATCATGTTGAAATCATTGCACTAAAATAAAAATTAAGAAGTATGCCTATGACGTCACATGACGTCATATGACGTCAGAACTCAAAATATATGTAGAAATTTTGCAGAACTGCAAACTGTGTAAGTTCCAACTTTCTATCTCATCCTGAAGCTCTTTAATCCTAAAATGAAATTTTCGGTCCTTTGTTCGAATCTTATTTCCGCCACAGAACTTCGGTCTTTCGGAATTTCGGTTAGCTGACAAGATATGCACACCTTAGTTTTAAGATGTACCATCTGAGAAAATTTGAAGAAAATCCGACCATAAATGACGGCTGTAGAGCGCGAACACCATTTTTCACTATTTTTAGCTGTGACGTCATGTGACGTCATAAGGTGCTGAAGATGCGTTGGTTCAAAAGCGCATACTTTACTATCATAACTCTGAAATTTTCATTATTCTGAACAACTGGCATCATGTTGAAATCATTGCCCTAAAATGAAAATTAAGAAGTATGCCTATGACGTCACATGACGTCATATGACGTCAGGACTCAAAATATATGTAGAAATTCTGCAGAACTGTAAACTGTGTAAGCTCCAACTTTCTATCTCATCCTGAAGCTCTTTAATCCTAAAATGAAATTTTCGGTCCTTTGTTCGAATCTTATTTCCGCCACAGAACTTCGGTCTTTCGGAGTTTCGGTTAGCTGACAGGATATACACACCTTAGTTTCAAGATGTACCATCTGTGAAAATTTGAAGAAAATCCGATCATAAATGACGGCTGTAGAGCGCGAACACCATTTTTCACTATTTTTAGCTGTGACGTCATGTGACGTCAAAAGGTGCTGAAGATGCTTTTGTTCAAAAGCGCATACTTTACTATCATAACTCTGAAATTTTCATTATTCTGAACAACTGGCATCATGTCGAAATCATTGCCCTAATATGAAAATTAAGAAGTATGCTTATGACGTCATATGACGTCATATGAAGTTCCGACTCCAAAAATTTGTAGAAATTTTGCACAACTGCAAACTGTGTAAGTTTCATCTTTCTATCTCATCCTGAAGCTCTTTAATCCTAAAATGAAATTTTCGGTCCTATGTTCGAATCTTATTTCAGCCACAGAACTTCGGTCTTTCGGAATTTCGGTTAGCTGACAGGATATGCACACCTTTGATTCAAGATGTACAATCTGTGAAAATTTGAAGAAAATTCGACCATAAATGGCGGCTATAGAGCGCGAACACCATTTTTCACTATTTTTAGCTGTGACGTCATGTGACGTCATAGGGTGCTGAAGATGCTTTTATTCAAAAGCGCATACTTTACTTTCATAACTCTGAAATTTTCATTATTCTGAACAACTGGCATCATGTCAAAATCATTGCCCTAAAATGAAAATTAAGAAGTATGCTTATGACGTCACATGACGTCATATGACGTTCTGACTGAAAATATTTGTAGAAATTCTGCAGAACTGCAAACTGTGTAAGTTTCAACTTTCTATCTCATCCTGAAGCTCTTTAATCCTAAAATGAAATTTTCGGACCTATGTTCGAATCTTATTTCAGCCACAGAACTTCGGTCTTTCGGGATTTCGGTTAGCTGACAGGATATGCACACCTTTGATTCAAGATGTACCATCTGTGAAAATTTGAAGAAAATCCGACCATAAATGACGGCTGTAGAGCGCGAACACCATTTTTCACTATTTTTAGCTGTGACGTCATGTGACGTCATAGGGTGCTGAAAATCATTGAAATCAAAATTTCCTCACGTGACTAATAAGCCATAAAAATTTCATCGTCCTAGGTCCATTGCAACATATTAAAATAAGCGTTTAGTTAGGAAGAAGAAAAGAATAACTAGACTTCTTTTGTTCTGGACAAAAGAAAGGGCTTTCTGCACTGCACACCATGTCAAACCTGATCATACTTTTTGAGTTTTCTGAAATACACCGTCTTCAAAAATTGAAGAAAATCCGTCCCGAATTGATAGCTGTAGAGTGCAAACATAAATAAATAGCAGAGGAAATCTGTGATGTCATATAATATAATTTAAATTTTAAAGTCTTTGCATTCAAAAGGGAATATGTTTCTTTGTTTTCAGTTATAATTTTAATTTTAAAGTGACAATGACAAAGTGAAATCTAGCTTTTTTCAATATTAAAAGGGGCATAACTCCTGACCTAATATCAATTTTAATTTAGACTGGGACAAAAATGTAGGCCTCTAGAGTATTCACAAGATTTTTCTAAGATTTGACTAGGTGACCTAGTTTTTGTTCTCATGTGACTCATTTTCGAACTCATCCAATATATTAATTAGACAAACATCCTGAACAAATCTTTTGAAGATTGGGCTAAAACTGTGGCCTCTAGAGAGTTCACAACGTTTTTCTTAGATTTGACCTGAGGACCTAGTTTTTGATCCCACGTGACCCAATTTTCAAACTCATGCAAGATATCATGTAGACAAACATCCTGATCAAAATTTATGAAGATTGGGCCAAAATCTGTGGCCTGTAGAGTGTTCACAAGGTTTTGATAAGATTTGACCTGATGACCTAGTTTTTGACCCCACATTACCCATTTCGAACTCATCCAAGATATGTAGACAAACACCCTGATCATTTTTAATGAAGATTGGGCTAAAACTGTGGCCTCGCAAAGATTTTCCCTGGTGACCTAGTTTTTGATCCCACGTGACCCAATTTCGAACTCATCCGAGATATCATGTAGACAACATCCTGACCAAGTTCATGAAGATTGGGTTTAAACTGTGGCCTCTAGAGTGTTCAAAGGTTTTTCTAAGATTTGACCTGGTGACCTAGTTTTTGACCCCACATGACCCAATTTCAAACTCATCCAAGAATCATAAACAAACATCCTACCAATCATGAGATTGGGCCAAAAGTGGCCTTAGACTGTTCACAAGGTTTTTCTAAGATTTGACCTGGCGACCTAGTTTTTGACCCCACATGACCCAATTTCGAACTTCTCTGAGATATCATGTAGACAATCATTCTGACCAAGTTTCATGAAGATGGGAAAAAACTGGGGGCCTCTAGGTTTTCACAAGCTTGTTGACACAGAGACTGACGACGCACGACGGACAAAAGGGCCCAAAAAAAGCTCCCCCGGCAAAATGCTCAGGTGAGCTAAAAAAAAGGTCTTTTATTTCCAACATTTACGTGTTTCATATTTAAACTTTTTGTTACGTGCTTAAATATGAAAGTTATTTTTTCAAAGCGGCAAAAAATCGGAAAAACGAGTTCTGTTATTTTGCCTTGACAAATAACTTTATAATTTAAAGGTCCGATCATTAAAATCTGCATTCATTAGAACGATTGTATCACGTAATATACGTTCTTTTTGTTTTTTTCAAAAAATTTAAAAGGGTTTTTTAGAAAAAAAACAACAAATGATGGGGGCTAAAATGCAGAAATGCATGAAAGAAGGTTTAAATGAATTCTTATTTCTCATTAATTCCTTAAGGAAAACCCTGCCCAAATTTTTAAACGCAAGGGGACCCTTGAAAGGGCCTTTAAATTTCCAACATTTCACGTGTTTCGTTTAACTTTTTATTACGGGCCTGAGATAAGAAAGTTATTTTTAAAGAAAAAGGAAAAAAGGGCAAAAAAAGTTCATGTCTTTTTTTGCCTTTCGAAAATAACTTTATATTTATGGGGCCGATCATTAAAATCGCATATCTTTGAACCCCAAATTTAAACATGCAAAAAAAAAAAAAAAAAAAAAATTGGATGTTATTTTTAAAAAATCTTGTTTCTTCGAAAAAAAGGAAAAAAAGTGTCGGGACTTCTGCGGGGTGATGAAAAACGGTTTTACTGCTTCTTAGTTTTCGTTTTAACTTCCTTATTTAAATCCAATTTTTAAAAAACTAGGACCGTTGAAATGTCTCTTCATTTCCCCCAATTCCCCCGCTTCATAATTTTATGACTTTAAAAAAAATTGTAGCTAGGGGGGTTTAAAAACCTGGCTACGGCAAAATCGGGGGGAACTATTTATATCGTTTTGTTTTTCCTTTAATTATGAATTTAGGCAAACTTTAAATTTTAAAACCAAAAGAACGGCCCCGGGGTTGATCACAAATTTATTTTCTTTTTTAACAAAAAAAATAAATTTTTGAGTATAAGTGTTAAGTGCGCTTAGGGTTGAGCATTTTTGTTTTTCTGCAAAAACTCAAAATGATTCAATCCGTCTTCAAAAACTTATTCGCTGAAAAAGGTTTCAAAAGCACTACAAATTTACGCATAGTGTCTCAATAAAAAATTTTTCTTTTTTAGTATTTTTAAAGGGAATAAAAAACCGTAAAAGACATGTGACCTTTCTTAGCTATTTTCCCGGAAAGGGGAAGTGACTGATGACAAAAGAGGCTATGTTGACTTCTGAAATTTTATGCAAAACGGTCAAAAAATTGGGTTTTCCGTGCTAAAAAAAGTTATTTTGGATAAAAAAATTTATAACGGAGACGTCTTTTACGTCATACGACATCAATTTCTAGAACGAAAGAAATAATAGGAATATTTTGTCCAAATTTTGTTTCTGCTTACCGAGTGCTTGTAAAATCAATACATTTTTGGCCAAGTTCAAACTTGGGCAGCCCTAGTCCTTGATTTTTCAAATTGCAAAATGTATATAAACGCGCAAAAAGAATTAAAATATATATTCTGTAAAAAAAATCAAATAAATCGGTCCAGACTGACGGTGTAGAGCGGTACAAGCTTTTGTAGCTTTTTTAGCCCTGACGTTGGAGTCACATGAAAAAAACTTGCGATCAAAAGCGCCCAAAAACACTGTGATACTATTAAAATTTTATGCGCTGTCATCGGCAAGTTTTATTTGAAATCAAAAGGGAAAAAAGTAGAATAATAATAATAATAGAAAAAACATAACAACCCCAAAAGGTCTTTTGCTTGAGGCGAAGCCCCAATAAACATAAAAACCCAAAAAGGACTTTCTCTTTTGGCGAAAGTCCTAATAATAAATAACAAACCAAAAGGCTTTTGTTTAGGGAGAAAATCTAATAATAAGAAGAAGAAAAAAAAGTACAACCCCAAAAGGCTTTTGCTTTAGGCGAAAGTTAATAACAGTAAAACCCAATAGGGCTTTTTGCTTTAGGGAGAAAAAATTAATAATAAAAAGATGTCATTCGTGAAAAGAATGATAGGATTTCTGCAAGCTGTGTTTATGCAAAAAGCGGAGTAGAAGTTTCTGATAACTACCTCTGGTAGTTTTATGTTCATGTGAAAAAATTGACTTTTATTCCCAAAATTGTGCAAATGATAAGAACTAATATAGTCTGGACGTACATGAGTATTGATTCAAATTAAAAAATATGTAGAAATTTGCAGAACTGCAAATGTTTTAAATTTAAACTTTTTATTCTCTGAAGCTCTTTAATCCTAAAATGAAATTTTGGTCCCATGTTCGAATCTTATTTCAGCCACAGAACTTCGGTCTTTCGGAATTTCGATTAGCTGACAGGATATGCACACCGTACTTTCAAGGTGTACCATCTGTGAAAATTTGAAAAAAAATCCGACCATAAATAGCGGTGTAGAGCGTGAACACCATTTTTCACTATATTAGCTCTGACGTCACATGACGTCATAGGTGCAAAAGATGCTTTTTGTTCAAAAGGGATATTTTACTGTCATAACTCTGAAATTTTCGTTATTCTAAACAATAGCATCATGTCAAAATCATTGCCCAAAAATGAAAATTAAGAAGTATGCTTATGACGTCACAAGACGTCATATGACGTCAAGACTCAAGATATATGTAGAAATTCTGCAGAACTGTAAACTGTGTAAGTTTCAACTTTCTATTCATCCTGAAGCTCTTTAATCCTAAAATGAAATTATCGGTCCTATGTTCAAATTTCTTATTTCAGCCACGAATTCGGTCTTTGGGAATTTCGGTTAGTTGACAGGATATGCACACCTGAGTTTCAAAATGTACCATCTGTGAAAATTTGAAGAAAATCCGACCATAAATGACGGCTGTAGAGCGTAAACACCATTTTTCCTATTTTTTGCTGTGACGTATGTGAGTCATAGGGTGCTGAAGATGCTTTTGTTCAAAAGCACATACTTTCCTTTCATAACTCTAAAATTTTCATTATTATGAACAACTGGAATCCTGTCGAAATCATTCCCCAAAATATGAAAATTAAGAAGTATGCTTATGACGTCACATGACTTCATATGACGTCACGACTCAAAATTTTTGTAGAAATTCGCAGAACTGCAAACTGTGTAAGTTTCAACTTTCCATTCACCCTTTGAAGCTCTTTTATCCTAAAAAGAAATTTTCGGTCCTATTTTCGAATCTTATTTCAGCCACAGAACTTCGGTATTTCGGAATTTGGGTTAGCTAAACAGGATATGCACACCTTAGTTTTCAATATGTACAATCTGTAAAAATTTGAAGAAACCCGACCAAAAATTTGACGGTGTAGAGCGCGAACACCATTTTTTCACTATTTTTAGCTGTGACGTCACATGGACGTCATAGGGTGCTGAAGATGTTTTTGTTCAAAAGCGCATACTTTACTCTCATAATCTGAAATTTAGATTTTTCTGAACAACTGGCATCATCTCGAAATCATTGCCCTAATATGAAAATTAAGAAGTATGCTTATGGCGTCACATGACGTCATATGAGTCACGACTCAAATATATGTAGAAATTTTTGCAGAACTGCAAACTGTGTAAGTTTCAACTTTTATCTCATCTAAAGGGCTCTTTAATCCTAAAATGAATTTTCGGTCCTATGTTCGAATCTTTTTTAGCCACAAAACTTCGGTCTTTCGGAATTTCGGTTAGCTGACAGGATTATGCACCCTTTGATTCAAGATGTACCATCTGTGAAAATTTGAAGAAAATCCGACCATAAATGACGGCTGAAAGAGCGCAAAACACCATTTTTCACTATTTTTCTGTGAGTCATGTGACCTCATAGGATTCTCAGATGCTTTTGTTCAAAAGCGCATACTTTACTTTCATAACTCTGAATTTTTATTATTCTGAACAGCTGGCATCATGTCAAAATCATTGCCCTAAAATAAAAATTTAAGAAGTATGCTTATGACGTCACATGACGTCATATGACGTTCTGACTGAAAATTTTGTTAGTAAAATTCTGCAGAACTGCAAACTGTGTAAATTTCAACTTTCTATCTCATCCTGGAGCTCTTTAATCCAAAAATGAAATTTCGGTCCTATTTTGAATCTTATTTCAGCCACAGAACTTCGGTCTTTCGGAATTTCGGTTAGCTGACAGGATATGCACACCTTTGATTCAAGATGTACCATCTGTGAAATTTGAAGAAAATCCGACCAAAAATGACGGCTGTAGAGCGCGAACACCATTTTTCACTATTTTTAGCTGTGACGTCATGTGACGTCATGGGGTTTGCTGAAAATCATTAAAATCAAAATTTCCTCACGTGTTTAATAAGCCATAAAATTTCATGTCCTAGGTCCATTGCAAATATTAAAATAAGCGTTTAGTTAGGAAGAAGAAAAGAATAATAATAATAATATTAATAATAATAAAAAACATAAAAAAACCCAATAGGACTTTCTGCTTTAGGCAAAAAGCCCTAATAAACAGTAAAAACCCCATAGGACTTTCTGCTTTAGGCAGAAAGTCCTAATAATAATAAACAGTACAAACCAATAGGCTTTCTGCTTTAGGAGAAAGTCCTAATAATAAACAAAACAAACCAAAGGGGACTTTCTGCTTTAGGCAGAAAGTCCTAATAAAAGTACAAACCCAATGGACTTTTCTGCTTTAGGCAGAAAGTCCTAACTAGATGTCATTCGTCAAAACGAATGTTTGGACTTTCTGCAACCTGCGTTAATGGAAAAAGCAGGGATAAAAGTTTCATGTAATGAATCACCTCTGGTAGTATTTCATGTTCATGCTGAACAACTGACATTTTTATTCCCGCGAAAAATAAGCCTTTGTTACGAAGAAAAAAAATAAGTAGTAGTAGTATGTTTATGACGTCATATGACGTCACCATTCAAAATATATGAAGAAATTATGCAGAACTGCAAACTGTGTAAGTTTCAACTTTCTATCTCTTTCCCGAAATTCTTTAACCCTAAATGAAATGTTTGGTCCTATGTTCGAATCTTACTTCAGCCACAATACTTCGGTTTTTCGGAATTATGGTTAGCTGACAAAATATTCACACCATATTTTTCAAAAATGTACCATCTGTGAAAATTTGAAGACAATCTGATCATAAATGGCAGCAGTAGAGCGCGAACACCATTTTTCACTGTTTTTAGCTGTGACGTATGTGACGTCATAGGGTGCTGAAAATCATTGAAATCAAAATTTCCCTACGTGCCTAATAACCCATAAAAATTTCATCGTCCTGGGGCTATTGCAACATATTAAAATAAAACGTTTAGTTAGGAAGAAGAAAAGAATATAAGAATAATAAAAGACGTACGTGACGTCATATGACTTTTATTTTTCACTAATTGTTAAGACCCCAGAACCTACAAAATGACAAAATTTCAACGTTCTATCTCAAATGGACAGTTTTTATAAGCATTTAAAATTGACGGCCTTGGTTCGAATCTTGGATCGCCATAGATGCTTGACTTTTCGAATTTTGAAAACGGACACCGGTATAACAATAAGAACGTAATATACACATTCTGTAAAATTTTTGATGAAAATCGGCATATTAATAATGGCTCTGGACCGTGTACAATCTTTTGTAGTCATTTTCAAATGTGACGTATATGACGTAAAAGGGCTTCTAAAAATCATGAAATCGAAATTTCAGCTTTTGAAGCATGCGTCATTAAATTTTCTTCCCCTTCGACAATTTCAACATAAGAAATATTCTTGTTAATATTAAAATTTAAAATTATCATATAATGACGTCACGTGACGTCATATGACATTTATTTTCAAAAAAATGTTTAAAACTTCTAGAGTCCTATATACTGACAAAATATCAACTTTCTATTTAAATAGGACAGATTTTAAAAGCATTTTAAAAATTTACGACCTTAGTTCGAATCTTGGATTCGCTATAGAACCATGGACTTTTCGAATTTTGAAAAAAACGGACACCGGTATAACAATAAGAACTTAATATACACATTCTGAAAAAATTTGATAAAAATCGGCCCATTAATAATAGCTCTGGACGTGTACAAACTTTCTTAGTCAATTTCAAATGTGCGTCATATGAGTCATGGGCTTTAAAAATTCATTGAAATCGAATTTTCGCATCGTAAGCATACAGCATTAAATTTGCATTGCCTTCAATAATTTCAACATAAAGAAATAATCTTGTTAGAATTAGAAACTCATTACCCATATAATGACGTCACGTGACGTCATATGACATTTATTTTCACAAATGTTTAAGACTCCAGAGACTTATACTGACCCAATTCATCTTTCTATCACAAATAGGACCGATTTTATAAGAATTTAAAAAATTTACGAACTTAGTTCGAATCTTGGAATCGCTATAGAACCCTTGGACTTTTAGAATTTGAAAACGGACACCGGGATGCACAACTAGAACTTAATATACAATTCTGTGAAATTTGATGAAAATCGGTTCATTAATAATGGCTCTGGACTGCGTACAAACTTTTGTAGCTTATTTCACGTGTGACGTCATTTGAGTCATAGCTATATGAAAATCATAGAAATCAAAAAACATCTTGGAGAATAAGACATCAAAATTTCATTGCCCTTTGGACCATATTAACATATATAATAATGTTTTTAAAAAATTAGGAATTTGATGACGTCATAGGGACGTCACAAGACGTTATTTCACAAAATATTTAAATCTATCGGAGATCTATATACTGAAAAATATCAACTTCTGTCTATTTAGGGACGTTTTTATGAGCATTTATAAATTTTGAGTCCTTGGTTTGAATCTTGCATTCCCCATAGAACCTTGTGCTTTTGAATTTTGAAAAACGGACACCGAGATGCCAAACTAGAACGTAATATACACTTTCTGTGAAAATTTGATAAAAATCGGTTTATTAATTATTGCTCTGGCCCGCGTACAAACTTTTGTAGCAATTTCCCAAAGTGTGACGTCATAATGACGTCATAGGCATTTGAAAATTATAGAATTTTTTAATTACGCTTGAAAAATAAGCCATCGAAATTTCATTCTCCTAGGACGATTGCAACATATGAAAATCCTTGGGGAGAAAAGAATAATAATATAATAACTAGTTTTCATTCGTTGATACGAATGATAGGACTTTCTGCTAATTTGTCAAAGTAAGAGCTTTATATTGCATAGCAAAATTAACTAAATCATTTTATTTTCACATCACTTTCTTACAATTTGATTTATTTCAGTAATCTAGTTACCAAAGAAATGTTTTAAAATCCATTAAATTTTGAGTGCAATAAATTTGGGTCTATCTTTTAATTTAGCATAACGAATTTTGTTATTTGCATTACTCCATGATTTTTGGGTCAATCGTTAAATTTAAGCATCAAAAAAAAGGGACAACTTATTCATTTTTTCGGATATAAAAATGTTTGAGATATAAACTTTTTAAACGCATTGAGGCTAACGAATTTTCATATGTCAGCATAATTAAACTGATTCAAACCCCGATCATTACAAGCGGGAAAGGTCCTTCAAAGCACTTCAAATTATTTTGCATAGTGTCTATATAGAATATTTATTGTTTTAGAGATATTTAAGGCCAAAGAAAAATATCGATAATTTAAATATGCCCTTGACGTTGCTTTCTTTGGAAACGGAAGTAGCATTATGCCATAGCATCTAATGCTGCACATTCAGTTAAAATTTTTTGCAAAATTAAAAAACAATCGGGCCTATGGCCATAAAACCGTTTAATTTCAGTAAAAAAGTGTTTGGGATTTTGTAACGACACATGCCCGTCATTGATGCTCATTTTTTTTTAAAACTTTACTTTAGAGACTTATATTCAGTCAAAATTTTCAGCTTTCTAACTCATCTGGAAGCGATGTTATGGTTTTGAAATTTAACGTCAAGGGTTTCGAATATTGGATTCGCCATAGAACCTTTGCCTTTAGGGAATATGGAAAGACGGACACCTCGCTGCATAATTAAAAACGAAAGTACACATTCTGTGAACATTGAAAAAAAAACGGTCCGAAAAAAATGTATGTAGACCGTGAAAAATCTTTCGTATGCGTATTTAAAAATTTTGACGTCAATGGTTCGAATCTTGGAATTGCCATATAAACCTTTGACTTTTCGATTTGGACAAACGGACACGGATGCAAAAACAAAAGCGCAACATGTCATTCTGTGAAATTTTGATGAAAATCGGTCAAAAAATAATGGCTGTAGACCGAGTAAAATCTTTCTGTCCTGACGTCAAATATGACGTAATATAAAGTCACATGAATATGAAATTCAATGCATTTCAAAGCACATGGTTTGAAGGCATAAACAATTACATTTCCATGGTCCTGGAAACTTTACAACATATATAAATTTAGGCATAGATTAAGAAATTCTTTTTGATTTTAAGACGTCACATGACGTTAAATGACGTTCATCTTCTCAGAATGTAAAATTTACACTTAGAGACGTAAAATTTCTGTGCAATATCATCTTTCTAATCATCAGGAAGCGATTTTTATACTCATTTAAAATTTTTGAATTTGACGTCAATCTTGGATTCGCCTAAAATGTTTCCCTTTGCGAATTTGGAAAAAACGGACCCCGGGATGCAAAATTTGAGTGTAACATAAAATATTCTGTGAAATTTTGTTTAAATCGGCCCAGAAGTAATTGCTGTAGCCCGCGTAAAAAATATTTTAGACGACGTCAAGTTTGACGTCAAAACACGTCATGTCAAATGAAAATTAATGAATGCAAAATGTTCTAACTGAAGCATTTGCTATTAAATTTTCAAGGTGCTCGGACGTTTTAGCATAAAAAATTAACACGTAAAAATTTAAAAATCACTTTTCACATCATGACGTCATTTGCGTCATATGACGTTCTCTTTTGAGAATGTAAATAAGTTCTAGAGACTTATATTTTATCCAAATATCATCTTTCTTACTCATCTGTGAGCGGTTTTATACACATTTGAAATCTTGCGTCAATGGTTCCTATCTGGATTCGCCATAAAACCATTGCCTTTTCGATTTTGAGAAACGGACACTGGATGCACAACAGAGCCTAATATACACATTCTGTAAAAATTTTTGATTAAAATGGCCCCAGAAATAATGGCTGTAGACCGCGTACAAATATTTTAAGACGTCATCAAGTTTGACGTCAAAAACAGGTCATAGTCAAATAAAAATTATTGAAATGAAAAAATGTTCTATCTAAAGTATATGGTAGAAAAAGTTTCAAGGTGCTGGGGAGTTTTCAACATATAAAAATTAACACGTAAAAATTAGAAATTACTTTTCCCCTCATGACGTCATATGACGTCATTTGACGTTTATCTTCGGAGAATTAAATATATTCTAGGAGACTTATACTCTGTCCAAATATCATCTTTTGCTTATCTGT
>CM037779.1:81869488-81919488 GCA_021229015.1 Solen grandis
GTCACTGTGGGGCTCTGCAGCGTGTTCCACTGTATATCATTTGAATATCTAAGCACAAGGAATGGTCAAACAAGGCCAACAAAAGGGATACACAAATGATATGTTTCTTTTTACATGTATTAATTTTTGGTGTCGTGATTAACACACTGGCTCTCAATTATGTTTTACAAGTTCAATCCCAGGTTGGTTGATATTAGTATGTGTATGATTATTTTGTTGCTGTTCAGACATGCTGTTTTTCCCCGGTACTCTGTTTCCTCTGACATCTACAATAATGCCCTACTATCTCTCCTATCAGTGCCAATGAAAATATTTCAAAAGCCCTATCTCAATGTAAAATAACCAAGGGCTGTCTGTAAGACATCACCTCAACTGTTTGTTGGTAAAAACATATCGTTTATTTTAATTTTTGTCCTTTAAATTAAAGTAAAAAATTATCTACTTTGATAGTATGATACCCTGAACATGCTTCAGAAGTCTGAATCAATCCCATGCCTAATAACTGAAGATATAAGCATGAAAGTGTTCTGTATGCAAAACTCTCACCAATTTTTTTAATTTAACAAGAAACTGTCTGAGGACAGCACGCTCGACTATTCAAAATGCTTGTTGGTAAATCAAATGAAATCTATTTCAATTCTTGCCCTTCACATACACTGTTTCATAATAATAGTCAAAAAATGATTTTACCTTAATAGGGCTGTACCCCTTAATTTTTTATGAAGTCTAAATCAATCCCATGCCTTGTTACTGAGACATAAGCACAAAACACTTTGCACGCAAAACTTTAACCAAAAATCCAAGTTAAAAAGGGGGCCCTAATTTGCTTAAAAAATTCAGTCCAAAAGTTAATCCTCCTTGGTTTTTCTAATGCCCCTGAAGACACTCCTTAACTTTCTATTCAATTCCACAAGCAGATTCTAAGATATAAGCTGGGTAGTGCTTGAAAGCAAAACTTTAACCTAAATTCTAAGTTAAAAGGGGGCCATATTTTTAATATATTCCATCAAGAGTTTTCTACTGGAAAGTATGATACCCTAAACACATTAAAGATGTTTAAAATCAATCGCATGCCTGGATACTGAGTTATTAGCATGAAAGTACCTTGCATGCAAAACTTTAACCAAAACTTCTAAGTTAAAAAGGTTCCATAATATGGTAACATATTCTATCAAGAGTTATCTACCATGAAAGTATGAAAACCCCTAACATTTAAAGATTTTCAAATCAATCGAAATGCCTGGATATGAGATATTAGCATGAAATTTACCTTGCATGCAAAACTTTAACCAAAATTTCTAAGTTAAAAAGGGGCCTAATTTGTAACATATTCTATCAAGAGTTATCTACCATGAAAGTATGATACCCTAAACATATTAAAGATGTTTCAAATCAATCGCATTCCGGATACTGAGATAAAAGGGCATGAGAGTATCTTGCATGCAAAACTTTAACCAAAATTTCTAAGTTAAAAAGGGGCCATAATTTGTAATATATTCCATAAAGAGTTATCTACCTTGGTTGTCTGATGCCCCTAAACATATTCATTAACTTTCAAGTCAATACCATGAATGGTTACTGAGATACAAACTGGATAAAAGCTTGCATGCAAAACTTTAACCAAATTTTCTATTGCATGCAAAACTTTAACCAAAATTTCTAAGTTAAAAAGGAGCCATAATTTGTAATATATTCCATCAAGAGTTATCTACCTTGGTTGCCGGGATGCCCCTGAACATATTAAAAAACTTTCAAGTCATACCATGAATGTTTTTTGAGATACAAACTGCATAGTAGCTTGCATGCAAAACTTTAACCAAATTTTTATTGCATGCAAAACTTTAACCAAAATTTCTAAGTTAAAAAGGGGCCTTTAATTCAAATTAAATTCCGTCAATAGTTATCTACCTTGGGTTTACCTGATGCCCTGAACATATTTATAAACTTTTAAGTCAATACCATAAATGGTTATTGAGATAAGGTTGATGGTAACTTGCATGCAATTTTAAAACCAAAAGCTGAAAAGCCAACGTTGACGCCAGGGCAACTACAAAAGCTCTCATATTCTTCGAATAGTCGAGCTAAAAAGGGGCCATAATTTTATAAAATTCAGTCAAAATTATCTTTTCCCTTTGGTTGTTTGGGTGCCCTCATTACTTTTTAAGTCAATACTATGAATGGTATTGGAATAAACTCGATAGTAGCTTTCATGCAAAACTTTAGCCAATCTACCACCCGATGCTGTTTCTATGACCACACATGGGTGATTGCAATAGTGCCCGTTTCTTCAAAAAATGGAGCTAATGAAACAATAATTTAAATTTTTTTAAGCTTCAATTCGGGGGACAGCAATATTGCTGTATGAACATAATAAAACCCTTTTTAAATTTTAATTCCAAATAAACCTCTCCAATGTTTATTGATGTATTCGAAATAAACCTCTCCAATGTTATGATGTATTCCAAATAAACCCTCCCAAAGTTTATAAAATGTATTCCAAATAAAACCCCTCCAATGTTTATAGATGTATTCCAATTAAACCTTTCAACAGTCTATCGATTATTTCCAATTAAAACTTTCAACAGTCTATCGATTATATTCCAATTAAACCTTTCAACGGTCTATCGATATATTCCAATTTACCTTTCAACGGTCTTTTCAATATATTCCAATTAAACCTTTCAACTGTTTATAGGATATATTCCAATTAAAGGGCCAGACTATCCAATAGCTAATTCCACTTATTGTCACTTGACCAAGTTTATACAAAGAAACATTAATGAGGGCTGAATGCAAAAAATTATATAAATAAATAGATGGACATTTTCATGGTCAACCCTTGATATTGGTTTATTTCTGACAAAATCTGGGAGCACTTGGCCTTATCATTATGGAAAATAATTACAATTAGGTTAAAGTCTGGTTTAAATATTCACTGCTTAACCTGGAAAGGTCCATTAAATTTAATCTAGTACATCAATATACCAGTAATGAGTGAAGTGGAATTTGCTGTCTTGCTTTCTCAATTTTATACGCAAAGCAAATGCTCTTTCACTGTCAGGGTTAAACATCCTACGGACTGTTTTCAGAAATTGTGTCTACTTTAGACAGATATGGTGCAGCCACATTGTGATATCATACTTACTCATATTATTCTAACACTGGGCTAATCAGTCTAATCAGACCTTAAAACTATCCTTATATATTAGCAAAAAGCACAAGTGAAGAATACCAGCACCATTTTCTAAAAGCTTTGATATGTCACCTGGGGCTGGGGGCAAAAAAAATTTAGACTCATTTTTATTTTTTTTCATATGGAAATGGTAGAGGCATTTTGAAAGGGGGACATAGGTTTTGGTAGTCATAATGTGACATCATTTTAGGGATACTTTTAAAAAATACACAAACTATACTCACTCTTCATCTGTAATTTTTTCAAGCAATCGTCGCACACCCGGACATCATATTCATAACCCATTGGTGTTATCGTTGACTTCTGCTGCTACATTTCTCGCAGACCGCCTTCCCACATTTCCGGCAATGGTGCTACCAAGCAGAATGAACCACAAAATATTTCAGAATAGTAGAATACTAGAATATATGAATATTTACCCGTATGTAGTTTTCTCACACACCATTTTTATCCATAATCAGTTCCACTAATTTCAAACTCATATGCCTGAGGTAAAATCTTCTGGTGGAAAGTCATGTGAAATGGTCCCAAAGTATAAAGCAGGGTCAGAAAGTTTGGATTTTTTTTGTTATAGGATACCTAATAAATGACTGAGATCTAAATTGCTACTTTTGACACTTTTAGTCAAAAGTTTTCCCGAGCAATTTGTTTGCTTGTTGGGTTTCATGTTGCACTGACAATATTTCAGTAATCTGGAGACTATGTCTACTTGAGATTATATAGTCCTGCCATACTTTCAGATTAAGCCATACACATGTGGCATGATACCATACCCAGTCACTTTATCCCAACACTGAGCCAACCAGTCCGGGAACTACCCTGTATATATGCTAAAAGCCAAGCAGAGAGCTACCTGTACCATAATTTAATTGAATTACCTGCGTACGGGTTTATATATTTATCTACATACTGCCTGTCAGTACAACTACTAAGCGGTTTTTAAAAAGTATCAGGAAAAGTTCCATTACTTTTTCATTGATATTTATTAGAAAAAAAATTTTTTCAAAAGTGATACTTCAATCATTTTGACTTACCAAATGAAAAAGTAATACAAATTGCACTGATGCAAATTCCACAGTAAATGTTTATTTTATAAAACTTATTTTAACATTACCTGTCTAATCCCGATTGTCTTTCCTCCCACATTTTCCGGAAATTCCAGAAGAAGGGTTTCTCGCATTTCTGACACAAATCATTTTCCGCCCACTCTGGTGTCTGGAAAGGAGATAAACCCAGTAATGAACTTGGTATGTTTACTGACTGGGGGCCCATGAAACGGGCAAAATGCAATTATTACTGTCCAACCAAATATGAACAGGACTTACAATAAATTAACATAAAAATCACCCAAAACTAAAATGACATCAAAAATGAAAAAAACATGTTGTTGTGTTGTTGTTGTATTGGAGTTTACCATCGCTGCGATAGTATTTCAATCATATACAACATCCAGCTAATACAGGTGGAGGAAGCCCCCGGGGTACACAGTGGTACCTGGTAGAACCCCCCAACCTACAGCAAGCCAGCTGAAGGCTTCCTCACATGAAAAATCCGAAGTCCCTACCGGGATAAAAAACATATCTGAGGCCATCACTAAAAAATTTTTGGGTTTTTTCAGTTGCACTTTCCTTTTTTTTTTCAGTCAGAGTGAAAGGTAGGCATATTTTAAACATTTTTTTAATACAAGATTTACATGATGTTTTGATCATATGTACATTATTGCATTCACCATTTATCAGTAAAACCCCCTCATCATGACGGGAAAAGGAACAATTTTACTTCAATTCTCTTTGCGTCCATATCCCAGATGCAGAGGTTTTTGGGTCGTCTGCTGCAGACAACAGTTGTTTGGTTGCTGACGAGTAGGTGAGGGCCTGAACTTTGTCACTATGGATACAGAATGCATCCTTATTTAAAATATTCTTGTTTTCTAATGGAGGTTAAAATTTTCTTTAAATTTAAAAGCCACAAGAGTGTTCTTGGAAAATGTGTCACCTGCTGAAGCATGATGGAAAAAGTTGTGACAGACAGACGATGGAAAAATGATCCCTGTGTGTCACTCTAGCATACAGCAGGTGACACGAAAACTACTTATCAAAGATAAACATATCAAAATAAAGATAGTGACCCTTTGACTACATGTAATATTATGCATTGTTTTTTTGGGAATATAGATAAAGTGATAATAAATCAAAAAATTTATCTATTATTGAATTTGCAGGTTGGGGAATCTATGTAAAATAAAAAGGTTAGTCTAATTTATTTAATAATGATTATTTGAAAGTACAATATCCGTTTCTAAATTTCAAACAATAAAAATATTAAATACATATAATTTCGGAAATTTTGTCAAGCTATACTCACTGGTGACCTTGAAGTTCAAAGGGTGTTCCTGCCGACCCCCAAATTCCCAACTATGATAGACTGGTCATAGCTCCCTGGGAAACACAAACTCCGTGTTGGACCCAGGCTAGAAAATGCGTCACTTCCTAGAAATATTGTGAACCCATTGTGACTAAGATACTTTTTTTTTATACCAGCTTGGGGGCTGACCAGCAAACTATTGTAAGTAGTTTAAAACCCTTTCCCTCATATAGACTCATTTTGACGCACTCAATAAGTTTGTCTGTTATTGCAGGCTGGGGGGGTTTTATATTTTTTCCCATAGGTCATTTTTTCCAGGATCTTTTTTACGGGGTCAAACTCTGTTTGCTTTTGCATATAAGAATTTTGCTAGTCCCTTTAAAAAAAAGGGAACCCCACTAGTAAGAAACCCCCCCTTTCTAAACTCTGCACAAGAAACACTTTTTGAATACAATTATTATTGGGAAATTTCCAATTTAAATTTTTATAGCGACGTAAAAATTTTTCATTTTAACCATGTCAATTGAAAATTATTTTTTTTCTAAAAAACCTTTACTTTCTGTTTTTTAGGGGCAAATCAAATTTTTGTTTGTTTATTAATTTAATGTCCCACCGCCCATTTTTTCAGTCTTTTGGGAGACAATGTCACTTAAAGACAAATAGAGCTGCCACACTGCAATTTTGCCCCTTTTAACATGTGGCAGATACCACACCCATCACATGATCCTACCCCTGGCCAATCAGCCGGAAAAATCCCCTTTAAATGTGCTGACCCAAGAAAGGGGAGCTATACCTTTCCAAAATTTACGATTTTGGTATGCCCAGGGCGGGGTTTCAAACCCCAAAGACCCACAATTCCAGGGGACACGAAAAAAAAAATTGTAATCCAAGTTACCACAATTAGGGATAAATTCGGGCCTTAATTTTTCTATAAAGATTTCAATATACAGGGTTTTTTTGACAGATAAGGGCCCATCACAGGGAAACTTTACAAAAGGGGACTTTAAAAAATAAAAGGCCCCTTACCTGATAAACCCTTCAGTGTATAATGGGGTTAAAGGTCGGTTTTAATCTTCAAGACTGAGATCGGGCCCGAGTAATCTCCCACAAACACGAAAATTGGACTGCTCGTCAAACCCGACACAGCTGGAAGGAAACCTTTTTTTTTTGTTTTTTTAGTCACACAGTAACATCCACTAAAACGGGTGAGGAACGGTATTTCAAAGGGGCACCCGGGGTAAACCATTTGCCCCATCACAAGCCAGGGGGAAGATTTCCAAAAAGGGACCAGGCCAGGTTTCAAACCTCACAACCGGGGGCCCATATTAATGACCTTGGAAAAGGGATGTAAACATCCACAAGGGTCCATGCTTTTTTTAGGGCTTATAATTTCAAAATGATCAAATTTTGATAACCACAGCCCATGATTTTCATAGATCTGGGATTACAAAAAAAATTCACTTTTTATTTTGTTGTCATACACAACTGTGCCCTTTTTATATAAAAAGGCTATATATGTGTAACATCTCCATGATTGGTCAATTCAAGGAGCTCAAAAGAGAAAAAAGAAAAAACAATAGTAAGGGTGGGCCCTTTTTTTTGCTCACCTACACAACTGCTGTCTCTGAGCTAAATACACATAAGTGAATTAACCCCCCAAAATTTAGTCAAGAATTTCTCAAAATACTAAATTAAAAATTTTTTTTTATGGATGGGTGGTGGAAGGATTGCGATGGACAAACCAAAAATGATGAAGGCTTACCCTGGGCCACCCTTTGGTTGGTGGGGCAAAAAAATTTAAAATTGCAACAAATAATGTGAAAAAAATGGTAGCCAAGGGTACTCAAGGGAAGGCACCAGGCAGAGGGCCCGAATCCCCCCACCGACGCCCAGTCTCAGAACAATGCCACTGGAAATACCCTTTTCCCCCCCACAACTCAACACCCACTCACACGCAGGGGAAAATGGACACCGTCACCCTGCTCTGGGGGGCTAAACAGCACAAAACACAAAAATTTTCAGGGGTTCTCTGCCATTAGCCATATCCCCTAATTTATTTAAAGGGGGCTCCCAAAATTTTTTTTTTTTTGGAAAATTTTTAATGTTGCATGATTTTTACTTTTTTGAAAACACCTAACAGCATCTGGTTATCAATTTTGCTCACCCTGATTCCTTGGACAAAGAAAATTGATGAGCAACTACAACACGACCTTAAAAATTTAAACTCATTATGAGTAAAAACATTCATTTTCGTGGGTTTTTAAAATTTTTTTACAATTTCAGGGCGGGGTTAAATTTATCCACAATTTTAATCTCATAAAAACTGTAATACACAAACTTTAAAGCGACTATTATAACCTTTTTTCAAAGAATCAGCAAAAACCTGGTAAATTTTTGGTGATTTATATTGCCCAAATCAGTGACTGGGGGAAAATTTAAAAGTGTATGTTTATTTCCCATTGAACAATTTTGGGAAACTTTACACCACATGTAACCGTAGGTGACATCAGGCCAACCAGTTCTGAAACTACCTTTATATCGAGCAACCATGCAATGATAATCTTTCCCAAATTTTTAAAAGGGCCCCAAATTTCTCAAAACCCCAAAATTTAAATTTAAAATATTTTCGACTTTTTATTCTTTTTTTAAAACGTTTGCCTTTATCATTTTCAAAATGAAAATCCAATATTTTAAAAAATCATAAAAGGGGGAAAGGGGTTTATTTTTATTTTTTAAATTTGATTAACAAACTTGCAAGAGTACTTTTGTACAGACACCAAGTCACATACCCGGGTAACCCGGGCCTTTGACTCATCCATTAAAATCTTCTGACAACACAAACTCCTAAATAAAAAGACATCACTTTGAACATATACCTATCATTGGTTTATTCACTAAACACATGCATGGGAAAGGTTTTTTTTTAAAGAAAAGAAAGAAAATTTTTAATAAATTAATCTTTTTTTTTTTGGATCCTTTTTTAACACTTTTTTATTTCAGGTTTGATTAAAAACAAGTTCTTAAAACTTATTCAACCCCTTCTAAACATTTTTTTTGGGACAGTATTTTTGGTGTCTGGGGAGGCCATAAAAAATTTCTAAAAAAAAATTTTGGGGTTTGAACCTGAAGTCTTTTGTTTCCCTTTGATTTTTTAAAATATGGTGGAAAAAGAAAAGTATTTAAAAACCCCAAAGACCAATATGTTTTAAAAGGGGTTTTTAGAACAAGATGTTTAACATGTGTTAAACCTGCTAAAGCATAAACGGAAAAAAATGTGATGGACAAAAAAGATGGACGACGGACAGACAGAAAAAGGGAAAAGTGTGCCAAATGTGTCACTTCGCTTACAGCGGGTGACACAAAAACCAGCCCTTTTTTTCCATCTTAATTTGGGTCCTGAAAAGGATCCTATTTTTTTTCCCATGCATTTTGCCAATTTTTTTAACCCTTTCCCCCATATAACTCATTTTGACACACCCAATAGGTACCACATAAAGCCTATCTGCGAAAAACCCCACTTAAACCTTACCAAATTTTAAATTTAAAAAAACTCATTTCCAAAACCACGAGGGGCATGAACAGCATAAAACCTGATCAGCCTGCGAGTTACTCCGCAGGCTGACTGGTTTTATGCTGTTCGCATAGGCCCCTTTTCATGGGGGTCCTCTATGAGGGGAAAGGGGTTTTCTCAATTTCAAATTTTGGATCATAGTTATATATAAATGCAAAGAATCACAACTAAAGATTCAAACCCACAACCGCTGACAACTTTCAGATATTGGGTTTCCCTTATCCATCCCAACAAAGACCTTCTTGTTTCTCCATTTTTTTACCCTAAATGCTTGCCCCCAGCGAAATTATAATGAAAGGGACAAAATCCATTATAAAACACTCCATTATAAAAAACACACTCCATTATAACACACTCCATTATATAAAAACATTCCATTATATTTAAAACAAATACTTTTTTTCACTTTGGTTTTATAAATTTGCCATAGATTTATTAAATGTCCTAGTATTTTTTGAAAAATTTTTTTGGGGTTTGGGGGGTTTAAAAATTTTGGGGCAGTGAATATAAACAATTAACTCTAGTTGTTTTATTTTTCCCGATCAGTCTCATCACATTGATTATTCCCAACCACCTGACCAAAATTATCATTTTTTAGGTTCTTGGGGGTTTTTAATTTATACTACCAATTTTGTTTTACAGTTTAAAGTTTTCCTGAATAACTGTGGTGATACTCCCAAGGCACCCGTTGACATAAAACTGGGGCCCTACTGTCCTGTTTTCTCTCTTCAACCATACCCCCACAGTCCCTTTCAAAAAAAGGGTATTTTATTTTTTATATACATTTTCATAAATCAAAAAATTTTAGAGCTTTTTTGTTTGGGGTTTAACTTCCCCGACAGTATTTCATCATTTTGGGGGACAATGTTTTACTTAGACAGATATAGTGCTCCACATTTTATACATGTATCACCCTGTAGACATTTTTCATGATACCACACCCAAAAAACATTTTTCCTACAAAACCGGGGCCCAAACCCGTCCTAGGACTACCCCCAATCTGAACTCTAAGCAAGGGAGCTATTATAAAAAGTAGTACCATTTTTTTTGACTTTGGTATAAAGCAGCCCGAGATCACCCTGGGTCACTCCTCGGATCATTAGGCTATGTAAAAAAACCCCCAAAAAAAATCACCCCGGGACAGGGCCCAAATTTTTACCCCCGGGGCCCTGATTTAAGTGAACTTATAATGTCACTAGGGCCCTGTTACACCCCCAAAAATCTAAACTCCACCTTGTGCTTTCTTTTGGGGTGAAGAAATTTTTTTGTTATATTTTTTGTGTTTGTTGTTTGTGTTTTTTAAGTCAAATTTTAAAACAAGTGGAAACCCAAAGGGCGGGTCAATTTTTTACCCCAAGGGGCCCTGATGGAATAGACTTTTGGGTTTGGGAGATGCCCACTTGGGAATGTTTTCATAACAAATATTCCCGAAAAATCCAGGGCCCTTTTGGTTTATGAAAAGGTCTTTTTTTAATTTTTTTCCTACTAATCCTTTTTTAAAACATGACCCCTTTTGGGAAATTTGGGGAATATTGACCAAAGGGGCATGATTTGAACAAATTGGTAAGGGCAACTAGGGCCAAAAATACACACCAAAAACCTAAACTCCAGGGCCCTTTTGGTTTTTTTGACAAGAAAAATTTTTCTGTTGTTGCTTTTTTTAAATAAGTCTATTTAACCCTTTCCCCACCATGAAAAGACCTATGCGAACAACATAAAACCATATCAGCCCTGCGAGTAACTCGCAGGCTGATCAGGTTTTATGCTGTTCGTGCTCCTCAGTGGTCGAAAATGAGGATTTTATAATTAAAATTTAGAAAGGGTTTTAAGTGGTTTTCTGCAGATCAGGCTTTATGTGGTACCTAGTGAGTGCGTCAAAATGAGTCTATATGAGGGAAAGGGTTAAATCAATTTACCCCTGGGCGGGGCCCAAATTTTTTGACCCAGGGTTATGACTTGAACAAACTTGGTAGAGGTCTACAAGTCAATCTTCACACCAAATATCTAAACTGAAGGCCCTGTAGTTTCTGACAAAATTTTTTTCCCCTATATAAGTCTTTGTTAAATAAAGTGACCCCTGGGGCAGGATCAATTTTGACCAAAGGGCCATGATTTGAACAAACTTGGTAAAAAGTCTGTTAGTCAATGCTACACCCCAAATATCTAAACTCCAGGCCTTGTGGTTTCTGACAAGAAGATTTTTCTGTTTTTTACCTATATTAGCCTATGTTTAATCAAGTGATCCCTGTGGCGGAGCCAATTTCAACCCAGAGTAATGATTTTAACAAACTTGATAAAGGTCCATAAGACAATGCTACGCACCAGATATCTAGCACCAGGCCTTGCATTTTTGGAGAAGATTTTTTAAAATTTCACTTTAAAAATCTATTTTTAGCTGTGATTCAGATATGCAACGGACTGGAACCATATGAACAATTTTGGTAGAGCTTAATGCAAGAAATCACAGGCAATTTTCATAAAATTTTGGGCCCAAAGGGGTTTTAGGAAGAATTTTTTTAAAAGAAAGTTGTTAAAGCCGGACGCACGCACGGAGCACAACGTGGTCAGGTGAGCTCAAAACAGGTGGTTTCCCCATCACAGGCAATACCTTCATAAACAGTTTAGAATAATAAAAACTACATTTAGATTTTTTTTTTCATTTGCCATCACATGGCTGATTACATTCACTTTTCTCTCATCCATCATGTTGAAGAATGTGTCACATTTTACCACAGGCACCTGCTTCAGGGATACCATATTTTACATTCAACCTTTCTCGTGCAATGTGACCTACACTTCGCAAGTTTATTTGTCAGCAAACTAAGACTTCACCAACATTAATGATAGTGAGTAGAAAATAACATTTTTTAATTTCTACCACTCATTTGTGAACAAGATGCTTTAAGCTATCAAAAGCAGCATATTTTGCTTTGATTCAGATTAAAAAAAACTGCTGTGTATGTATTTTACTTGTTCATCATTTTAATGAGACAAAGTGCATTTGATGCAAACAAATTGTGCTCTACCCATAGGTCCTAGTGATTCTTTTGTCAGATGTATATGACTTACAAACATTGAGGAAGACCTTCTGAGTTTGTGAGCACCTGTTTAATATCACAAAAAGCACATCACTGATAATGTTTTCCAGAATATTATAAAATACTGTACATCTAACAAAAAAAAATCATCATGCTAAGTATTTATTATTTTGACTCAGAGTTAGCTAGATATCGATTTTCTTATCATTGTAATTACGTACAGGAATAATACTGAGATCAAATATAAGCTCGTAGCATAAAAAAAAGAAAGACATATTAATTTCATACAGTGACCAACCTACCACTACAAATTCAGAAGATCAAATAAATGAACCATAATTAAACAATTCCCTTTATTCTTGGTCTAATAAATCAGCACTCTCTCTTTAATATTTTCATGTAGATCAAAATTAAACACCGATCTATTCACCAATTCTGTTCATTAATTCAGCTTAAGACAGATGGAAACAAGGACATATTGTTGAATCAGGTCTACTATTTAGCGTACCATGATTACTAATTTACTCTACTCCCCAACTTCCTGTTTTTAATTGTCTTTGACAGCTGCGGAAAAAACGTGTTAAAAATATACATACTTATCATCACTGACTGTTATAACGCCTTCTTCACGTGGAATGATAACTGCCATCGAAACATCGTCGGAAAATCCTTCTACTTTATTTATTAACACCGGTTTTCTAACATTTCCATTCCCAGTGTTAATTGTGGGCTTGATCTCAGCGGCCATTTTGTTATGTCACGTGATTAAGCATCATATACTATAAATAGAACGAAATTCCAAGTCTGTCTGCACCTTCACCGCTTGTAAAAGGATATGGCTGGAAAGTACAATCTTAAGTTAAGAAATGTATTTATTTCTATGTCGAAATCATGAATTTGACATTTTTAATAAGGGATAGACAGTAATGTGGCTTATTTGATATAGGGTGATGGTCATTTCGTTGACAAACTGTTTCGCCGCTAGGTACAAGCATATTCCATCCAGCTGTTTCCATTTACATAGAATTAAAATGCTTACTGATTTTTATAATCTAGACCAACTTTTTTTTTTAAAAGATAAATTTATTCTACATGGTTAAATAATGTAGGCCTACCTCCATTCAAGTTTAGCTCTAGCCATGCTCCTGCATGGCGAACAGAGATTTATTTCTATAAATAAATAGATAAATACATACATAAATTGTATAAATAAACAAACAATCAAATGAGGCTAAACGACAAAATAAATATTGCTTTATTTTCAAAGGCGTTTCGATCTTTCCTTCTATTTAAAAGGATTTTTTTTTTTTTTTTTTTTTTTTTTTTTTAAGATCTAATGCTTAGTTGGGATTGGTCCGTTGAAACGTTCACTGATGTTTCGGTTATGGTACAATGGCCTTGTATTATCGGGGATGGCTCCATATGCTCGGAAATTTATCCGATGATCGGGGAAGGTGAATCGGGCTTCATCGAACTTGAAACATCATGGGGGGAATATCCCCGTAGATTAGGGGATGTATCATTTTATCGAACCATTCTAGGTGCCTCGGGAAGATTATGGAGATTATGATAATTTGGTGATTGACAAAATCAAGGGTAGACTTTCGGGGGTTTATGAGGATAAGCCCAGCCATGCCCCATGGCCTTTTTGATCGTCTCAGTCTAAAGTTGACCAAAAAAGGCAAAACAATTTAGAGTGCGCTTGCCGATTTTCTTGCGAATATTCTGAGATTCTATCACAAGATCTGGAATGTGTCACAGAAAGGTCTCCGTACCTTCGAGACATCACCGAAGCCTGGGGTTCCTCGGAGGAAAAAATATTTCGCGGAATCTCCATGAATGCTTCCAAGGAGCTTCCGGGAAGCTATGTTTATGTTTCCCCGGCCTGGTTTCCCCGAGGCCTCCAAATGACTCCACCATGCTCGCAACGCTTTCGAATCTTCCGCGGGACACAGGGGAACCTGTTCCCGACGCCTCCTGAGGCTCATCAATTTCCATCGGGAGTACATTCCCTAGGCAAAAAATGTCAATTGGGGGATTTTTTCCTTAAGTTTTTTTAAACACTTTTTTTCAAATTTAGGGTGAAATGGGGGAGGCTGTTGGGACATTTTTGTCATTTCAGTTTTTACACATAGACTCAACATTGTAAAAGACAGTTTTGTTTAAATCTGAGGAAAAAAATCACTTTAAACATATTTTGTCAAATATGTTGAAGAGAATACCGGGTATATGTTGTATAAGGTTCGAACCTGGTAAGCTTGACAGTCTAATTGTCGATCTGGAAACAGCCTTCACGTACACACAGGCTTCCCAGATAAAAAAAAATCAGGCGCACGTTTTAAGGGTCGGGCGGTTGCATGGGCCCCTGGTCATTTTTTTTTTTTCTAAAAAGTTAAATCAGTAACAAAACAACAATATTCAGTAATAAAAGATGTTGATATTTAATATGAACTCTTTAATATCCGTTTTATTTCGCATAATTTTTCTTCTTAGTATTCGATTCTCGAAAATGCTAATGATGATACTGGATTGATTTGAATTAGTGATCATCATAATCTACATATACATTGTCCCAAAATATGGATTGTCCCAAAATTTGGCAGATTGAAATTTTCAAATTCTTTCATTTCATATTCATGATTTTTATAAATTTAAAATACACCAGGGTCTCTTTATTAAGAGACTATGAATACACATACATGTAGATTATTATATTCGTAAATATTCAAAAGTGAACATGATGATGTATCGGCCTGCTGTTTGTATTTATTCCTTTCAGGAAAAAATATTTAGGAGTTACTTTCATAAAAATAATACTTAAAAAGTTACGTAAAAATAGTAAAGCTGATGACATTTAGAAACACAACCCATTTCTGATTAAGTTTAATTTGCATGGCTAGCGATAGGTATGCATCTAATCTGAGGTTTGCTACAGCAAAAAAAAAATCATTACCTTTTTAACTTTTTCAAAAACGAAATTGGCAATTTTTCATACCTGATAGTTCATCAACCTGCCGGCAGCTAATTAGCCCGCTTTTAATGCAAGATTTAAAACATTATACATGAAGAGAAACGTGAATTAAAAAAATTGTTGCGTAGATTTCTTAAAAGTAGTTTTATTATTATTATTAATTCTTTTTGGCTCTAGTGAAATTGTTTCGATGCTAATTATATTTTAATATCCAGCTTAGTTGTTGTTCTTAGCTTAACTATTTTTATACTATTTCTTAAACTGCATTTGCTTAGAATAGTTTATAGTTGTAACTGATACAAACTTTTGGTAATTGCCGATTTTTCCCAATTATTAGATGCCATGTAAATTTCTCTCAATCAGTGAACGTGTCCGCAGTACCCTAAACACATGCTTATCACACAGTCATGGACGACTGCCGGTTCGGATTACCTACACATTAAGAGCAGGGGGCCATAAGACATTAGGAGTCTGGCTGGTCAGGTGGTTATGCGGGTGGTTCAGTATGGGGGCCCACGATGGGGATTTCCTCAAGACAACACTACTATGATGTAATCAAGGGATTTTATAGCCTAAAAAATGTATGACCAGGGAAGCTGGGGGGGGGGGGGGGGGGGGGGGGGGGGCAAGGCCCCCTCGGCTCCCCCGGTGGATCCGGGCCTGATTATAGGCCATATACTTGATAGCTGTTTAAAGGTTAATATGATTTATTAGCCTACATAAACATTAAATTTAGACGCGTTATAATAGCTTCCGAAGGCCTATCTTTTTTTTCTCTCAATAAAATTATTACTTATTGATCCTTATTGTCACGTTTATCATATATCCAAAAAAGAGATACTAGTAATTTTATTTGTCAAAAAAAAAAAAAAAAAAAAAATATGAATTTCAAAAGCTTTAAATATTGGATTCATATTTTGAGTCTTCTTCCGTTTACTGCGGACACTAAGGACATTGTAAGAAAATCAAATCATTCAGAATGCCTAAATGCAATTTATATAAAAAAAATCCCTTGATTTTTTTTTTACAAAATGACCGACAATAGTACTTATTATAAGGATATTCACTGTTTTGGAACTAAGTATGCGTAAGGGAAAAAAGTTAGCAAATCATTATATAATGTATATAGGCCTAAAGCGATTTTGACTTCGTCTTCGAGAATTTAAGGACTAAATTGTCTACATGTGATAATAAAGTTCTGCCTCACATACAGACAAGTGATCCCGTCACATTATTCTGACATTTGTCCAACCCTAAACTACACGGTTCTGGGGCAGACACAGGTCACTTGGCCACCGGTGCATAAAGGATGGAGGTATGTTTGAGGCAATGACAAATTGGCCGCTTAATTATAGTAACGTTGTAACTTTTTGTCCAACTTATTCCACTACACGGAAAAAACTTGAAGGCAAAGCAAAAAGTCGGAAACAAACTGAAGTCAAAATTTCGTAGTATGGTGGGTTGGCGGGCGAAAAGACGGGAAAAGTGTAGCCATGCTGGCGGAGAGAGAGAGAGAGAGGAAAGAGAGAGAGAGAGAGTCTTTCCGTCAGACCGCCTGACGTGTATGTCCTGAAGACGAAATTTGAATAAAATGATTCAAACTTTAGATCACAAGTAAATAGATAATTCGATCGCAACCAGTCAAAGCATTGTCTGTAAAGGGGTTCACCCGGAAGTGATCATTATTGATAGAATTAACATTCTTACGTTTCTTATCATCTAATCAGCCAGACAGACGGGAGTCTATAAAGATATACACTGGTGGACAAACTGTTATTGCAGTCAAAACACTACAGAAGATGCCGGACATCCAGGCGTTGCTTCTCCTGTCACAGGAGGTGGAAAAGTTACGGAAAATCAAGCCTCCTCCTGACAAATATTCTGAAACGAAAAAATACCGGGAAAACACGCTCATGGTAGGTCTTTTTTTGTAGAAGATTCATCTTGCAGTTTGACATTTTTCCCCAGTTATACAATAGCAACACGACCATTCCTGGTAAAGGGATTTTTATACAAATTTCTCACAACAAGTTGTTCAAAAATTGTTCATATACTATATCAAATATAAAAATGCACAATTTTATATAGGTTAACAATAAAATATTAAGTTAAAACAGTATGTATTACCTGACCCCCTTATTTTTAAAGCTCAGTAAAGACACCGAATATAAGGTATTGACTGCTTCCTAAGCTATTTCCAGGTACAATGTGAGCACAAACTAGAAATAATAATTATAATTTTCCTATTAGGTGTCTTTTTTCCATTGTATGATTCATGTAAAATCATTATGTGAAATAATGTACAGAAAATGACATTTTTTTCGAAGAAAAAGCCCATAATTTATATACGAATTTCCCCCCAGAGACAAAACTCACAATTTTGGTACTGTACATAATCTAATGTACAACAAAGTATTTATTTTCTTAATAAAGCATATCATTTCCAAGTTATTTGTTACTTGTTTTTAATTATTAAAAGTCTAAACATTCAATTAAAGTTACCGGTATCTGAAGACTTAGTCTCTTATTGTAGTGTCTTATTCTACGGACAGTAAATCATCACAGCTCTACGCCACGGAAATGTGGAGTCCTGACACTGCAGGACATATGCAAGAGCATACAGTTGTGAGTAACAATGAAGGATTTAAGAAAAGAAGAACACGTATCCACCAGAGTCGTGTTCTGTAAATGTGCAGACGTCTGCATTTAGACCTGTTTTTGCAAGACAAGTACCTCCCTAATGGTGTAGAGATACGACTGCGACTGAACAGAACCTCGGTCCGTTTCTTTCTGTTTGGAACGGAGGCAAAAATCCAGTTAATTCAAGCTGGATTCAATGTTTGGACTGTCGACCTGTTACTCTTAGTGGCAAACAACTTATACCAGACCATCGCTCAACATGGCATGAAGATCCCAATTCGCCGAGCAGAGGTGAAAACTTTCACCATTCCTGGAGGCCAGCGATCATAGATCGAAGATCATTTGTTTCAAGGACAGTTGCCCAAACGTATCATTCTGGGCATGGTAAAGAATTCAGACATAAACGGCGATGTGGCAACCAACCCATTTGATTTTCCACATTTCAACCTATCTAAGTTAGAAGTCAGTGTAGACGGAAAGACGACACACAACTTGCCGTTCCAGCCCAACTTTTCCACAGGAGAGATTTTGAGATCATACATGTCCCTGCATCAAGCCACGGGATCACTCAGTTAAAACCGTTCCATGGGTCTGACAATGGACGATCACATGCAGGGGTACACAATGTGGGGCATTGACTTAACGCCAGATCAAGGATCAGAAGAGGGACAGCTGCATCCTATAAAAACGGGGAACTTGCGAATCGAGCTTCAGTTCGTGCACCTCTTGATGACCCCATCAACGTGATCGTGTATGCCGAATACGACATTCAGATAGAGATTAACGGGTTCAGAGAAGTCATCACAGACTATTAACCATGAACAAATCCGGAGAACAGCTGGCCAAACAACTGTACGAAGAAATCTTCAACGTGTACAGTTGACACGATGTTGTAAAGAGTTTAAACCATCATGTGGTGCATGAACTGCAGACACACCTCTTTGATATCGTGCTTGAAAACTGTTATGGTTGCTTTGTTGATCATCCCAGTCAGACCCAACATCCCCTGTGTTTGTTTACCAACAAAAGTGAGTGGATCGAGATGTTTCTGAACAGTGCATTAAAAAACTTGACTTGTATCAAGTGATGGAAAGATGGTACAATGAACTACAAAACATGGATCTCACACACGCTGAGAAAGCTGATGCTTATCAGATTTGGGCAAATATAAAGGCTAGTGTAGATACGAACAAGATCACACCATTGGAAGCCTTTGAGTGCGAATGGGCGGAACGAATGAAACAAGATTGGGAAAATGGAAACGATTGAGTTGCAGTATATTTTGGATCATCCCCAATTCTAGCTCCCTTGCATGCCGTAGTATGTGCTAAAGATCAACTTCCACAACGTAGACCAGAGAATGTAAAAGCTTACATTATGAATACCCCCAATTCGACTCAACCTGGTGAACAGTGGGTGGCTCTGTTTTTCAACTATAAATCGACTTACTACTTTGATTCGTATGGACAAAAACCACTCCATCGTGACATTCAACGTTTATTGGAAAGACATGGACCCTATACATGGAATCTCATGAGACTTCAGGGGTACATCACGTTTGTGTGTGGAGCATATTGTTTGTTTGCTTTGCATTTTCTTGTTCGGGGATGTGATTTAACACTGGTGCTTAGAGCTAAATTCCGTACAGAGGATTAACCTCACTTCAATTTGAACGATTCCAACGTCGGATGTTGGTTTTACCAGAATTTTGCGTAACTGTACAAACGTGCGAGAAGACAAGTGTGTAATCAGCACCAACAAACATGCACGGCTAAACATCCACCTGAGTTTGGGGATGGTCGTGCGTGTTTTGAATTACTGACTAATCATTTTGACAAATTCTACTTTCACCAAAGTGCATCATAATGTTATGTACTTTCTTGTTGTTGATATTGTTTGCAGTGTTCATATTGTTTTGCAATGTTCGTAGAGTTCAATACACTGCTAAAACTGATTTGATTTTTTGTTGTTTATTTCTATCTTACACATTTACAATTGTGATATATTCCCTCTTGAACATAGTCGATGGCCCTGATCCTTACTCGGAGTCACCCTACCAATTCTGAATCATCAGGGTCAAACCATATGCCATAATATGCTGAACGCATTGTAGGCAAAAACACAGGCAGGCCAGATATACACTTGGTAAGGTGCCCTACAAAACGGACACTTCTGAAGCCGTGCGTAGCACCTGACGCATACAATGTCCTAAAATCGACACTGGTTTATGTGATATATCTCCTCCTCCCTCTCCTCTAAACACACACCACACTTTTCTGACCAGAGTTTTTGTTCGGACATTGTGATTTCATCCTTCTTCTTAAAAAAACACTTACATGTATATAGTTATGAAAAAAGTGGGTCAATCCACCTCAGGTCAAGGCCAAAGGCAATTCTATCCGACTCAGGTCAAGATTAAACTTCGCGTCATTTTTCATTGGATGGAAATTACATTCTCTGATAGGTGTGTGCCAGCACTCGATAGAAAGTAGGTCAATCCGTCTCAAGACTATAAAAGCACACTGCATCGTATCATAATCACACAACCATGGAAAACTACGTAACTTCTGATCTCGTTAACAACGCCATAGAGGCTGCTGATTTGTATGAGCTTACGACAGCTGCTAATCAGGCATTAGTGTCGTACACTCCGACTCCGGTGTACCAACCCAGCTACCAACCAGCGTATCAACCTCAGCCTCCACCACAGCAACAACAACCAAGGCAACACCGACAGCGCAGCCAGTAAATAATGTTGGACAATCTATTCTGAGGGAACTCAAATAAGTGAACAACAACCTCATCAAATTGCAACACAGAATGGAAGAAGTAGAACTTTCATTCCAGAAAAAGCGGAATCGTCCAACACGTCCGCTTGAAGGTAAATCACAGTCTAAGAATGGACTTGGAGCCCATTGTAAAGATATCCAAAATAGCAAAAAGAGTAAGAAGTATATAAAAACAAAACAACGGCTCTTTTCTGGGCTAACCCAGATGTCTCGAAAGGACATTTTTACAATTGTCAAACCAAGTAATAAAAGTATCAAACCAAATGAATTAATGCCATGCGTTTCCAGGCTATGCTATGGATAAGTCACATTTAACTAACATGGACAACGACTGCATATCTGATACAGCAATTCTGATTGGTATGTCGATACAAAGTAGGTCAATCCACCCTCAGGTCAAGGTTAAACTCCATGTCATTGTCATTCGATGAAAATAAGGTTCTCTGATTGGTGGCGCTAATTCTCGATAGAAGAATGTCAATCCGCCTCACGGTTACAAAAGTGCACAAAGCGCACCGCATCAAGCGTTCTGTCATATTTTCGTTGCACAACCATGGAAGAAATTCAGCACCTGATTGAATGTATTCAGCGTCTCAATGAAGATCGTGAAACGTTGTCAACGATTTGATGATGTTGATAGGACAACAAAGCATTGAGTGGAGAAAACATATTCATATTGTCCATATTGCACAATACAAACTGATATTGGAAAAAAATGGTACATCGGGCGATTTTGAAACAACAGCAACAAGATGAACATGATGCCTATATGCTCATGGAACATCAGGAGATGTTGAGGCAACAGCAACAAAATGAGGAAAACATGCACATAGAACAACAAAATGAAAACGATGTCATCGTAATCAGTGACGATGCACACGATGTCACCGAAATCAAGAACGATGAGAACGAAGACACCGAAATCAAGAACGATGATGTCAATACGACTCATGTTATATGGATGAACGATGCCTTTGAAACCAAGCACAATGTGAACGAAGTCACATAAATCAAAGAAAAACAAAAAACAATGTCTCGAAAGGACATTTACAATTGTCAGTCCCCTTTTAACTCTTGTACAAAAATAAAAATGATACATGCCGTCACAGTCCCAATATTGCGTCATTTGGTATGCAAGTTCATAGTCTTTCTCTCTATCAGATCTTAAGTTATCCTAGTAAGATCTACCAGGTATGAAATGTTTTATAAAATGCAACATTAGGTGCCATAAATATTTTTTCGTATATACACAAGGTGCCATAAATTTCCGCCCGTGAACACACTTTTCGACCAGGGTGCCATATTTTTTTTACACCAAAGAACCAGGGTGCCAAAGTGCCACTCATTACTACTTGTATTTTAAAGTAGTCCTAGAGTATTGATTTATTGCATTAATTTAATTTTGCAACTACTTTCATTGGTACACATACAATGACAGTTTGTTACTTTTATCTGTGAAAGATGAAAGAGATAAGATTCATTTTTTTAAAAAAAATTTTTGCTTTTCTTTCACTTAATCAGTATTTTGCTTTTCTTTAATCAGTTTTGAACATTTTTGTATTACATCTCTCAGCTTTAAATATAAGATACTGAAGCTATTTAGGTTTATTGGATAGATTGTAATACATCATAAATTCTCCTCTATTAAATGCATTTCACTTAGGCTACGCAATTTCTCAAGTAGTCATATTGGGTGAGAACCAATCTGACTATCTCGACAGTTTTTCTTTCAAGTATCACACTTCCATTATGTAAACCAATCTGACTGAAATATGGTTCCATTGTAAAGTCATTCAAGTACTTATTATCCATAAGGAATATTACAAGCTCGGGTACAGGGTCCAAAACTGTCGTATATCAGGATTGTATTCGCCCTAGAAATAAATATGACGTTTTCCATGAGACTTGTGAATGAAATATACAGCAGCTGTTGCATTGTGATAAAGATCTTTTATTAAGAAAAGGAAGAATGTAGAGCTTACACCATTTATACTTGAATCAGTAAACACGGCTATTGATAAAGGGGAATTTATGATGCATTACAGATCACGTCGTCGGTAAATCATGGCTATTTATAAGCTCACAATATGACTGATATGTTATTTAAAATCTAGTTAGTGATTTACCCAATGTGAAGGATTTTCATTCCCCTCCCCCACCCCTATCATAACCATAATTTATGTACCCCCAACATTGTAAAGACTGACTCTACTGTATATGAACGCGTACAAAAGTATAGACGAACGTTGTCCAGGTTGCTATCAACAATAGTAAAAATGAGAAAAAAGTTATGGAAAAACAGCAGTTAACTGCTGAACATCTCTAGTTTCAACCTGTTGAACTATCACAAAAGGTGATAGATACATCTGAAATCCCACCTAAATATCTAATGCAGCGTTCTAAAATAGATCTTGGTGATTTCTTTGCAGATAAATTCCTAAGTATTGCTTCCTATTAAATATGTGAATACATGTATATTTAAAAAATAAAAATGACGAATAGAAATAATAGATAACGTTAACTATTTACATGTATATACAAAACAGTAAAAATATCGATATGGCCCAACAACGTACTGTACCGATACCTATCGAGCCTGGCCAGAATCGCGATATACCGACATATCGGTTTTACAGCGCATTCGTAGTACCAATGTGTAATATTTTGCTGTGTTTGTTCATTATGAATTGTCTTTGATAATAATAATGATAATGATAATAAAAATGATGATAATAATAAAAATAATTGTAAAAAAAAATGATGACTGGATGTTATGTTTAGACTACTTCCTGAAACCCGATTTTTGCTATAGGGGTCTCTAAATTTCTCCAGGAACCCGCCAGTCGAGATTCCCGTGCACAACAGCCCACAGACATTGCTTTACAATATCGGATATATTACTGTTTTTTATGTAGCTTTTTATGTTTGGTTTGGTTCTAAGCCTACAATAATGGTTAGTTTCAATGTTGAATTAAATACCTAGGTTTACCTCGGAAAATGTACCTCGCTATGACACTGACATTTTTACATACAAATCGAGGTAAGAGTGAGGTATGAATCACACATTGGATACCTCGCAAGACTCTGTGTGTGTGTGTGTGTGTGTGTGTGTGTGTGTGTGTTCTGAAGATAAATTCTAATTAAATGATTCTGATTGAAGATAAACTGTAGATCACAAGTATATAAATTCTACGATCAGTTAAATCACTGTCAGTAAAGCGTCCTACCCGGAAGTGATCATTATTGCTTATCAGTAACCCTTGACAGTCCATAACTTTCCTACCTTTCTAACAAGCAAGGAATGTAATAGACTTAAACGATTTATGACGAGCGCGTAAGTGACAACAAACGGGGATAATCTCAAAATCCTTTGTCAGACCTAACTTAAACTGAGCGTTTGGTCGGTACTTCTGTTATCTAAGTATTGAAGATTTTACTTAGTCAGTCCAATTTGTATTTGCCTGCAACAAGTTGTGATAAACATTCACCACCTGCAGCAGCGTTTGTCTGTGAAGTCAACAAATACTTTAAATGCAATTGTAGCACTTAGCTCACATATAGCGTTTTTAACATGTAAAACGAAATATCCAAACTGTTATATTAAATGACAAAATCGTAACTGATGGCAAGTGGTTCGAACTTTTTTTATCGAGATATGGAAGCCGTGGGTTCGAACTCTGAATGCCACATACCGACGTCGAACAAATGGTACTTGCCGACGTCGAACAAATGGTACTTGCCGACGTCGAACAAATGGTACTTGAAGCTTTTTGTTTGGAAGTAAGCAATTAAATATAGAGTAGATCCAGGACTGTTTTGGTGTCAGGAAAATAAGAATGGGTTTGGGTTCATGCCACATGTCTATGCCATGATACTGCACGACAAAACCACTATACCAGTCTTAAATAGACATAGTCTCTTACTGACATAACTGATGTCGATGGTAAATAAAAACAGTTGACAAATGAAACATAGAACTTAGATGTAATTTTATATCTAAGATCCAAACATATATAATGCATAAAGAAGCAACTTTTACAGTTGGTGATTTTTGTGATTCTTTTCCCTTTAAGACTTTTTTATTCCACCGAATTTTTTCTGTTGATTTTAAAAGAGCTTTTTTTTCTATTTTTTTTTTTTTTTTTTTTTTTTTTTAAATAGCAATTATATTAGGAAAATCGCAAATAATTATGTAAGAAAATGACTTGAAACATCACTTAATTTTGTTTGGACCTATCACACACACAACAGTTTGAGATAGCCCCTATGCTTTTTAAGCTCGAGTTCGCGGTTCGCTATTGCTCACGTCAAAATTTGTACAGGAGTCTAAAAAGACATACGCAGGTGAACAAACTGTTATTGCAGTCAAAACACTACAGAAGATGCCGGACATCCAGGCGTTGCTTCTCCTGTCACAGGAGGTGGAAAAGTTACGGAAAATCAAGCCTCCTCCTGACAAATATTCTGAAACGAAAAAATACCGGGAAAACACACTCAAGGTAGTTTTTATTTTTCATTTTTTTATTATAAATAATCGTTCATTAACAGCAAGTACGAGTAGAGCTGATCAGCCTTCTTTTGATATAAGCTGGCGAGCAATTCTGGCTTTAAATTGACGTAATTTTCTAATCTGTCAAAAATAATAGTACACAACACAATATTTCTAAACAAATACAATAGGAAACAATTAAATTAACTCTTTTTCAATATTTCGGCAACAATTGCTTTTGTCAAAAAAAAAAAATATATATATAGATATATATATGAATTTTTTAACAACTACATGATGGACGTTTGGGCTTTCGCCATTTCTGAGCAACTACATAATGGACGTTTATACAGTCGCCATTTTTGAGCAACCATATGATGGACGTTTTTGCATTCGCCACTTTTGAGCATCTACATGATGGACGCTTGTACATTCGCCACTTTTGAGCAACTACATGATGGACGTTTGTACATTCGCCATTTTTGAGAAACTACATGGTGGACGTTTACACAGTCTCCATATTGATATATTGCGACGGTACAATGTCCATCATGTAGTTGCTCAAATATTATTATTTTTATTGGAGAAAGACTTATTTTGTCGAAATATTGAAAAAGAGTGAATTTAATTGTTTACTTATATTCCTCTCTCAAATACAACAGGACATTAACACAATATGCTATTCCACGGATTACTATTTTTAAAATTAATGCGCATCTGGTATTCAAACAAATGCAGGAAAACTGATAGATATGAGATTCTGTGGATTAATATAGATTTTTTAATATATATAAGCGACTAATGTAAGAGATCGACTTCATTTTTAATTACATATTAAAGACTCCTGTAAAGGCATATTTTGGACCAGTAGATAATAATTAGGGTACCGAAATACTTACTCACCTACAGACTTATGTTTTTAATTTTACAGAGAGAGAGAGAGAGAGAGAGAGAGGGGGGGGGGGGTGAGTATGCAAACTTTCGATTAACAAAGCGTTTATGCTATTAGGATTTCATGATGGGTGCCTGGATAGCGTAGTGGTAACGCCCTTCGCTTCTTACAATGCGTCCCTGGTTCGATCCCGGCTGACTTGCGTTAGAGGGTATGGTGGTCGCCCGTCCAGACACGTGATTTTTTTCTTCGGGGGCTCCGGTCCCCCCCCCCCACCCCCCCCCCCTCCACACACACACACATACACACACAATAAAATGACCACATACGCCGTCATCCGAGCCATTGAGAGTGATTTATTTAAGTTGAAAGTATTTGTTTCATAATCGATGTAATTTAAAGTTTAATGAGATTTCATAAAGTATGTTATGATACGAGTATAATATATCTGAGTAATTAATATTTTAAATATCATTCTTTTCTCTTTTACGTCAGTAATTCCAAATTTCACTGAATTCTGTGAATCTATTTGTAGTGCATATTTACACTATATGGAAGGACAACCATGCAGGACAAAATTCTATTCCGCTCAGTCTGTTGTTAAATACAAACTTAATTTCAAATGTAATTATTTTCCGGCTATTGATGTTGTTAATCTGTGTGTAAATGCATTTCAATAATTGTAGAACTTTATAAATGTCTTCTTGATAATTGACTTTTAAACAATCAACTATTTTGAAGTGTTGTCTTGACTCGCAATTTGTTCTACCAACAATGCATTCCGTTTATTACAGCCCGCTAACCACATTCCGCTTATCGCACCCCGTTAGTTGTAATTCGATTGTGATTATTGTAAACGGTGTGGCTGTACTTTTTCCCCCGGCCGTTTTGGCCCTTCTCCTTTTTGCACGCTTGGCGTATGAATATTCCAAAGACATACATGTCAATCAAATTTGTATTATGTGTAACATAACTATGTACAAAACACGTGTTTTATATTCATATTGATAAAAGAGTATTAAAATAACACCTTTAAAAGCCAAAAATCACATTTGATACAACACGAATGAGCGTTTTCTACCATACGAATAGAAAATGAAGCATTTGAATCAACAAAATAGAATATAAAAGAATGAAAAATAACTTACATGAAAAATATGGAATATAAATGAATAAAGTAGAATATAAAAAAAAAAAAGAAAAAAGAAATATAAAAAATACAAAATTGAATATGAATTACAAATGTTGCATATAAATAATCAAAATTTAGAATATAAATGATAGAATATTGCAACGTGATACACACCATAGTCATAGTCAGTTGTCTGCTTTGCATTTATATCAAGCCCAGCATGGCCTTTTATATAGTCACGAATTTCAGTCTATTCGTCTATGTTACAAGATGGATTTTTTGTTTGTTTATTAGGTTTAACGTCCCACCGACAGTATTTCAGTCATTTGGAGAGGCTGTCTACTTGAGAAAGATATAGTGCTGCCACACCGCGGTATCACGCCGTAGACATGTGGCATTATACCACACACAGTCACATTATCCTGACATCGGGCCAACCACTCCTGGAACTACCCTTTTATGCTGAGCGCCAAGCAAGGAAGCTATAACAGTACTTTGGTATGTCGCGGCCGGTACAAAATGACTTGTAAAATGGACACTGTACGTGATTGCATGCATTTAAAAAATGGTAATTTGAAAAGCAATTTGCACAAAATTAATGGATATCATTAGCCCTTCTTTAAAGCAGGAAACCAAGAAAATATTTTCTTTGTGAAGATAAAAATATCAATAGCTTTTGTAACGAAATGAACAGAACGACTCATCTACTTTTCACTACATACATATTTTTCAGAGCATTGCTGGCACGGAAAAGGTTGTCAAGCAAGTCAATGGCTATGCGAAGGAGATCTTTCAGAAGGTGAAGGAAGTAAAAGATGCCTCGGAGAAAATCACGTCTGATATTCAGGCGAAAATAGAACAGTTGCTGAATTCCATCAGCGGTAAGTTATCCTTGTCGGTCTAAATTTGTTGCTTGATTGTACATTAACTGATAAAGATATTGCGAGTGGTGGGTCAAAACTCTTTATAAACAATGGGTTCGGATATCAGTTTGAGTTACAATTTGTGGCTTCACCAGCAATATCAATGCATATCTTTCAGAGACAATTTATGGGGCCTAACGTGTCATTCAGTCTGTGCAAGTTTGCAACAATGCAATTAAACATTCACATATTCATCAAGCAAATACTTCATAACTAGCAACCAAAATTTGACATAATAAGTAAGTAAGTAAGTAAGTAAGTAAAGTCTTTATTTAAAGTGGATAACATATTTGGCATAAACCAATCTTCCATATGGTCCACATCTACCGGTCCCGGTGACCACGTGATTGGAGTGTCTGCCTCATAACCGTGATGTCGTGGGTTCGATCCGCGGTCGCGGCATGCTAAAGTGTATGATAAAATGATATTAAAACATATACATGTTAAGACTTGATATTGATAAATAATTTCCCTCTAATACCATGATTAATATCTAAAATAATTCAAATCTATCAAAATTATCAAAGGAGTTCTAGATACCAATACCTGCTAAATACATCTTTTTATTAGCTCCTCTGAGCACAACGTGCTCAAGGTGAGCTTTTCTGATCGCCTTTTGTCCGGCGTCCGTCGTCCGTGCGTGCGTCCGTGCGTCCGGCGTCAACAATTGCTTCAAACAACATCTCCTCCTAAACGGCTTGGCCAATTTGAAAAATATTTTGCAGGAATGTTCCTTGGGTGAAGCCCTACTAAAGTTGTATAAATAGTTCTGGTCCATTGCATAATTAGGTCACAGGAGCTAAAATAGATTTTAAAAATGCAAACTTTGAAAATCTTCTTCTGCAAAACTGCAAGGCCTAGAGCTTAGATATTTGGTATGTAGCATCATCTTATGGGCCATTACCAAGATTGTACAAATCATAGCCCTACGGTGATAAATGCCCCCGCACCAGGGGTCACTTGTTTTACATAGAGTTATATAGGAAAATCTTTAAAAATCTTCTTCTATGAATCCATAAGGCCTAGAGATTAGATATTTAGTATGTAGCATCATCTTATGGTTCATTACCAAGATTGTACAAATCATGACCCTATGGTGATAAATGCCCCCGCACCATGGGTCACTTGTTTTACATAGAGTTATATAGAAAATCTTTAAAAATCTTCTTCTATGAATCCATAAGGCCTAGAGCTTAGATATTTGGTATGTAGCATCATCTAATGGTTCATTACCAAGATTGTACAAATCATAGCCCTACGGTGATAAATGCCCCCGCACCAGGGGTCACTTGTTTCACACAGAGTTATATAGGAAACTCTTTAAAAATCTTCTTCTATGAATCCATAAGGCCTAGAGATTAGATATTTGGTATGTAGCATCATCTAATGGTTCATTACCAAGATTGTTCAAATCATGACCCTATGGGGATAAATGCCCCCCGCACCAGGGGTCACTTGTTTAACATAGAGTTATATAGGAAAATCTTTGAAAATCTTCTTCTATGAATCCATAAGGCCTAGAGATTAGATATTTGGTATGTAGCATCATCTTATAGTTCATTACCAAGATTATACAAATCATGACCTTATGGTGATAAATGCCCCCGCACCAGGGGTCACTTGTTTTACATAGAGTTATATAGGAAAATCTTTAAAAAAATCTTCTTCTATGAATCCATAAGGCCTATAGCTTAGATTTTTGGTATGTATCATCATCTAATGGTTCATTATCAAGATTTTCAAAATGGTGGCCCTTTGGAGATAAATGACCCCGCACTAAGTCTTCTCCTCTGAAACCATAAGGCCCAGTTCTTATATATTTGGTGTGTAGTATTGTCAGGGCTAAAATGTTTAAGATTGAGTTATATCAGAATTCTTGTCTGTTTAAAAACCTTGTAATCAGTTGTAGCAATGGTACTCAGGTGAGCGTTTCAGGGCCATCATGGCCCTCTTGTTCCTCATTCCTAATATTATACATAAAACTAGATACAAATTACAGGCGAAATCAGCAGTTGAATACCGTAACTTCTTCTTGACCCTAAAGACAACATATATTTAACATTATCATGTAATATGATATACCTCCGAAATGGCAAAAGTAATGTCGACGGGATGTCATAGGGGTCGTTTGAGGGTCAAATATTAACGTCAAGTTTCTAGAGGGGTTATTCCCTGACCATCTTTTGTGTAATTATTAATTATATACATGAACCACGAATTAACGATAACAATCATGTAAGTAAGTAAGAGAGACGTACAATTGTATTTTGAAAGTTGGTGATTCTTATACTGATACATAAATTACAAAACGTATATAATAACAATAGCTACGTTTCCACAAAGTATAAAGTTTACATATGGAATTTACAAAACAATAAACAAATATAATTACCTGTAGGAAACTGAAATATCTTGCGTTTGACCGCCATTATTACTGTGTCCATTTTGTGAAGTTATGGTTTGATAGATCAAGGTTATAAATACCGCGCGTTAGTAATAGCCAATTGATATTAATCAATTGATACCTACAGGGGTCTAACATTTAAAAAGTAATCTAGAATTGTAAAACTTATCTTTCTTTGACTACTTTTAACTACCACTAAAGATTATAAACTGACTACTGAGCTATATTGTTCTAAGTATAAATGGCTTACATTGAATTATAGATATACCAGACTATGAAAATATTTATAGTGTAAACTCCTATTATAAACCCTATGAACAAACAAACACAATTGAATTAAACATCACGAGAGATATATGCCTTCCTTATATAAAGGATTAAGAACTGAACTGCCCTAATGACAAGGATTCTTACATAATAAGCAATTGTATTTAATAATTTTAGTATATTCAAGATGCTAGGCTTGCTATAAGTTTAAAATGGTTTATGTGAATTGGAAAACAAGTTCTTACACGCACGACGGTTCTTGATTGGACCGGCTGTTAAATTACCGGATGTAGCCTTGTCAAGTTTAACTCATTTACAGCATGTAAAATCTCCTCGTTCGTTATATCAGAATTAAGTATAAGTAAGTTCATAGTTGCCTTTAATTACACTATGTAGTCACGAGGGCGGAGCTCGAGTGACTATGTCGTGTAGTTAATAACAACTATAAACTAAGCTATTTAGCACATGGCATTTTCCTTCCACTAGCGACAAACTGTCACAAAAGTGTGTGTTATCTTGTTGCATAGTCCACACTTATTCTTTTTTTTTTTTACAAAAATAATGGACTATGCGCTATAGTCTACGGTGACTATAAAGAAATTCCAGCACCTGATTGGACGAGAGGAAAATGCTATGTGCTTAATATGCAATTTTCAATCTCGTTTTAGCACATGGCATTTTCCTCTGTCCTGTGTATTGCTACCTGTCTCTCTGGTCTTGAAAACATCCTACTATCGCGATAAGATTTATGATGAGTTTAACGTTTTCATAGCTCACTGCTTTAAAAGTAACCCTTGATACCGATCATAGGAAGTAGTTTTGTTTTATGGCCCGAATTATTATTGTTTATGTTCTCGTAAATAACAATGATACTTAAGTATGATTTTTATACTTACACTCAAGCTTTGCCCATTAGTTTCAATAGGGATTGAGTATGATACTCAAATATGAGCCTGAGATCGTACTTAATTATTTCCGAGAACACGGGGCCTGAAACTTCGTTTAACTTCCGTTGAGTCATATAAGTAATATAATTAAGAACGTACCGTAATCACTCTTATTTTGGGGACAGAAAATAGAATAAAAAAATATTTATTTTTTCCAAAACTTAGAGTCGTATTTTTTTTCAAAAATAGTTGTTTTTTTTTCTCCATAAGGTCAAGTGATACCGTAAATTTTCAATGTGCGTTAATAATCAGTATACACATACATATCAATATCAATCCATAAATATACGATTCTTTAATAATAAAACAAGATTTATTTGTGTTTAAAAGTTTGAATTTTACTTATTTACCATCGATTACAATTTTTGACAAATAAAGTTTTATATCTACGCTTTATTCCGGCCAGCTGGAATAATGTATTTTCCGGAACTTACAAATCAAACAAGAATTATTTATGTAACTAACATTATTGAGACGTGTCCAAAACAATCACATATAGTCAAAATCTACCCAAAACTTAGAACTTACCGTCTATTTAAACACTCTTTTGACAGTGAGCCTTACCTTTTGGTAAACCTGGCCAGAAATGAAAGATCATTATTATCCCAATTTAGATGTGGTATTTTACCATTAAGAATAGAGACAGGGAGGTATGTTGGAGAGGCGATCGAGCAAAGAGTCTGTAAAATGTGTGACAGTGATGTGATAGAAAATGAAATGCATTTTTTGTTAGAGTGTGAAGCTTACCAGGGTCATAGACAGTGTATGGTTAATTCATTAAACTTAGATGTATATAGTGAAGAACAAAAATTTACACATTTACTTGAAAAATATCCCCGGAGAGTGTCAAAATTTTTAACAAAAGCATATTTACATCGAAAATCTATTTTGTTTACATAATTTATATTTATCATCTGTGCCGTTCATTACTATGTTATTTATTTTGTAAATATAAACGGTGACATATAGGCCCATTGGGCCGGGTGTACGTAATATATTATGTTGATCTATTCATATATCTTAATATATATGCATTGTTTGTACACATGTCACGATAATAAATAAACATTTACTTATATACATTCTCATGACTCTTATTCGTTTACTGTTAATTGGACCACTGTGTCATTTGTAATCGTCTGCTTATTGTCCTTGATTGCCAATTAATGACACATGTACGCGAATATACAGTGCAAACCCCTCCCAACCGACTCCTATCCCATTCCGTTCCCTGAGGCGCGATGTTGTTTAAACATGCGACAGAGAATGTGTCACGGGTGAGGGTAAAGCAAAGAGGGGTGGGAATTTAAGATCAAATCTGGAGTATCTGTCTGGTTTATTAATCACATAAACAGAAATACTTCACCTGCTTTAAGTAAATATCACAACAATGTAAATTTCCTGCATCGGCTTCTAAAAAGCCATAAAAAAGCCATAAGAAATTTGCGTAATGGTATAGTGAAAAAAGCATTGGGTAAGCGGTAGTTATGGAATAAAATTTTGTCCCAAAACTTAGAGTCATTAAAAAATTATCAAATTACGAGTGTCCCAAAATTTGGAGGCGAAAGATAGTTATTTTTTCAAAACCTAGTGTTCAAAATTTAGAGTGATTACGGTACTGTGATTTCCATTCTTATATAAAGACCACAAGATTATTAAAAGAAAATTATGAGAACAAGATTCACTGTGAGATTCGTACCCAGACTGTCCTTTTAAACCAACTGATATTTATAAGTACCATAGAGAATGCGAATAATAACATTTTCATGTAATTAACAGCCAGTCATCGAATGTAATATCCTAGAACGTTCAAGAGAGTACTGGGAGTGCATGTAGATATGGCTATATTTATTTATTATAAGTATTCGGGGGAAAAATGACTCCTGTATAATTATATTGTAATAATATGCTATTATTGGTATATTTCTTACACTTGGACCCTGGTGGTTTGCAGTGGACAATGAAAATTCCGATGTATTGAAAATTATTCGTGAACTTGAACAGACTACACTAGATATTGAAGACAAAATATTGGTTAAGATGACTTCTCAACCGATAACAGGATCAGAATCAAGATCAAAATCAAAACCATTTAACATGCAAAAAGAAGGTACGGAAGAGAAATTGAAGCAAGTCAATGAACTTGGGAAAACGGCACAAGCTATGAAACTGGATGAAATGATTGCTCAAACAGAGTCCATGATAAAGATAATTGAAACAGAAGGATGTCTGGCCGAAAGTGATCTAAGTAAGCTGAGAGATTGTTTTAATAGTTTGGAAAAAAAGGAAACGTGAAGAAGAGAGAAAACGTCAAGAGGAAGAACAAAGGAAAGGAGAAGAAGAGAAAAAACGAAAAGATGAAGAACGCAGGAAACGTGAAGAAGAGAGAAAACGTCAAGAGGAAGAACGCAGGAAACGTGAAGAAGAGAAAAGACGTCAAGAAGAAGAAGATCGCAGGAAACGCGAAGAAGAAAGGAGACTTCAAGAAGAGGAAGACCGCAGGAAACGGGAAGCTGTACGGGCAGAGAAGAAGAACGGATAAAGGCTGAAGAGGCTAAAAAAAAAAAAAAAGATTGAGAAGGAAGCACGTCTTCAGAAGAGGAAAAGGAAAGGAGGAAGAAGAAGGACGCGAAGGAAGATCCTGAAAACTGGACACCGAATGTGTGAGTATAGACTGTTTCTTTGTTTGTATAATCTCGAATGAATTACAGGAGGAAAGTGACGTCATATCACGTCTCATTATTTACTGAAACCGGACCAGCGTTTCCTAAATATATCCTTTAATGTACTCTTCTACCCAACAAGGAAGCTATTGCAATTCTATTTTCGCAGTCGGTGTTCGAACCAACGACATCAGAAATTGAAATTGGCGCTTTACCTACTCACAGTGTGTGCTTTGGTTTTATTTTATTTTTTATTCATTGACACTATGTGTGAAGTCCAATAATTATATTTTAAATATTCGATATTTGTATTATCCACCAGTTACAAACGACCAAACACCGAAAGTGATGATGACGTCGATCAGGTTGATGGAAGTAAAAGCTACCACAAAGGAATTTGCTGTGTAATATCGGCTCCAGATGGTGCGTTGAACAAGGATGACGTTCAGTGTCTCGCTAGTGACGAAGTTGATGATGTCATAGAGACCCTGTTTGACGGAGAGCGATTGGCCAGTTCTGTCATCAGTATTGATTCCACACAAGGAAATATGGATTTTGAAGTAAGTGAGACTACACGCAGATTACTAAGCAATACTGGGAGAGAGCTACAGAAGAAAAAAGACACTAACAATGGCAATAACTATAGGTTCAAATATTTACAACAGAGTCGTTTTCAGAGTTGCATTAATGCGACAAACTTGAAACTAGATTTTACATTTTCTAGATTTATTCAAAGTTTTAAATATTGATAGCTCGGTGGTCGTTTCCTACATTATTTTCCCCAAACATTTTCCAATCTTTTTGAAGTATTGAATTTCATACTTGGCGATGCTATACTGCCCAATTGCCTTGTCCCCCTCTCATTTATTTCAACGATTTGATTTTGGAAATTCCTTAATTTCCCAATAAATTATTTTGAAGAACACTTCCTCTTTATCTGCATACACTTCTATGTGCATTTCATTTTAACTAATTTACTTATGTTTGATCATTGAAAAAATACCATTTAATTCAAAGTCACTAGTTTGAAGTTGAAAACAGTTTTTTATACAGTTTGCATGCATGCAGAAAATATTGGAATCAACTGTAGAATTTAACAAGTTTGTTGGGTTTTTTTTGTTGTTGTTGTTGTTGTTTTTTTGTGGGGGGGGGGGGGGGGGTAACCGTTGCTGCGACAGTATTTCAGTCATATACTCACGCGGTTTAGGGCTGAGTGGGTCAGCGAATTTACCTTCTCGGCCACTGAGCCCCCTAACAAGTTTATAACAATTTCTAGGTTCCTATCAGGGTCCATATCCCACACGCTACATCACCTGACAGCGGAGATGAGGTCGTGTTTAAATATTCCGTGAACGGAAGTGACGAGTGGATGACGCAATATCCTGCACAATCCACGAAGAAATCTGTCACGACAGAGGTAGGAGGATTTAAATGGAAGGAAAATTTTAATTTCCGGAACAAAAAACTCGCACAGAAAAAAAAACTCTCATATTAACCTTATTTATGCAATAAATAAATACATTTTTTAAAACGTTAGATGCGTATTTCTTATATTTCCGTTATTCAGATCAATATATCGTTAAATTCTCCTTCTGATCCTACGATTCTTCAAAATTGAGAATATCATGACTGTTTGGCCCGTATTACTTTCAGCTAACACCAGCTCACATCTATGTTATCGCAGTAATTTATTGGCATGATAAAGTTTATATCAAGAGGTGAACGATTTAATTCATATTCATTTGCACAATTGCAGCTTTTTCGGAAATCCACGGTTGACAGTTTATGGTTCTTTATACAACGGTGGGTTACTATTTCATTTTCTCTTACAACTTGCCTAAATTATCCCTACCGTAGGCTGGAAATATTGTACCACGCCCTAATTAAATATCTTTTAAAAGACATCTAGCAAGCCAATAAACTGGAGAAAGAATATATTGTAGGATGTGAAACTGTCTTGTCTGGAGCTGAAAAGACTTGGAAGCGTGAAGGTGGCGGTGGTGGTACGACCCCGTGGGGAGACGATCATAGTGGACCGGCCCGGAGTCAGCCAGTACCTGGCTTATGACAGTAAAGTCAAGCTGTTCATCCCCAGGGATACCTACAACAAACAAACAGAAATCCGGGTCATAGTAAGTTACTTTTGACACATAGGCTTGACTCTTCTAGTATTATCTGAATGATTACTGGTGATTCACAATCTCTCGTTTGTTCTTTTGAGTAAAAAAAACCATTAGCCCCCACATTAAATGTTTAAATAATCCTGATTCTATTTTTGTAAAAAAAAAAAAGAAACAGTTATGACTATGTATTTCATTACATAAAGTCGTGATACAGAAAGCGAAGGATAGTGTGTAACAAAAATGCTATTGCTGATTTTTTAATGTTTAAATGATACAGTAAATTAAAGACTGTTAACTGCAGGGTTGTCTTTTTTGTTTCCAGTTGAATAGCGTACCACTAGAGAACTACTCCTCAGTGTTGGGTAAGGGCAATGACGCGGTGAGGGAGATCCTATCCACTAGCTCGCTAATTACCCTTAACTGTCAGAAACCGACAGGCAAGGACATTGAGGTCGACCTCATTAGAAAACCAGGTAACATTACAGCAGATTGATTTTAGACTGCATCTGAGATAGAAAGAGGGAGGGAGTACCTTTGACATTCACATTGGTGATGCAAAATGTCTTCTTTCCTACCTATTCAAATACAATGGCGACTTTGCTTGTTGTCAAATTCCTTCCATTCGACGTCATCGGAAAGTCTGATATATCATTCAAATGCATTGTCATATTGCAAATGCATTCTTTAAAATCTCAACAAAGAACAGATTATCCCAATTTTAAGCTCTTGGATATTACGACTTCACTTTTCCTCTTATATGTACACTCTTATTTCACATGCTCGTCCATTTTTTTTTTTTTTTTACTTTGGTCATATGTTTGTTATTGTTTTTGATATTAATCTACATTATTATTCTGCTTGGTTTATCTGATGGATCACAAAGTGTCTACAATATAGTATCCTTTCAAATGACTTCAAAATTGTTGCTTTTAATCAGATGAAAGCTCTACGTATCCAAGTGGCCGGCACTTTCACTTGTTCCGCGGAAAAGAAAATGTATGGAAAGTTGCCAATGCTGGATACAAAAACAAACAAAATGACGTATCCGTTCACCTTCCTTCGTCACGTGACATGTACAAGTTAGTAGAATTTGATCTTACTTTGGAATTACAGTCGTTTTGGTCAGGATTTTGATACGTTTCGGTTGAAAAAAAGTATCAAAATTAATTAATTAATACGCTTTAACAATTAAACGTCAAGTTTTGTTTTTTAGAATTCTCTTACGTCCTGTATATACATAGTGCAGACCTTAAATGCCCTACAATTATGTATTACCCGGAGACATTCGTAATTTTGAAATCGGGGTTTGCAACAACAAAATTAGAACAACTCAGTACCATATTCCAAAATATGTCCCCCTTTAATGTATCGCAACTTTCGGAAAACGTTTTTACGATAAAAATAGAAGTCATCCTAATTTTTTGGCCAATGATGAAGCTCTAAAACAATTGTCAGCCATTTATTTCAACAGAATACATTTCTATTTTTTATGTTACCATGTGCAATATAAATTGATTTATTTGACAAAATTAAGTGCTTTACAAATTTAAAATGACTTCTATGTCGGAGAGTATCCATTAAGACATTTCTCCAGACAATTGAAGGATACTCTCGCCTAGGTCTTTTATTGTATGTAGAAATGTTTTAGTAGATTCTATAATATACATACAATTACATCGCTGTTATTTTACATGTTACCCGTTATATTCTCTTGACACAGTATAAAGGCTTTGGATTAGCATTTAAATCGGTTCCCTTGCCACAACATTACATTGGTTTTAACATGCTTTTATCCAGTGTAGCACTTTCGACAAAAGTTCATGTTCTGAAAGCAACAAGTTATTGTCGAAAACCCACGGTATATATTCCGCTATGACTTCTGAATATACTGTTGGATTTTCAACTTTTCATGAATAATAATCAGCCAGTTGCTGACCAATGAAACCACGAGTAGTACTTTGAATACTCTTTATTGAAGTTACAAAAGCAAAAACTGACCCATTGTTACCGCAAGATAGGCGAGGAGCAAGACGTCTCCTCTATATTGTAGAATGTCGTTCATTGTCAAATGATTCCTGATGTGGCCGTGCTGTCTCAGCCACGGATCCAGTGAAATACCTAATTAATAATTCATGAGTACGAAGTTTTCCTAACCAAATATCCCACGGTTGATTAAGTAGCAAAGCGTATTGAGCTTACGTGGGGTTTCCGACGATGACAATAACTGTGAGCATGTGATAAATAAGATGACATCCCGAGCACAAGTAACATACCTAACAGTTCAGTTTCGTTCAGTTTTCAACAAGACGTATCTTTTATGAGCGATATGACATTTTTATTCAGTAAATTGTAAAAGACTGTTAAATGAGATTTTAAATACAGTATATCAATTTTCAGTTACTTAGACCTAAATAACATAAACCTTTATGTAAAATTTCCAGAAATCAGCAAAATTAATTGCAATGTATTCCAAATAAGTATATGTATAGTTTTTGGCAAATGTGATAGGAAAATACAGCTCATTTTGTATATTGATTTCGAAAACAATGAAACATAATTGTCTGGTCTGTCGTATCTGTACAAGTTGAAAATAATAAGATCATTTTACGTTTTTAAAAGTTTGTCAGAACCTTTTCTCATGACCTCTATATCATTAACTGCAGTGTTATAGAACTTGTAATGCCGGAATATACGACACCGGAAATGGCAATAGAGGCCGCAAGACACGTGTACGACCTGGCGACAAAGACTGTGGTCAGCGTGCTGGTCAAGCAGAGAACGGCTGATCCTATGGCTGCTGTATTCCAGTGTGTGAGGCGGGACCAGCTAGACAGCGTGACGTCAGGACTTACAGACTTGGGCTTTGGATACGGTAAGATGCGGTGTCGGGTTCTGGTACTGTTTATTGGCCTGCGGCCACAAACCTAATGCTTTACTCGAATTTGTGATTCTCTTATCATCGTTCTTGTAACATTTCGGACGTGTTGCATTTGCCAGATAGCAGAGATGATCCGTTTGTGTACAATTCATACATGTATGTGGGATTGAATTGGAAGGAACAAACTTTCAGCTACGGTGCGTTCAATGAAGGCAACCGTTATCTAAAAATTCTTGAAAGCTTAACTTTACCGGTAAATCCATTCGACGGGATTTGGTTATTATATTGGGACCAATACTTGAACAAAAGCAGCAGGTTACTTTGGAAAGACCGGACAATTATAAACTGGACAGGACTTCCTTTCAAAAAGAAATTTTATTTCTAAACTCTCATGTTCGCCCTTCGTGATCGCTTTGCATGGGACCACTCTCAGACGTGAACTATTGAAATTGACAGTTGAAATCATTGAAACTGTATCATTTTAAGAAATGTTTACCAAAAATTAAAACTGGAGTACTTACAAATCCTTTTTTTTTTTCAATCTCAATTGAAACATTGTAATTGTTTTAATTAAGTGAAACAGGCATAATCATCCCTCGTAAATGTAAGTTTCACTCGCTGTGTCTGTGCTACTTTTATCGCCGGAAGCGGAGCAAAGTCTTTTCGATTTTTTAAAAAGTGATTGCATACATTAAAAAAAAATATGCATTCGGAACACCCCGCCCATTTCTATATCCGAGCACCGACGGATATAGCCAAGTAGTTACGAATGAAAACTGTGTTGTAGGAGGCGGGATCAGTCGTGAGTTTTGTATGCAGGACGGGGACCTGCTTCACATCAGATCTTCCGGAAATGTGCAGATAGACAACAGCTCTGAGACCGAGGTTTGTTAGCGTAGATTGCTTTGAGGCAGTATATAAACAGTAGTTAAAAGAACAAATGAAAAAAGTAAATGAATAGAATTACCGGTAACAGTAATACAGATAATAAGAAGTAAAATAACTAAAATGGTTTAACGCAATAGTCTTTAGGAGCTTGGTGATCAGTTCTTTTTATTGTTGATGCCTTTCCTCTTTAAGAGACAAAAACAGTTTCTTCAAAACCGCTACCGTTCGCTTTACCTTCCCTGAATGGATTAAGCGATACTAGAATTCATTCAAGAGCTAATACTCTTCGACAATGTTGCTAAAACATGGTGGATATCGCTCATTTAGTGTTTTATTTGGCCATGATAGGGGATTATTATCAATTTTTTAGTTTTTAGTTTTACATTTCTTTAATGATATGTTTGAATGGGGAAATATGAAGAAAATATAAAAAAAAAGAAAAGAAAAAAAGAAAAACAACAACCAGTCATCAAGCTCCTATGAGCAAGAGCTTAAGATAAATGAAGGTCTCTAGTGAATGATGTAATACTAAACTATAGCAAACAAATAGGAAGAAACACACGTGCACAAACTATACATATGTATACATTATTAGTCTGTTTGATTCAAGGGCATTGTGGTTCCTTTCTCATCCTTGATCGACAAAACCAGACGGCGCCTTAGACTGACAGTTGTGGACAGATTCAAGCAGAAGGACATGCCATACTATAATGGAAGTCTACTGTGTACTATCATACCACGTGACCCACGCAGGAAACCAACTGAAAGGTCCTCTGGCACCTTAACAGTCGAGATCCAGCTGCAAATACCGAAGGTATGTACTAATAATTTGATTTATCCGTGAAATTTCTTATCTTAAGATAAAAATATATTGAGTTTTAATATTCATTAATATTATCATTATATGTATTATTGTTATTGTAATAACGAGGATATGTGTTGTTTTTAACAAGGTTCTGCAACGCATCGGACAACATTTCGTGGCTATATTTAAACACTAAACACTAAATTAATAAATATTCGTCCATTTTCCTAAGCGGAATTATAGTACCAAATCTAGCAATGCTTTTTTTATTTTCATTTCAATACGGTTGCATTCATTGGAATCAAAACTGATACAATATACAATGTAAATAACCGGTGCTTTATAAACTGTAAGTAAAAGAGTAAATGGTACAAGCGATTCAATCGCAATTCATTTGAGTATATTTTGAACCATGATTAAATGGATTTCATCAGTTGACTATTCTTTATAAAAATGCATAAGATCCAGCTATTTATTACCTATGTGAAACTATTTCAATATATTTCCTGAATTAATTGTGCACGGGTATTCTTTCACGATTGTGAAATTCGACGTCATATATGCATACACATGAAAGGCTCATGATAATTATGTTTCAATTTTATAAACATTATTTATTTTAGACCTTTTCTTTTTCAGAAACTGATATTTTGATAGCCTATTTCTGTATTATTTTTTTATAAACAGATACTTTGGAAACAATAAGACGGTCAAGCGGCATTTGCTAATTTTCGTATGCTTGACCTTAGCAGAATTTATTGTTGAACGTTGTCGTAAACGCTCTGACAGCCATTCGTATGTGTGTTAAGCTTTTCCAGTTAGGTGTTTGCTGGTCAAAGATTCGACTCTAATGAAATATTACGTTTTTCAGGAAGAAAGACCAAGGGCACAACTCCTCTTTATTCCTGTTCGATTTTCATATACACGTGAGTATATACTTGTCCAATGACTGCAGACATATCAAAACGAGCCATTTCGGGATATGTTGCCACAAGTGGTTTTCTTTTCTTTTTTTTTAGTACACGCTGTTTTGTTTGTTACGTATACCACTTGGGTAAGGAAGCCGAAGGGAATCTGCTGATTCTAATATTAATCATTATGCGCATTTACCTTTTAAAAATTCAGATATTATTAATTAACTGTTAAAATACTTTAAAATACACTTATTTTATAATTCAAATGCAGAATCTAGATCTGGAGTTTATTTGACAGGATCATTTGGAAAAAGCCATAAACCCGTTTTGAATTTTATGACGCGACACAACTGACAGTTTACTTGCCGTTTGAGCGATTGAAATACAATTGTAATCATTTTATTACACAATTAATCGCTAGATAGATAAAGGCAAACAAATGACAGACTAAATCAAGTGCATAAGACAAAAAAATGGGGTCTGGGAAGGCTCGTATTAACTAAGTATCAATGTTTAACACACAGCTTTATATGTGTTTATATTCTTATACATGTATTTTAAAATCATTTATTGTTTCACTTTAGATACTTAAAAATTTTAAACAATCGAAATTCTATTTAAATATTTACTTATACATCATTTTCCTAAGGGCATCTTAAAATTTGTCCTCGCATTTCACTTTGAGTTTTCCATCATACGAGATAATATTAATACTTTCATATATTTAACACAGTGTCAATACTGTCCAAGTTCCTGTCTGCCAAACTGACCAATCAGAATGAAGTCCTCTGGATGACCGTGTTATCTGAACTCGACAATTCAAAAATAATGACACGAATAGAGAGGCGGGCACGGAGTAAGTGTGATCCCGCTAACGAGAGGGACCTCTGTGAAACGGTCATTAAAGACTGGATGAAAAGTCAACCGAAGAGCAACGACAAGGTAGTTTTTAAGCACAGGTTATCATTTGCCAGTGGTCATCAATTTATTCTTAACAGCAACCAACTTCAGTTTTTACTTTGCGGTAGTTAGTTAGTGCATACAAGGGGGTAATTCAGTTGTTCTATAAGGAGATATTTGCATAGTTTTTTGGGGGGAATTCGGCAAGTATAACATTATTATTATGTCAGTGAAGTTCAAACGAACCAAATCGTTGCTCATTCCTGTCTGTGTCCCCATGTTTTAATTGAAATATGTTGAGGAGATATTTCTCTATTAAATGTGAAATCAAGCATATTTTATGGGACAGTATAAAAAAACAAAAATATAAGAATAAAGTAGAAAAAAAAGAGAACTTTTTTGTCTAAGTTATAGCCAATTAGTTGGTAGATAAAGGCAAATACAAAGGTCTGTATTTTTTTTACAAAGCTGGTATTTTCAGTATTTTCACAAAATGATATTATTAAGTTCATAACAAATGGTAAATCATCATAATAAATGCTATGAACCCTCACATGCAGCTGTATTAAATATGGACCATGCGAAAGTGTTTCAAAAGCGTCTGAACACCTGCACAAAACATGAATTGTTATCTCAAAAATGAGTCCAGTGACTTTCTTTTTCGTTCGTCTTGAAATATACATTTCATTCTTCTTTGTTCTTAATTATGCCATCTAAACTCAGTAATCACGTTTTTATATTCAATGACTAGCTGCCTAAAACAGTTTTGAATTGTTTGTTTTTGTGTATAAATGTCCATTTTTATGTAAAGGTACATATACCTAGAATAACAGATGAGAAAGTCCTACCTCATTTATTTTTGAGGCGTTCAATATGTTTGCTAAACGTATATAAGAGACGAGATTTAATGAAATGTCCTAGGAATTAATGATGATTGTGAATAACTATTATTAAACCACCCAAACTCTGTACGTAAAAAAGCCTGATAAAAAAAAAATGTTTAACCAGAAAGAAACCTTGGAAAGTGGCGGGTTGATTCAACTTCTTGTGAACTATTTCTAGGAACAATGTTTTTTTTTATGATTTTTAATGTGAAAGGCGTTATGACACCCCCACCCCCGAATATATATATTTATTGTAGAGAAGTTTGGTCTATATCTAAATTAAGTGCCCCCTTCAAATTTATGGGTAATGCAAAACAACTGATGATCGTTGTTGTTATTTTGATTCTCTGGTATTGTATTCTACTAAATTATAAGTTGTGCATGTTTAGCTTTTGCATGTTAACTGTAACACAGTTAGTCATGAATTCATAAAGCACGGGTCACAAATGCCATCGGGGGAAAATTTCTGTGCTATGATTCAAATGATGTATTTATGCTTTTAATTAAATGCATGTTAAATCGCACTGCCTCTTTTAATCATCAGTATTGCAGTCAGTTGGCCATTGTACAAACTGTATACATGTATACATTAATAAATAAATGTTTATAGTAACCTGTGTACTTTCCACGTGTATGACAGGCCATCCCCGTGCTTCACGCCCTCAGAAGTTGTGGTCTCTCCGAGTTGGCAGTGGAGTGTGAAACCCTTTTGGATTTCTTCACTGGTCAGTAGTATGCTGTAATCTATTCAAAAGTGTATATAGCCATTGTTTAAGTAAAACAAAACGTTCATAGATTAGTAGGTTAAAGCATATTTTGCACCTGTGTTTAAACTATAAATTTCTTAATTTCCAATACCAAATAAATAAGGTCTAACTTTAATCGTTTTTGCAATTATTATGCTTATATTTCAGAGTTCCTCTCCGACAAAGTCTTGCGTGAATTATGTCAGAAGCTGAGTGCCAACCCGTCTGACGTTGGACAACAACTGGGTTTGACGTCATCCCAGGTCGATGAATGTGTCAAAACTGGTTCCAATGGTAACGAAGATCCTAACTTCCTTCTACTGCAAGAATGGAGAGAGTCGGATACCGCCATTAACGAGGGTGCTAATGCACTGAATTATCTAAAACGTGCCCTGGAGATAACCAATTAACTGTCGATATCGGTTCTTGTCTCGTGTGTGTCATGAATTCTAGGAACACTTTTCAAAAATATAATTAATATTTCTCAGTCTCGTACTAATAGCCTTGTATTTTATATTGCTTGTGAAACTGTATTTTGGAGGTATGGTGTTTGTTTGTTTGCTTGTTTGTTTGTTTGTTGGGTTTAACGTCCCACCGACAGTATTTCAGTCATTTGGAGACGATGTCTACTTGAGACAGATATAGTTCTGCCACACTGCAGTATCACGCCGACATGTGGCATGATACCACACCCAGTCACATTAATCTGACATCGGGCAAACTACACTGATATGCTGAGCGCCAAGCAAGGGAGCTTCAACAGTACCATTTTTTACGACTTTGTATGTCGCGGATGTATGGTGTTCAATAGCGCGTACTCACGCATACGTTTGTTTCTATCTAAATTCACACAGAGTAACTGTTTATGGCTTGTAGATATTGAAAAAAGTAATATGAATTTTTTAAGTTTATTCTTAAAATCATAAATTTGAAGTACTCTATATTAAAAGTCATTTGTCGTCGTAAAATCTATCTCCATTACACAAACCGTGTGTGACCGTTACCAAAAATAGTTTTGCAAAGGATGTGTATTTTTAATGGCTACCAATGTAGGTCGGAAGTGTTCAGTTCCAGGTACGTCAATGGTAGAACATCATTATATAGTCATTATGTATAGTTTCTTTCCAGCATAAAAAATGAGAAAATATTCTGCAAGCCCGAATCATGTTAATGAAATTAGAAATTTTTGGTATGAAAATAAAAAGAAAATGTCTTTCACATTATCAGTTGCATTAATTAGCCGCCAATTGTTACGGTACAACATATCATAAAATAGCTTATGGGACATGTTATGAATAACAATGCAGTTGCAACACAGACGATTTTTATTCATTTGTAGACATTGCGAAATTAACTTTAATATCTGTAGATATGTTACAACCAGATGTGTTAATTGTTCATTTATTTATATTAAAGATCTTATAAACTTGTGTTGAGAATGCGTATTCTAAATTATTGTTCACAAGTATGGGAATATACTAAGTCTAAATTACTTGAAAATATACACTTAAAGTTCTGTAAATACATTTTGGCGGTGCGAAAGTATTCTTGTAACGATACGATGTATGGTGAGCTAGGGAAGTATCCTTTGTATGTAACTAGATACGTAAATGTTGTCAAATATGGGTTCAAGGTACAGAGCTCTGAAAATATTATTATCAAGAACGTATATCAAAACGTTTTAGAAGACTGTAATAAAGGTAGTAAAAACTGGGCTAGTAATGTTTAGGAACTGTTATATATAAATGGTTTGATGTACGCATGGGATCAGCCGAATGTATTTTTGTCAGATTTTAAGCAAAGGTGATTTCATTCAAAAATGGATTTGAAATATTAAAGGTAATAATAAATTGTTATGTAAATATATAAAATTACATTTTGGAATGGAAAATTATTTTATTTTTCTTATATGCAGACAAAATAGATCCTATTTAACGAAACTTAGAATTTCAGCAATTTTTTTTAAAAGTGGAAACATGGAGATATGCTAAAGAGAGAATAGAAAGAAATCAAAGAATATGTAATTATTGTGATAATAGTAATTTCATTATAGAATGCCCAATGTATACTGAAATTAGGAAAAGGTTTATAAAGAAATATTATATCACCAGACCCAATATGTATAAATTTGTACAACTGTTTAACACATCTAAAAGAAATATTTTTAATTTAAGTAAATATAAACATGAGGCACACAAAAAAACGAAAATCTGCACAATTCGCTTGACTTTTTCCCCATCCTCTTAATGAAATCAACTGTCCAATGGAGACTTGTTAGAACTGTTATGGTATTATAAATGTGTCAATACGAGTGTTATTTATATTGCGATGTTTATGTTGCACTTATCTGTCATGTGTATTAATATTAATTATTTTTATACTGTAGTCATTGACATGATGATGAACTGTATACAGTTTAGGTCAATAAAATATCCTGTCCTATCCTATCCGTATTCTCTTTCCTATCCGTATTTGCTATCCTATCGCTATCCTATCTATTCGCTAACGTATCAGTTCCTATTTTTCCTATCCGTATCCTATCCTATCCGCTATCCTATCCGTATTCGCTATCCTATCTGCTATCCCTATCCGTATTCGCTATCCTATCTGCTATCCTATCCGTATTCGCTATCCTATCTGCTATCCTATCCGTAATCGCTATCCTATCTGCTATCCTATCCGTATTCGCTATCCTATCCATATCCGCTATCCTATCCGTATTCGCTATCCTATCCGTATTCTCTTTCCTATCCGTATTCGCTATTCTATCCGTACTCCCTATCCGTATTCGCTATCCTATCTGTATTTGCTATCCTATCCGCTATCCTATCTGTATTCGCTTTCCTATCCGCTATCCGTATTTGCTATCCTATCCGCTATCCTATCCATATTCGCTTTCCTATCCGTATTCACTTTCCTATCCGCTATCCGTATTTGCTATCCTATCCGCTATCCTATCCGTATTCGCTTTCCTATCCGTATTCGCTATCCTATCCGCTATCCTATCCGTATTCGCTTTCGCGCCATTCCCATAGAAATGGGCGTAACTCAAATTTCTCATCTGTCCACGATTCTGATAAAGTTATCATATTATTTTTATATATTAAACTAACAAATTTGCAGGTTCAGTTTGTCTTTTGCCAACCCATTACATTTCTATACAAAGCATTCAGTCTTTTCTCAGTTAATTCCTATTTTCCAAAAATATACAAAGCATTGTAGCAAGACATGCGTTGTTTTATTAAAAAAAGATGTTAACAAATTGTTTTGTCGGTATAGGCTCCGTCCGTTTTTGTTCCACAACTTCTCTGACTGGAAAATATAGAATTTGCTTTCAAATTTTTATGGTACCACATTTTGAGAGAAAATCATATAATCATTACGTTTGTGTACATCAGCACATTTGCAAGTTAAAAGATACGGAAAGAGTGTGAAACATTCATTTACTTATTGAAAAAAGAAGACGCAGTTAAATCTGTGTATTTTATACAGCTTGTAAAACTATATTTTAGAAGTATCGGGTTTAATAGCGCGTAATCATGCATACTTTTGTTTTTACATGTATCTAAATTCATACAGAGTAACTGGATATTTAATGGATTGTAGATAATAGAAAAAAGTAACTTGAATTTGTTAAGTTTAATCTTAAACTATTAAAGTTGAAGTACTCTATATTAATAGTCATTTGTAATCGTAATGTCTGTCTCCATTACGCAAACCGAGTGTGGCTGTAACCAGAAAAATAGTTTCGCAAAGGGTGCGTATTTTTAATGGCTACCAATGTAAGTCGGAGGTGTTCAGTTCCAGGTACGTCAGTGTAAGAGCCAACGCCGGAAACCCACGAGCGCTCATTCCATCATAATTCTATTAATAACATTTATTAAGGATGAAACATTATTCTTTCTATAAAAAAAAAAAAATTCATATTTATGAAATTATGGCAAAATCCTTTTTGAATGTGAAAAGGAAATCCCTAAATTTACAAGTGAGTATCATCCTTTAAGACGTAAAAGCGAGTAAGTAGATTTGGTCAGGTCGAACCCCACCAACAATTCTTGGCGCTAAGTAATATTACCTTAAGTCGAATTTTATTAAGTGAGCCTCTTGCGAGCTTAATAACATTTTCATGAACGAGTTTAGTAAATTTTGATATGAAATGATAATTATTGTCAGATTTTTTTATCATATGCCCTATAGTGACAGTAAAACGCGATTATAACAACTAACAAACAAACAAATGAAGGAACGGACTGTGCACGAATTACTTTTGTTATCTAACACGAAGAAAATAATTTCAAATAATAACTGAAAATAACGATGTAACTTGTGTATTTCTCATACATTTTCATTATCATATGAATAATGAATTAAACACATTTTATCCAGCTGTTCGAGTTCAACACACTATGCATACATATAGAATACACGCGCATGACGCGGAGTGATGTAATTCGGCCTAAAAGTTATGTAACGTGTTGAATATAAGAAAATATGTGATGGGTATACGACTCCGGAAATAGCTGTTGGAGCGCAATGACATATGATAAAAGGTAATAGTCATGTCCTAGACTATATAATATAAAAGGAATGCTTGAATGTGTATCTACCTAGTTTAAGACCTTAGTATTACTTAGTGCTAAATATTGGTGGTGGAATCCGAGCCAGATCTGGGGGACTGGATACCTATGCAATACTTACTGCTACGTGAGATCGGAAACTGCGTGTAGTGTATGGGGGAACCGTTTGTGTTTAAAGGGGTAGACTATGCAGCGTATCAGTTGTAAAATGAATTCAAATTGAGATGTTATGCAATACTGATTACTGTGAAATCATTAATTTTCGTGGGACACTAATTTTCGTGGATTTCGTGGTGAGTTTTATCCACGGATATTAATCCCCACGAAAACTTGTATCTTATATAGATCCACGAATAAATTTACCCACGAACGTCCCTTAGGCACATAATCAACGAAATTTCATGTCAACGAAAATTAATGATTTTACAGTAACCTATATGATAATTGAATGTAAGATAATAGCACCGTCCTTTTATATGATATTCCATTACGATGTTTTTATCGAAGTCAAAAATGTATACAAATGGTACACATCTAATCAATACATTCCGCCTTAATTGCTGAATGGTCCTTTACAAAGACATACAATACCCAGAAGTAAATTTATCGTTAAGCACATTTTATTGATTACCACTAACCCTTAAGAGCCCATAACAAGACAATCAGTATGCGGGCAGTGGAGGATTACAAAACATTTACCATTGCACCTATGTTACAGCATTAGAAAAGGGAAAAGATGCCGGACATCCAGGCGTTGTTTCTCTTGTCACAGGAGGCGAAAAAGTTACGGACAATCAAGCCTCCGCCTGACATATATTCTGAAACTGCACCATAACGGGAAAAAACGCTCAAGGCAGATTTCATTACCCACGTTTTTGTCATAATTACCTAATCATCGCGTATATTCACTATATTGGACCACGTATTGTCGATTGGTTGCATTTACTCTCTACAGTGAGTTCCGGGTTCGATGATCGTAAATACGATATACTGTAATAATCG
>CM037779.1:81919588-81930693 GCA_021229015.1 Solen grandis
AACGTAGATTTATTTACTCCATATTTCGAAATATTTAAAAAGAAAAAAAATCTTTGACTTAAATGCATAATTGCTTATGTTCTTTTGAGTATTTTAGTCATGCATGTTTTTAACTTATATAAACAAATTATCGCATGTGGAAAAAATATAATGTTTGATAATATGTAAGTGGGGCCCTTTTAAGTATGACTTTTTGTCAACAATGTTCTCTCTATAGGAATCAAAAATGTTTTAAAACAGTGTTTTATATCATAAATGCATTAAATGTTATGTAGTTTAGTTTTGTTTACTTTCAGCCATTTGGACAAACCCCGCTTCTGAAGGACGGTGATTTTGAAGTCGCTCAGTCCAACGCCATTCTTCGGTACCTAGGACGGAAACACGGTAAACCTCTCTCATTTATAGATATATACACTCGAATTATGGGAAGTAAATGTAAATGAAGATTAAAAATGATGATGGCCAGAGCGTCCGCCTAATAACCCGAATCACCGGCCGCAACATTCCAAAGTAATTAAATTGGTACTGGTAAAATTGTCTCATATGGCGCTCGGCCTTTAAGAGATTGACCCAGTTTCAGGATAACGTGACTATGCATACTGTCATGTTGCATTTCTACAGTGCGATAGATTTTATCTCCATTGTTTTCACTTCTTAAAATATATACGAGGTATACTTGAAGTAGAGGAAAAAAGTACGAGCTATTGTAACTCCGGCGTCCGCATTGTCGTCGTCGTCGTCAGGCGGCGTCGTCCAGAATCTTAACGTTGGCCATAACTTCTCTACTATCCCATATATAACTTTCATTTTTGGTATGCATATTCATCTGGACATGGCCTATCCAGACATATGCAAATTTTTCACCTATTGACCTTGACCGTGACCGTTGACCTATTTTTGCTGTAACTTTTGAAAACTTTAAAATGCCTGTCAGTTCATAACCGTTACCAACAGGGCACTGATATTTCACATGTGAATTCCTTGTGGCAAGACATTTCCATCGATGTTACACTTTTAGACTTTTGACCTTGACCTTTGATCTTTGACCTTCTTTTGAAATATTCAACAAAACACTTTAACGTTGGATGTAATTTCTTTACTATTTGACATACAACTTTTATTTTTGGTATGCATATTCATCTTTGCAAGGGCTATTCAGATATACCTCATCATTTCATCTATCGACTTTTGACTTATTTTTGCTGTATCTTCTGAAAACTTTAAAATGCCTGACATTTCAGAACTGTTACCAACAGGGCACTGATATTTCATATGTGAATTCCTTGTGGCAAGACATTTCCATCAGTGTTAACTTTTGAACTTTGACCTTGACCTTTGAACTTTGGCCTATTTTTGAAATGTTTAACAAAAGCTTTTACGTCGGCCATAACTTTTTACTATTTGACATACATCTTTTATATTTGGTATGCATATTAATCTTGATAATGGTTTTTCAAATATACCTCAATAATTTATTTATCGACCTTGACCTTTGACCTTACTTTGCCATAATTTTGGACAAGTTTTATAATAGATATTTCTTTGTCATTTTTCAATATTTAAAAATAAAACAACTTTGTATACTGGTTTGTCATCATATGAATCTGTGCAGGTTTGATTTTGGTCATGATATTTAGGCAGATAAAAAAGGACATATTTTTACAGTTTTGTGTTGATTATCAAAAACTCAATGAATTAGCAACTGTGTTTTTTGTTTACATATTTTACATCTTTGTGTTGTATACATTCTATTTCATGCATAGATCAAGTTCATCCTTCAAGGTCAAAGGTCAAATTTAAAGGGTATGGTAATTCAACTTTGCATTTAAAGGCTTACAGTTTTACGTTGTGATTTTCAAGGTCAACTTTTTTAAATGTTTAACAAAAATATGTAACGTTGGCAAAAACAGACGAGCGTTGGCACCCGCATGCGGTGCTCTTGTTATATGTGCAATAACATGTTGTGTACTTTCGCTGTACAACACGAAATTGCTGCTGCGATATGTTTCTTTGTGCGCATTGGCAATTGTTAACACCCCTGGCTCAAATTTAACAAAATGCTTAACTTAAACAATACAATCAATTTTTGACGCAAAAGCAAATAAACTTACAAACGAATTTCATTAAGCAGCGAGTTGAACTAAGCAGCCGAAATCTCAAGTTCTCTTGACTGGTTGTTTGCAAAAGGCCACGATGAAATTTGATAACCAGTTAAGGTATTTGATATCAAAGGTCTCCATCCGACGGACCCTCAAGCTGCGGCCAAGCTGGACATGATCAGTGATCATATTGAGGACATCCGATGCGCCTATGTGAAACTCATTTATGAAACTTATGTAAGTATATGTAAGACTTAGCTTTGAAACATTGTTTTCTGTCTTTCGACATACTTGTTATGCCAATGCTTAACATTGAATTAATTAACTGACTGGTTTGAATGTGTGATTTTTATTTGTCCGTATAAATCATTTTTTTAATATCCTTTTCCATATATCAAGCATTTCATGAGACATATTACCGAAAGAAGTCGAAATGTGTCGAAAATCAAAGTTTGTCTTTATTAACACCCCTCTGTTTTATCTCAAAACAGTCAAAAATATTAAATTCTTCCAATCCTTATTGCTATATTCCATATCTTGCCACTGGATGGTAATATTTCTATGAAACTTTGTCGCTTTGAAGACATTCAAAAATAAAAAATATTTCACCAGGAGTTTGTTTGTTGTTTTTTTTTGCTGTTTTTTTTTTCTTCAAATTTTATCTAATTTGGGGGAGATAATCTGAATATAAGCTAACATTGAAGCATGCATATGGATAATATGCATTTTCTGTGAATATGAAAAACTAAATTTGATTTATGAGAAAAACTCATGGTAGAAAGATGTATTTTTTACGATTTTGCATCAACTTTCGTGAAAAAAAAATCTAAACTTTACCATGATAGGAAAATGGAGAAAATCACTTGGAATTGGTCGCTACTAGCGTAAGAAGACGGTTATTCAAACATCCATAACATACTATACATGCACCGTATAATCATTATTTCATTTTAACATCAGCTATAAGATTTCTATTGTAAACCGTTTCGTGGGTCCATATGTTTTCAAAAATGAGGTTTACTGAATACAAAACATTTTGAGGGTGAATCGGAAGAGCTGTCGTGTAGGAATGCGTCTTTATGAGGGCAGGTGTTATAGAACTTAACTATCGGATGTACATTGTAGGACACAGAAAAGGAAAAGTACACAGAGGAGCTTCCTTCGAAACTTCAGCCATTCGAGGTTAGTAAAATATATGTAGAACTAATAATTAATAGTGTACATGCAGCGCTAACGGGGATTGATGGACAATATAGAATGTTAATGTTGATGGGAAGTAAAAAGAAACAGATAAGAGCGCCCACTTTGCAGTAAACATTATTGTAATGAATCGGACAAAAACTGTCGTTCAGTCATACAAAAACGATGAAACGGACTATGATATACTTTCCGATTGTACAGATATTTATAGCCTTCGGTATGAAACAGGTCTCAATATACATCTAAGAGAATATATATTATATTTTTAACAAATTAACTGTAACTCCTATTCTTTATATTTGAAAAGAATGCATATATTTCTAATAGTTGTAATTTCAAAAAAAATATTCCGTAAGTATAGGAATACGTGTATACATGTATACCATTGAAAATTATTCAAATATTCATTCGGCATAAAATTAATTATATGTATGTATATTCATACTGAAGAAATTCAAAATTGCCCAGGCTTTCAATAAATATTTCTGAAATGATTATTAACTACTTAGCGGTTACAAAAGAAATATATATAAAGAATGTCAGGCCTTGTGATTCTGGCTTTGCCTATTTTATCCCCCCCACACACACACACACACACCCCGAAATTAATAAATCGGGGCATATTGTATTTGTCCAGATTATGCGGACAACTTTATTGACATTTTTTCACAACAATGTTCACCCACGATGTTTATTTTAAGCATCTAAATATATTAACCGCAATAGTAGTACAGTATATAGCATCACTTTACACATTCAGTCAATGCAGTATAATGTAAATCTTTCTATTGTTGCAGAACCTGCTGAAGAAATGGGGAGACGAATACATCACAGCACAGGTAAATTTTCATAATTTCCGTATGTATGCGTCAGATTGACCAACTTGGTTGGCCCCTCGGTGGGTCAGACGTGGCTATGGCTGAAATATGTTGACTTTCCTACAGCGGATGTGTCTCGACCCACGACGCATTGATCAATGCCAGGAAATGTTCCACAATATCATATGTGACCGGGCAATCACACGAAAACTAGAATTCAAAGAAAATTCCGGCTGATTCAAGCTGAAACTTATTACATTTGTACATCGAACTCTTTTTCCCTTAGAACCATATCCAGTAGCATGCCTTGCACCATGCCTACCCCAGAGGTCAATATGACATTTAGAAAGATCAGAGGTATGACCTCATAATAAAGTTGTTTTGACAACCAATCTTACTTCATTCTTCACGGGGGGCTCCGTGGCCGAGAGGGTAATGTCGCTGACTTTGACACTCACTCAGCCCCTCACCGCGTGGGTTCAAATCCCAGCAGAGTTATTCGGATTTCCAAGTGAGGAAGCCTTCCAGCTGTCTTGCGGTAGGTCGGTGGTTTTACCTGGATGCCTCCGTGCATTCGGGGTCTTCCTCCACCTGTAATTAGCTGGACGTCGCTATATGACTGAAATACGATCGAAGCGACGGTAAACTCAAATAGTCAAGTCAAGTCATTCTTTACGTTTTGTTTTCTGTCTGTTGTTATTAATATTCTAGTCAGTTGCCCCTTGTCAAATTTAGGTTCCCTGTAGGATTTTGACAAAATGGAAAACGGATGGATCATATCACATCACCTCTTACCAAGACGTCCTGCATGGGTTTACTTCCCATAAACGAATATGAAGGGGGTAAATTGATATGTTTCCGAGACGGATCTCTGGGGAATTAGGAAGAGACCGTCGGAAAATCTATTAAGGGTCCATAGAAGCAATCTAAAGTCAAAGCCCGTCGTATTTTTATTATTATTTCTTTATGCAATCCGTCATGAATACACATACAATACAGAGCAGAATACCGGTATTGAACACCAATACTAATAAACTAATATTTAAATATGTTAAACTAAAATACAAGAATAATATATTTCAGCAAATACAGGATAACAATAAATTTATAATTCGAAAGCGTATCATAAGCAGACAAAAAAGAATAAGATTAATATTCTCAGGTAAATTACCCAATTCGTATAACTGTAATAAACACATTATTTTAAGTTCATTAGCATAACAAAGAAATACATGTACAATAAAAAGATATGCAATAGAACCCATTGTTAACTAAAGAATTCTAAAGCAAATTTTACCAGGTAAATATTAGCAATGATCCCACAAGTTATTTATAACTATGAAAGCAATCGAACCTACCTGTAAAGTCATTGCCAATCGTATTTTGAGGGGTTTTGCGCGGTTGGACAGTTTATGTATATTATGATATCATTATTTCTATTAACAATTACAATACCTTTTTTTAAATTAATTGCTTATCAGATAGACGCTGCAATCACATGGGTTTTCCCATATAAAAATCACATGATCAACCATCATTGCCACGACAGAGATTAATTCAAGTTGTTAGAACGCCATGCGCATTATAGAGATAAACTTTTGTGAATGCCCATCTATACTTAGCGATATATCCGGAAATGGCATTTTTGTTATTATTGTAACTTTTATTTAGCAACCACCTGCTTTAAGCGGTCATGTTCTTTTGTACCATTGGCAAATCGCTGTAAAAACATGTCTGACATTAAATAAAAACATATACCTACCATAAAGATATTTATGTATATCAAGTGACTTATGAATCAACATAAATTTATAGATATGCATTTGAAGTTTAATGTGACTTCCATCAACTGACAGTTTACTAAATTTTTGACAAAGATTTAGTGTTATATTTAATCCAACAACAAAATCACTACACATCCTCGTCATTTTTATTTCTCTTAATTCATTTTTCTTTTTAATATGTGACTGATACACGGCATGATCGCGATTTTTATATGTAGTCACTTTTTATGTTTTCATAATGCATGTTATGCATGTATTGAGTAATTTTAAACTACAATACTGCAAGTTTTTCTTCTGCAGGTCTCATTCGCAGACTACAACTTGTTGGACCTCCTTGAAATTCACCTTATTCTGAGTCCTACATGTCTGGACAAATTACCCACACTGCAACAGTTTGTCCGGACCATGCAGAACAGGGATAAGATAAAGAAGTATCAGGAGACGGAGTACTTCAAAAATCTGGCTGTGAATGGAAATGACAACAAATAATTCCATATTAGGACATTCCCACAGTAACCGAGAAAGTTCTGATGTGCTAAAACATACTGACCCCGTCCTCCACCACCCCACACACATGCACACATTTTATCTTGTGAAAATAGACTAAGCATTAAATAGATTCCATGTTTAAATTTATATGCGAAATTAAGCCTGCGGCAGTTGCAAAACGAACTAAACTATTTGTTGGCTAATTTGATCTTTAGTGTATGTCTGATTGCATTGATTTAAACTATATAAAAATAATTTTATTTTAAGATATTAAACTAAATGTAAATCATCTCATATGGTTAGTCAGACAGTGAAATGTTCTTGTGCTTTTATTATTTCATGTGTGGATACATTCCCTAAAATAAAGCTTTTATTTTATTTGTCTTAGAAATTATTAATTAACCATAATACAAGTTATCCATTCAAGTGTTACAAACCTGGGTCGAATTTCAGCGCTAAGTAAAACCACGAAGCTACATTATTATTCACATTTTTGGTAAAACATAGGCGAATTCCATTAGTCTTGTTTCTGTAATAAAAATACCCAAATATTTAATTTCTTATCAATCATTATTAGTTATTAAGGCAATAATTCATTTCAACTTAATCGTGTACTTGAATATTTCATAAAACAGTAATTGTGGAATGTGTATCTACCTAAAATTTAAGTATTACTTAGCGCTAAGTATTGTTGGTGGAATTCGAGCTTGGTGCCATCACTGCGTTTCACAAAACATCCCAAATTGAGAGTTTCCTCATTCAATACCGTGCAGATCAATGCCTTCTTTATTTATTGACATAGAGAGCTGAAATTGCTGTATACATGATATTTCTGGCATATTCTTGAAATTCATATTTATTGTGATATAGAAATCAGGATTATTTAAAAGAAACTAATCTAAATTTGAAATGTTTGCTTGTTTCGCCAACTCAGGATTACATTCCATCTGCCTTGTTTCTAATAATAAGTGGACGGTGGCTGAGTGGTTAGTGCGTTCGCCTCGGGAGCGAGAGGTCGTGGGTTCGATCCCTGGCCGCGACATACCAAAGTCGTAAAAAAAAAGTACTGTTATAGCTCCTTTGCTTGGCGCTCAGCATACAAGGGTAGTTGCAGGACTGGTTGGCCCGGTGTCAGGATAATGTTACTGGGTGTGGTATCATGTCACATGTCTACGGCGTGATACTGTAGTGTGGCAGCACTATATCTGTCTCAAGTAGACATCGTCTCCAAATAACTGTAATACTGTTGGTGGGACGTTAAACCTAACAAACAAACAATAATAAGTTTATTCTCAATTAACTTCTTTGTTTCTTAACAAGTTTTGTTGGTGACTAAGAAGACAACTTGCGTCAACGTACACTTAAATACGTTGTGCATTCCTAACTGTAACATCAATACTTTCGGATTTTCATGTGAAGAAGTCTTCCAGCTGGCTTGCGGTAGGTCGGGGGTTCTAACCGGATGCATCCGTGCATTCGGGGTCTTCCTCCACCAGTAATTAGCTGGACGTCGCTGTATGACTGAAATACTGTTGAAGCGACGGTAAACTCAAATAGTCAAGTCAAGTCATCAATTAAACTTTGATAAATTATCAGAGCTAAGTAGGGCTGGTGGAATTAACGCCGTGTGTGCGAGCGCGCGTTGTATGTGTGTGTGGTTCGAAAATACAGTTCAATGAGAATTTAAAACCGTGACTAAAACTTCACAGTCGGAGAACATCTTTTCTAAGATGGCAATCGCTCTGGCAACATTGATTTCCCTGTTTCGTTTATTTTCTCTTTTTACAAAGTTCCATCTATAATTGTTAATGCAATCCCAGACGGAGATTGATACCCCTACTGCATCTTCCTGACTCAACCATTAAAAGAAACACGCCAGGAGTAATGTTTCTAGGCAAACGAACATTTAGTAAGCGTTGTGTTTTACACTAAAAGTTCTTCTCAGTAGATCAAACAGAAAGCCAAAAGGGGGACATAACTCTTGAAATAGAGAGAGCCAGATCTTAAATCATTATCTTTTTTATATATATAAAACGTGCGGCAACGAAACATTGGGCGTCTGACGGTCATTCATTTATATCCCCAAAATCACCCTGCGAAGCGGAATGAAACTATGATTTCCACTGATAATGTAAGTTCAGGTTATCCATCCATCATTAAATATGAATAATCGTGGGAATATTAAATAAAAGCCTTTATAGACTTAGAGCAAAAGAACCTAAAACTCAAAATCAATAGATGCCTGCATCTGCTCTGAAGTCTTTTGAAGCATTTGAAGGAGCATGATTATAATTTAATGCTGGATGGGTTACCTTAACAACTAAAATCTGGGTCTCAGAGACGTGCTGACATATTGTGGGGACGATGAAGTAGCTCCGTAAGGTTTACTTTTACCACAACAATATATGCATTTATTTGTAGGTGCTACGTTTCTGTTTTATAAATAAATGATTGAAAACAAATAAACACTAATTGATTTTAAATGATACGTATGTAAACCCGATCCTGGATGTATCGTACGTTATGTTTACGTTCTCACAAAATACCTTGTCGTTCCAATGTGGTAATTTTCCCCACAATATAATGAGATCGGAAAAACAGACACTGTTATATTTAGGCAGTTGAGTGGGACACGAGATTCAACGACAAAATTATAAATCAATTACATATTACTTAAATTCATAAATGAATAAATTACATTCGACTGTATCTTGATAATTAGATACAAAATGACCCATATGCTACACATATCAAATAATCTTAAACTGAGCAAGTGTGTTTTTTTGAATACGTGTGTCACCTGCTGAAGCGTGATGGAAAATGTGTAACGGACAGACAGACGACGGAAAAGTGATCCCTATATGTCACTTCTGCTTACAGCAGGTGACACAATAACGTGTATTAAAAAGCAACATATTTTTCTCAAATGTCCTCGAAAATAGTAGGAAAACAAAGTCATTGGGTGACTAGTTGGAATCTATTCCTAAGAAACATTTCTACAAGTTAGAAAAAAGAGTAACTAATGATTCATAAAAACATTATAGGAAAATAGTCTTAAAAATTAATCAAGACCTTGAGCTCAAGAAGATGGTTGTTTCATATTAAAGATGGTAATGATGTTCAAGGTCGTTATGGATTCAGTGCCAGCATTGCTAAAAAGATTTTGCAATATTCACATGATAAAAATAAACATAAAAACACAAAATCAAATATTAATGGCTGGATATCTTCAAACCTATTAGAAGAAAAAGGGTGTAAAAACACCCAATGTTAAAGTATGGGAATAACAGTAACGCAAGTAGCGATATTATGATTCACTGGAATCACCACCCAGAAAATGTTGTGCTCGCAGCATCAGGATTCAATTAGGGTATTCAAAACTTTGAATAATAAAGCAGTGCTCCATTAACAAGAGTTGTCGGAACGAAACATATGCCCCACACCCATCGAGGTCACTGTGACCTTGACCTTTGACCGAGAGACCCCAAAATCAGTAGGGGTCATCTACTAGTCATGACCAAACATCCCTCTAAGATGGAGGAATGTTGGTCCAAGCGTTCAACGATTTTCACATTCGAGATCACTGTGACCTTGATCTTTGACCATGTGACCCCAAAATCGACGGGGGTCATCTACTAGTCATGACCAATCACCCTATTAATTTGAGGAATGTGGGCCTAAGCGTTCTCCAGTTATTGATCGAAAACGATTTTCACATTCGATGTCACTGTGACCTTGACCTTGGACCAAATGACCCCAAAATAAAAAGGAGTCATTTACTAGTCATGACTAATCACCCTATTAAATTTAAATTTGAGGAATGTGGGTCCAAGCGTTCTCCAGTTATTGATCGGAAACGAAGTGGTCTACCGACCGACAGACCGTTCGACCAACATTTGCATTTGCCCCCCCCCCCCCCCCCCCCCCCCCCCCCGCTTCTTTGAAGGGGAGCATAATTAAATCATGCAGAAGAGACATCGTTCTACTCATGAGCGTATACATCGACATCTTGCAGTCATAACAAACTATTTTCTCTATTCCACTGTTTGAAATCCAGTTTTAGGATGTACACTGAAAAAAATCAGGATATTCGTATGGTTCAATTTGATATACCTCGTATATGGGATATTTATGTTTTTACAAACGGTTCATCTTCTATTTAACTAGGACAAAGTTTATTCAGGAGAATAGAAGGAAATTATTTGTACAAAATAAATATGATATATATGTTTCGCTTGTCCAGTTGAATTCAATCAGGGGATATTCTATAAATATAAAATGAAAAGGTCCTGGTTCAGTTCAAATCAATCAGTGACTTGGAACATTCTCAAATGTATGTTTGTTAAAATTAAACCAACGCGAATATCGGTTCTTTGATTTTTATTGGAAAGGGAGGTAACCGAATAATTTAGAAGTAGTCCATTGAAAACCAAAACGAGGCTGATTGTTTTGTTTTCATATCAGCCATTTTGAAAATCTGTCAATTCAAACACAGAAGATATAGTGTTGCGTATCCGAGGCATCCGTCGCATTTATACAGTATTTTGATATAAATTTGGCTGAAAACACGACACAAATCATTTCTGTACATATAAGTTTAATCATATTACATACACTGACGTATTTGAACAGAATATATAGGTTTTTGTGAGGATACCGCAGTTCGTAGGAAAATGGCCTGCGGAGCAACGCTGAAAAGGAGCTTGGATTTCGAT
>CM037779.1:81930793-81980793 GCA_021229015.1 Solen grandis
AAATTCACTTTCAGAATCTGACAAGCTAATTATTGATCAATTGTCACTACATGTAATTAGTGGTAATTAGTCCCAATGATAGTTATTTTTTTAATCTGTTGATTTGATAAATTTATTTTTAGATGCACTCGTCCGTCAAGTTGTCAGTCCGTCCGTCGTCACAACGTTTCGGACTTTTTTTTCTAAACGCTTGCAGATATTCATCTAATTTTTGGTGTGTGAGTCTACCACCTTGACTTACAGATCAAGTTTGAGTTTCGTTCCGGTCCACTGATTTTTGACGGAATTACGGCCTTTGGAATTAGAAAATTTCGTTTAAATTGTAATTTTCCGGACTTTTTTTTCTAAACGCTTGCAGATATCCATCTACTTTTTGGTGTGTGAGTCTACCACCATGACTTACAAACCAAGTTTGAGTTTCGTTCCGGTCCATTGATTTTTGATGGAATTACGGCCCTTGGAATTAGATTTTTTTTTTTAAATAGCAGTTTCTCTGCACTCAGGTCTTCCTCCACCTGTAATTATCTGGATGTTGTTATATGACTGAAATAAACAGGTTGTGTTTGTGTGTATGATGGGGGGTCTTAGTTTTCCATTTGCCGGTAGGGGACTTAGTATTGCCTAAGCAATACTTTCATAATACTTGTTGTGTTTGATACACTGGCATTGGCCCTGGCAGATCTCCCTGCAGTAGTTGACACACCACACCTGTATGTGTTGATATGTAACACAACTGAATTTTTAGCTCACCTGAGCATGCTCAGGGTGAGCTTTTGTGATCCATTTAGTGTCCGCTGTGAGTCATCCACAATTTTAGTGTTTACTCTCTAGCACATTTCTGAAGCAATCATCTTCAAACTTTATGGCAATGTTTATGACCATAATATCTCGGATGAGTTCTATAATGGCTGATATTGGCCAATTAGGTAAGTAGTTATTCCCCTTTTAATATAAAAAAATGTCAGATTTTACTTTGTTTTCACTCTAGCATCTTCATTTCTTAAGCAATCATCTTCAGTCTTTATGAAAATGTTTGTGGCCATAATTTCTCTGATAAGTTTGTTAATACTCAATAAGCCACAATTTTGGCTTAATATTTCTCAAAGTTCCTCAGAATGTTTATCTTGACAATATCTCAGTCAAGTTTAGTCGTGGGTGGGACAGGGTCAGAAAGTAGGTCACTAGGTCAAATCTTAGTATAATCCTGCTTACACTCTTGGGGCCACATTATTAACCGCATCTTTTTCGAACTTGGTCATAATATTTGTCTTGATGATATCATGGTCAAGTTAAATCATGGGTGGAGCAGGGTCAAAGAGTAGGTTATTAAGACAAATCTTAGTAAAATCTTGTTTACATCACAGAGGGGTTACATTTTTAGTTAAATCTTTGTCAAAATTTTTAGAAATGTTTGTGTTGGTGGGAGAACATGACAAATGCAACATATGTTGCTCATTTGTAATCAGGTGAGCGATTAAGGGCCATAATGGCCCTCTTGTTTTTCCATTTCATCAGTAGGTGTGATTTATTAGGACATTGTTTAACAGTGTTTCTAGCTGTAGTCATTGCCTACATTGTAAAGATGGTAAGCCCAATAAAAATGGAGACACAGACAAATTTAAGTTTCCCTAATAGCAACCAGTACAAGTATAACTTGACAATACAAGCTTAAAAATGTCAAACTATGTAAAACAAAGAGATATATTGACAAGATATAAATTTACTGAAGTTCTTTAAATTCCATTCCTCCTGATAATTTTGTTTTCATGAGTTATCTCGCTTGAAAACTAAACAGTCATTATCACCATTTTGCAAGGTTAAGTTTTGATTTCTTTATGAATACTGAAACACTCATATAATGTGGCTATCTACCATGAGTTTTTCTCAAGATACAATTTCATTTTATTTTTCATATTAAAAGAAGTTATGTATTTCTCATTAGCTTCACTTAAATGTAGATTATTCCCAAAATCTAACAAAACTTATATATGTGTGTGTGTGTTAAGATGTCTTAAAGTTTTAAAGAGTCACAAGACTTATTACCATCCAATGACCAGATATGAATATATGGCTATTATAGTGGGTGTACCTTAATGAGAAAACTCATGCAAGATTGGTCAAACTATTTTTATTCATAAAAATACATGACTATTATGTAGATCTTTAATGAAATCTATTTAATAATCTTTTCTATAACTCCTCATAACCTCATAGTCCTCTACCATAATTGCTAAAATGAAGTGAACCCTTTGTATATGAGACCCTAAGGGAATTGTCTAGTTTCCTTATAATTATTCTATATAGAAAATTCCAGTATCAAATATCTCCAGGCTCAAATTCCACCAACAATGTTTAGTGTTAAGTAGTATTTAAATTATTAAACTAGTTGGGAACATATTCTGTCATTCCTGTTTTATGAAATATTTAAGTACATGACTAAGCTGACATGAAAAGTAACCTAAATAACAAACAAAGTTTGTTAGGAAATAATTCCGGTGAACAAGAGTAGTGAAATTTGCCCTTAAGAAATTTAGTATTACTTATCGCTGTTGGATTTCTCTCATTAGTGGGTTGAATCTCTCTCATTGGTCTCCTGTAACCACAGTGTTGTGGCTTTGATCTCTTTCATTGGACCCTGTAACCACAATGTAGTGGGTTGGATATCTCTCATTGGTCCCCAGTAACCACAATGTAGTGGGTTGGATCTCTCTCATTGGTCCCAAGTAACCACAATGTAGTGGGTTGGATCTCTCTCATTGGTCCCTGTAACCACAATGTAGTGGGTTGCATCTCTCTCATTGGTCCCCAGTAACCACAATGTAGTGGGTTGGATCTCTCTCATTGGTCCCCAGTTACCACAATGTAGTGGGTTGGATCTTTCTCATTGGTTCCCTGTAACCACGATGTAGTATGTTGGATCTCTCTCATTGGTCCCCAGTAACCACAATGTAGTGGGTTTGATCTCTCTCATTGGTCCCCAGTAACCACAATGTAGTGGCTTTGATCTCTCTCATTGGTCCCCTGTAACCACAATGTAGTGGCTTTGATCTCTCTCATTGGTCCCCTGTAACCACAATGTAGTGGTTGGATCTCTCTCATTGGTCCCCTGTAACCACAGTTTAGTGGGTTGCATCTGTCTCATTGGTTCCCTGTAACCACAATGTAGTAGGTTGAATCTCTCTCATTGGTCCCTTGTAACTACATGGTTATGCACCGAATCTCTCTCATTGGTCCCCAGTAACCACAATATAGTGGGTTGGATCTCTCTCATTGGTCCCCTGTAACCACAATGTAGTGGATTGGATCTCTCTCATTGGTCCCCTGTCACCACAATGTAGTGGATTGGATCTCTCTCATTGGTCCCCAGTAACCACAATGTAGTGGATTGGATCTCTCTCATTGGTCCCCAGTAACCACAATGTAGTGGGTTGGATCTCTCTCATTGGTCCCCTGTAACCAAAATGTAGTGGGTTTGATCTCTCTCATTGGTCCCCAGTAACCACAATGTAGTGGATTGGATCTCTCTCATTGGTCCCCAGTAACCACAATGTAGTGGGTTGGGTCTCTCTCATTGGTCCCCAGTAACCACAATGTAGTGGGTTGGATCTCTCTCATTGGTCCCCAGTAACCACAAAATAGTGGGTTGGATCTCTCTCATTGGTCCCCAGTAACCACAATGTAGTGGGTTGGATCTCTCATTGGTCCCCAGTAACCACAATGTAATGGGTTTGATCTCTCTCATTGGTCCCCTGTAACCACAATGTAGTGGGTTGGATCTCTCTCATTGGTCCCCAGTAACCACAATGTAGTGGATTGGATCTCTCTCATTGGTTCCCTGTTACCACGATGTAGTAGGTTTGATCTCTCTCATTGGTCCCCAGTAACCACAATGTAGTGGGTTGTATCTCTCTCAATGGTTCCTTGTTACCATGATGTAGTAGGTTGGATATCTCTCATTGGTCCCTTGTAAGCACAATGGATCTCTCTCATTCATTCTCATTCCCTATTTCTCAACAAATGCAAGAACTGACTACAAATATATACAAATCAGATAAGATCTTAGCAAACTGAATAAAATTTAACTACAAATTTTAAAATTCATCAATCTTTGCAATTCATGGGATCTATGGTCTCTGTGGTAGAGTAGCATAAGGCAACAGTTAAACCTACAAAAGCAATCCTTTGCCTTTTGATATCTTCTTGAGAATATGTGCATTTAGCTTACCAAATGGAAGGAGAAACATTTTGAAGGATTTTAAAACAAAACTTCTGAGGTATCCTATATGTTTAGACTTTAGCAGAACCCAGGCTTTTCCTTCAACTACTTCTAATTTTGGTAGCTTGTGTTAGAACTTGCATGGTTGTGCTTTAAATATTGAATGTCTAATGATCACGATTTAATTAAAAAATGTGAGCTGTTTCCTATATCATGCATATAAGAAACATATTTACACCTGTCATATTTTATGTTCAGATAGTGCACATATTTAGGTCTATAAGCAAATGACACTGTGTCTTAATCAAAGGTGCTTTGAGTAAGGAAGATTAAAACCTTAATTGTTTATTATCTTAATTGACTAAACAAAGTATGTTGAGCTATACTACTCCCCATAGTGTTGGAAGTGGCAGCAGTGGTGTCACACCATGCAACTTATTACCATGTGCATGTCTTAGTAACCAGATAAGCTTATTCATTTAGTACTTCACTAAGGTTTTTAGTGGCATTAAGCAAACAAGTTTGATAACTCTTGACTAAATTTAATACAAATTATGGCTCAGACCAAAAAAAAAACCTCTGTACTTTGGACAACGGTCTCAAAAATTTGAGTACAGTCCAGATTGAGTTTCTTTTTTAAGTCCAAATATGATAGTGAATGAATCATGGAAAATGGTGGTCTCAAAATTGCCTCTAAAAATGGCCTCTAAAGACTTTAGGGTGACAGGTAGGGTCGGGTTTCCCAAAACACATAATTTTTTTAGGCCCCATTTTGGACTTACAAATTTTGGTTAACACAAAATTTTAAATGAATAAGGAATGAATTAGGTGAGCATGCTATTTTAGAGACAGGTCTTGTTTCATAAATCCTGATTATAATGTTGAGTCAAGGCTGTGATGTTTGGCTATTCATCACTTTTAAAGATTGCTCTTTTTTTCTGCAGGTCCTATGTCTGAACCATTCCAGGTCAAGGTCACAATTGTATGTCATTAGTTTGAGCCTTTGTTTTTGTTGCTGCTCCATATGAGACATGGCCAACATAATTTACAGTAACGTCCATTGTTTATTACATTTTTCCATACTTATTTCCAAAATTATCTTGGAATTTGACATGTCTTATCCAAATTTCACAAAAAATACAGCAATATATATTGACATTGTTAAGTAAGTATGGTGTAGCAAGGGTATTCATCACCTTCAGTGATAGCTCTACCCTTCAGTGTCTAGAAAAAGCTTTTACACATTGCATAACTTATGTATACGCTTGATATCTGAAGTTAATCTCTCTGCATATCAGTTTCACTGTACTGAATACTAGCAAAACAATAAATACATCCAGATTGGCCTGTGCAAGAAGTTTTACATTGTTTGCTACGCATTTGAGATGAAATAAATGAAATTTAATCAGATTGAGAATTGCTTTCAGTTTGATCTAACTTGCATTAGGTATAACGTGGTGTGGTGTGGTGAATAAGAGAATTGTAGGTGATGATTGGACCATGAAGACTGTATTAATAAAAGAGAGATGTAGGTGATGATTGGATCATGAAGATTGTATTAATAAAAGAGAGATGTAGGTGATGATTGGATCATGAAGATTGTATTAATAAAAGAGAGATGTAAGTCATGGTTGGATCATGAAGACTGTATTAATAAAAGAGAGATGTAGGTAAAGATTGGATCATGAAGATTGTATTAATAAAAGAGAGATCTAGGTGATGATTGGACCATGAAGACTGTATTAATAAAAGAGAGATGTAGGTGATGATTGGACCATGAAGACTGTATTCATAAAAGAGAGATCTAGGTGATGATTGGACCATGAAGACTGTATTCATAAAAGAGAGATGTAGGTGATGATTGGACCATGAAGACTGTATTCATAAAAGAGAGATCTAGGTGATGATTGGACCATGAAGACTGTATTAATAAAAGAGAGATGTAGGTGATGATTGGACCATGAAGACTGTATTCATAAAAGAGAGATCTAGGTGATGATTGGACCATGAAGACTGTATTAATAAAAGAGAGATGAAGGTGATGATTGGACCATGAAGACTGTATTCATAAAAGAGAGATCTAGGTGATGATTGGACCATGAAGAACAAACCTTATTCATTCAAGTCTTCAGTCAGTACCTTGCATGCAACAGTTACACAAATCCTGGTTAAGTCATTTATTTCATGCACCAATCTTCTGCTGCCTCATGGATGATGCACACCCCTCACGTCATCCATCCATGTCTTTCTGTCCTCGTTTATCTTGAATTTCTTCATGTCTATCACGGATGTCTTTGTGCCGTTTGAATACATTGAAGCTTTTTTTGTCTTCTGCATAACCTGCATGATGTCAGTATGCAGGATGTTAATCTCGGTGCAGAACTTCATGACACTATGATGTTCCAATGAAATTGTTTGCTTGGTGCCCACTTTCACTTTTCAAGAACTTTTTACTCTTCATTAATTATCTATATGCCATTTTTTGATATAATGTTCTCTGTGTAACAAAGAGCTACATAGATGCATGGGGTATGTACTATGACACCAAACTTCACAAATCTCAATGTAAAGCACTTACTTATGTATTTTAATCAAAGAGATATTAAACTCATTGTTGACATATCAGTTAAGCATATAGTTTATTATAAACCTTTATCTCATGAATATTCATGTATAAATTTTTGACTTAATGAATATTAATTGACTAATATTGAACTTTTCTTTGTTGTGTAGGCTGTGTAGAATATGAGCTACAATATTGTTTGTTCAAACAGAGGAGACCCTGATCAGACAGTTCCTGTAAAAACTCTCTGATCTGGATCCGTTTTGTTCGCCAACTTGTCAAAGTTCAGGGTCAATTAAACAAAGCACTAGTCCGGTCTACAAAATGTACAAACACACCTGGTATTGTTGTTTTGAGCATGTTTATACAAAATGTTACAGTCTTAAGTTTCTTTAGAAGCTGCACATACCTGAGAAACAAATTTGAGATTTTTCATTATAAGAAAAATTCATATTGAGATGTTCAGCATCAAACTACCTCAGCAAACTACCTTACACTTAATAAATCTGAGTAAATGTCTAAGTATACTACTTTTCTTGGATACATGGGATATAGTGAATAACATGAAATGGGGTTTACCCCTGTCTTTTGTAGTAGCAAAATTGTATGAGTCAGTACATGTAGTAATGTTTCAGTACTACATAAACTGTGACATGGTTCTGTCCTTATTTAACATGTACTTTTCTATTTCAGTGGTGTGTCAAGAGGTTCAAAGATTATGGGTAAATATAAATACATATGTAGTTGAGCACATGTTTCTAATGCAGCATTTCATCACATTCAACTGATATGTAGCTCTTGAGGTTCAGTTAAATGATACTTTGCTTTGGTAATAATTGTCTGCGTAAAATTAAATGAATCCAAGAATAAAAGTAAAAAAACACAGCAAGATGATTTTAAAACATTTATTCTTTGTAAAATATAGATACATTATAACACTGTTATCTTCACACATTCTAGGAACCATATGTATAAGACAGTAGTGTTAACTGTAAGACAAGTTATAGGTAAGGGATCCATGTCTGTGTCATGCACATTACATATAATGGAGCAAATCAAGAGGGACCATCTCCATATCAAAGTCTACCACAATGAATTTCAGAGTTATCATGAGACCATGGTGTGTACCTCTTCTCAAATGACAAAAGTACCTGTGAAAAAGCTGTAATTTAGCTATTTTTGCTCAATGAAGCCGAGATCTGTATGAGATCTTCTGTTGATGACTTGGAAAATGATTCCAGTGGAGTCAGCTATTTTTCAATAATTTCATAGATTTTTTTAGCACCACTTTTTGAAAAAAACATACTATATAAAGGGAACCTATTTTAACAGACGGGTATTTCTAAAATTCATTTTTGCACAGTTTTGCCCCTTTTTGACTGAATATGCTTAAGTTGGTTAAGTTTTTGTTATGGTAAATTTCTCAAAATCTGTCAAACATATTCACTTAAAACTTGGACTTCTTGTTTACTATTAGAAGGGTAGGTAACCTTAGAATTTATTTTAGCAATGAAATGGCACCAGGCATATAGTGTTACACCTGTCCCTGTGTGTAAGTGTGTATATGTGTGCAAGAAATCGTGTTCTGGCTGAAACTTTGCTGTGAGTTGGTGTGTTTTGAAATAAAGTGATCCTTAAGGCAAGATAATGTGTCATAAACAAGAATCATGCCGCTAGCTTCAAGGTCAAAGTGAAAGCACTCAGTTGACCTTAAACTCTTGTCACGGCTGTAACTTTGTTTTTGAAATTACTTTGCACTAATGATTAATAGGACCAGATAATGTGTTACAAACAAGAACCAATCACTTGCTGCAAGGTCAAGGTCTCAGAAATTGGTTGACCTTAAAATCATTTTTCTGGCTGTAACTTTGATTTGTATCGTCAAGTTTTGAAAGGAGAGAACTTGGAAGAAATTATCCCTAGGACTAGGCAGTGTATTGCAAACAAAAAATGTTTTGCTAGCTGCAAGGTCAGGGTCACAGCACTCAGTTGACCCTTATTTCTGTGTAAGCAATCATGTCCAAGATATAACTCTTTTTGTATGGTCTTGATCCCTAGGATGAGACAATATGTTGCTTGTGAGCAAGATCCAGGTTGATAGCATGAGGGTCAAGGTCAAAGCACTCAGTTGACCTTAAAATATGCAAATAACTGTGTCCTGGCTGTTATTTTGTTGTTTATAGTTATTTTATGTTTATTGTTTGAAAATAACTAGGCACAAATTATCCTTAGGACAATACATGATGAGCTGCTGTTTATATTGCCCCCACCATGAAATTGCAAAGGGCATAATTATGATGTTACATTTCTGTGTGTATGTCTAGGCAAGCAATCATGTCACAGTTGTAACTTAGTTGTGTCTTGACACAATGGATCCATAGGACAAAACATTGTGTTTCAAACAAGATTCATATTGCTAGCTTGAAGGTCAAGGTCACATCACTTGGTTGATTTCAGGGTCACAACACTAATTTGTTCTTAAAATCATCTTTTTTTTATAATTCCAGTTTCTCATCATATTCACTGACAAAAATATCAATCTGATAAGCATAATGGCAGGGGAATCCATGTCCTATGTACAAATTTCTAGTTCAACTTAGAATTTTCTGTGATCTTTGATTTATTTTTGACTAGTATGACCCTATTCATATTACCGGTAGATTTTTCTTTACTGTTCAAATTAAAAAAAAAAAGTCATATTCTCTTGAAACATGAAATATGTTGTGTTTTTTGGCACAATACCTAATTGCAGATGTATTTTATGGTAACACTGAAAATAGAAACAGCTAACAAAAAAAAAAAATACTATCCAACACTCAGAAAAGTGGAGCGCACGGTCTTGGGACAGCTCTTGTTTCAATATACAACAAGGGAAAGGAGAGTTGGTAAAAAACGTAATGAAAAGTTGTGCTAGGGAATTAAAATGACTCATCAGTAATCCTTTGAAAATCAAAGAATTTGTATGTTTTTTTTTTGTTTTTTTTTCAGTAAGAGCAGAAGAGGTTGGATCTTCAAAGGTAATATATTGTAGTTTTTATTTTAAGTTTACTGCCTTTCTGTTTTTAGTTTTGATTTCATAATGTTTATGTGCATGAATTACACTGACTGTATTAAAGATTCTACACAAGGTGAGCTATTGTAACAGGTCATTGTCTGGCATCCATTGTTCCTCATCCTAAACTCCAGGGCTAACTTTGATAAAAATACTTTGCAGAAGTGATTAACATTGTAGTTAAAAGCAAATCATTATCAGGCCTTCCTGACTCTTGTTAACATTTATTTTAATAATACATTCAGTTATTAATTTTTGGTCACTTTAAAACTTGACATTGGTGGTTCAGGTTACATTAGTGTGACACATAGTCCAGATTTACTTCTTTGGGCAGTAACTTAGATATGGATCTCAGGATTCTCTAATTGTTGTCTCAGTGAAGCAAAGTGTCACACATAAAGTTAGGGTTCACATAGATTAGGATGCAGTATCCAGGGACCGGAGTGGTCATATTTCTAGAGAATCAGTTGGAGTGGTTGTTAAAGCAGGGTTGAAGTTGGTGGGAGTGGGAGCCTTTAGAGAGTTTAAATTATGAGCAACTTTCGCCTTCCCTCAGGTAAGCCTCACTTCATTTTCATCCAACGCAGAAAACTCCCTTAAGAGCCCTACAGATTTGGAGTTGATTACTTCAAAATAATTGCTGTAGAATAGATAGTAATAAAAACATTTCAAATCATTATATGTATATTTTCATTTTTAAAACATTTCAATAGTACTTAATATGTATATTTCATGTCTCTATTGGTTTATTATAGAATTTGCAAACATTTGAACATTGTTCCAACCACTGATTTGATGATATTTGTTAAAGGTTCACTTCATTAAAGGCATGTGAAACACTGGCTGCCCATGTACTGTGCAGCTTATAACAGTTTTTAGCTCACCTGAGCACAAAATGCTCAAGGTGAGCTTTTGTGATCCCCCTTCGTCCGTCGTCGTGCGTCGTCCGTCGTCAACAATTTGCTTTAAACAACATTTCCTCTGAAACTGCTGGACAGAATTTAATGAAACTTGGAAGGAATGTTCCTTGGATGAGGCTCTACAAAAGTTGCTAAAATAAAGTTGATCCATGAAGAACTCTGGTTGCCATGGCTACAAAAAGAAAAATAATTTGAAAACTTTAAAAATCATCTCCTTCAAAACTACTGGCCAGATTTCAAAATAATTTGGTACAGATGTTCCTTGGGTCAACCTCTACCAAAGTTGCTAAAAATTTTCCGATCCGTAAAAAACATGGCCGCCAGGGGCGGGGCTTATTTGCCTTATATGTATATAGGGAAAACTTTAATCAACATTTCCTCTGAAACCACTGGACAGAATTTGATTAAATTTGGCAGGAATGATCCTTGAGTCAACCTTCACAAAAGTTGCTAAAATAAACTTGATCCATATAGAACTCTTGTTGCCATGGCAACCAAAAGGAAAAAAAAATATGAAAACTTTAAAAATCATCTTCTTCAAAACTACTGGCCAGATTTTAAAATAAATTGGTTACAGATGTTCCTTGGGTGAACCTATTTATCTCAGGTGAGCGATTTAGGGCCATCATAGGCCTCTTGTTTAGGTTAGCTTTCTACATGATCTTGATACACTTTGCGAAACAGGCATGTGTGGTTTGAAATAGATATTAAGAATTTTTCGACATTACATATTATGTCGCATTAGAATCTTTACGACTAACAACTTTGGGTTTTCCATGTAAGTATCTAATATTATTAGTTGCATGTGAAAACCAGGTCTTATTTATGGTTATCTTATCAGTAGAGCAATCTATATCTGACATCTTAATTGTGTGTAGTGTTTGGCATCTCTGGGAAGTTACAAGTAGAAACAACATGGACAGTTTACACGACAGTTAGAGAAGACAGTAGTACTTGATTATTTACAACAACGCAATTATGTGCATATGTTGTAAATAATCAAATACTACTTGAACATCCCATGTGGTCGTAAACCATGTTAATGTTGGTCTTACGTGGAATACACCTTTCATAAACTGGGAAATCTGTTCTCTTTAATGTCAATATTTCCAATTAATCTGATAAAGCTGCCTCTTTATATCTTCAGAAATCTCCTTCAAAATTAATGACAATGTTTATAGCCGTAATTTCTCGGCCCTGTTTGATTATGCATGATGTCCCCCATTAGGTCTGGAGTTATGGTCCTTGCTATAAAATAGGGACCCATTTTAAAAGAACAGGTAACCATGATTTTTTTTTTTTACACGGTTATTGCCCTTTTTTTACTTAGAGTTTTCTGTACTGGTTTATGTTTTTCCCTAAAACAATCAACCTTATCCGCATCTGACTTGAAATACTTGTTTACTGTCTTTACTTCTCTAGGCTGGTTAATTTTTTGTTAAGGTCAATTTCTCAAAAACTGTCAGCCATACTCACTTCAAACTTGTATTAATTGCTCACTATCAAAAAAAGGAGCCCATTTAAAAGAGCTGGTAACCCTAAAAGTCATTTTGACTCAGTTATGGCCTTTTTTAGACTTAGAATTTTCTTGGTTGATTAAGTTTTTTGTTAAGGTCCATTTCTCAAAAACTGTCAACTATATTCATTCACATTAAACTTGGATTACTTGTTTACTATTTAAATGGGAACCCATTTTAAAAGAGCAGGTAACTCTAAAAATCATTTTTGCAGTTATGGCCCCCTTTTTTGGCGTAGCGTTTTTTGTACTGGTTAAGTTTTCTTATCCTTAAACCATCAACCATATCCACATCAAACTTGAAATACTTGTTTTCTGTCTATGTCTATAAGGGAGCCCATGCCAAAAGGCCAGATAACACTTAAATTCATTCTGCACAGTTATGCCCCTTTTCCACTTGACTTTACTATCCAACACTTAGAAAAGTGGAGCATAAAGTCTTGAGACAGCTCTTGTTATCTTCAGGTGTCTGCTTCTAAGTAGTTTGTAGGTCTGTTTTACCTGGATATAGGTTTTAATCCAAGCTGTAAAATACCAAAAATCTTTAAAGACTTGTACTGATATAGCTTGATATGAATGTAACTCTTTCACTACGTGACTATGACTGTACTGATATAGCTTGATATGAATGTAACTCTTTCACTATCCAAGCTGTAAAATACCAAAAATCTTTAAAACTTGTACTGATATAGCTTGATATAAATGTAACTCTTTCACTACGTGACTATGACTGTACTGATATAGCTTGATATAAATGTAACTCTTTCACTACGTGACTATGACTGTACTGATATAGCTTGATATGAATGTAACTCTTTCACTACGTGACTATGACTGTACTGATATAGCTTGATATGAATGTAACTCTTTCACTACGTGACTATGACTGTACTGATATAGCTTGATATGAATGTAACTCTTTCACTACGTGACTATGACTGTACTGATATAGCTTGATATGAATGTAACTCTTTCACTACGTGACTATGACTGTACTGATATAGCTTGATATGAATGTAACTCTTTCACTACGTGACTATGACTGTACTGATATAGCTTGATATGAATGTAACTCTTTCACTACGTGACTATGACTGTACTGATATAGCTTGATATGAATGTAACTCTTTCACTACGTGACTATGACTGTACTGATATAGCTTGATATGAATGTAACTCTTTCACTACGTGACTATGACTGTACTGATATAGCTTGATATGAATGTAACTCTTTCACTATGTGACTATGCCTCTGGAGCCATCATAGCTGACTGTCCTAGGGATGTTAAACCCAAGCATTTAACAAACACGTTTCATTATCTCCATTTCTAGGAAGTAATGTCAATGCATCTTCGAGCCACAGGATTGGACAAAAAAGATTTCCTTGGCAAATCAGATCCATTTCTAATTTTCTACAAATTGAATGATGATAGAAGGTAATTTAATTTCTATTAATCTAATTTGATTAAATGTTTCCTATATGATTGTAAGTTGTTTATTTAAGTTCTATAATGGAAGTCATCTTCATGTTAAAGCTAAACACATTATTGTTGTTTTGAAAATAACCTCAGTTCAACTTCAGTTCATTCCTATGGTGTTTGAACCTACACATGGCTGCTACCATATTTTCAGATGATGTGATAATAAAGGAATACACCATAGATTTTCAGTAACATTTCAGAAAATCTACATTTGATATGTTGTTTCAGGAATACTGTCATATCTATTTACAACATTCCCATTTACCTCCTGCTGAAGGATTTATTCAAAGAACATGTCATGTTCCTTAAATTGAATGGACACTGTCTTGGATGGGAGTACAAAGATATAGCAAATTTCAAAAGTTCCCCTGTTTTACAACTGTAGTAACTGTTTTGATCTTGTTATATTTCAGCTATACACCTGTCCATAAGACGGAGGTGATTAAAAATACTCTCAACCCAACATGGAAGCCCTTCACAATCTCATTACGAACCTTGTGCAATGGAGACCAGTCTAGGTAGGTGGTTCCCTTGTTTGTTCTGTATGTATTTTTATGTGGCTTGTCATAGAAATGTATTAAATAATTCATTTTGTCAAGAATTGGTCTGCTTAAATCTTAATTTTGATTTTTTTTTTATGCCCTCAAAGGGAAACATATCCTTTGTGCACCTGTAATATAGTGAAATGAATAAAAAAATATTGTTGCCTCAGAAACGGACCAATCTTAACATTGAATGCATGTATTGTATTTAAAGGCATACGCTGCCATTACAGTTTTTAAACGCCCGTCAAAGACAGTACATACTAGGGATTCACCTGCGGCAGCTGGGCAGGCGGCCTTCAGTGATGTTGTTCGTTTTCTAACTCAAACAAATGTGAACCAATCTTAATCATACTTGGTCACAATGTATATAGGCACAATATCTCGGTTCCTTTCAATAACTGGCCAGATTTCCCAAGAAACTCTGGAGTTATGGCCCCTGAATTAATAAAAAATGGCCATATTAACGGAGTCCGCTCTCTAACATGGACAAACGTAAACTGATTTTAACCATACTTGGTCGCAATATTTATTGGCATTATATCTCAGTTCCTTTTGATAACCAGCCATATTGTCTCTGGAGTTATGGCCCTTGAATTATTGAAAAATGGTCAAAGAAACAGTGGTCGCACTCTTTCTCAAACAAACATGAACCGATTTTGTCCAGATTTGGTCACAATTTAAATAGACACAGTACAGTGACGCTATCGTATTCATACCATGGCAAAGAATAGTAAAAAATACATTACAAGACAACATGATTAAATTTTCAATATAGCAAATGAATCATTTTATTTTACACAATTGCATTTAAAAGTATAATTTCATATTTACCTCCTCTAGATGAAGCTTGTTCTACTCTTATGCATTCGCTTACACAAACCTCTTTCCCTTTGTGGAAAACCTCTTCTGAGGTTAATGAGAGAAATGGTTGGATTCTTAGACTGCTCAGAATGCCAATCTGTCCTGTTGATATGTGCAGAGTCTAGCGCATCCTCATTGCATAGCTGGAAGAGAAAAAGCAGAGTCTGTAACAACCAGCACATTAAGCAGCAACTAAGGCAGAAGTGACCTCTTAGTAAAAAACATAATGCCTTTGACAGAACATCAGTGTCAGCCTTTAGATATCCTCATAGATATGAAATTATATAGGCAAGATCAGATAACCAACATTAGCCTTTTACATAAAGCTTTGCTGAAGTCTTGACATAGGTTAAGGGTTTGTTATCTATAACCACCTTAAATTCATTTCAGTAAAAGTAATCATGAAATTTATTTGTAACACTCCACTTACCAGCTGAAAATTCCAACTTATGTGCCAGGCCATTCTTTTCATAAGGTTTTAGCTTTACACAATGCATACATGAGAACTTGCTCAGCACTTCTTGGACTTAGTGAAGAACAGCACCAAGGTCAAGGGAAGATGCGTCAGTATTCAAAATAAAAGGGAAGGAACAATTTACTTAAAAATCTTCTTCTCTGAAACTACTGATGGGAAAGTGATCAAACTTTGCAAGGATGTTCCAGAGGTGATCCCCTATAAAAAATTGTTCAAATGGTTCTGGTCTGTTGCATGATAACGTCACAGGAGCAAAAAATAGATTTTAAAAGTGATATCTTAAAAAATCTTCTCTGAAACCACTGGCCTGGAGCCTAGATATTTGGTGTATAGCATTGTCTAGTGGATCTCTATCAATTGGCCTGGCTCCAGGAGTTACTTGATTTAACGTAGGCTAATATAGGAAAAACTTGAAAAATCTTCTTCTCAGAAACCACAAGGCCTGGAGGAGTTTAGATATTTGGTGTGCAGCATTGTCTAGTAGATCACTACCAAGTTTGTTCAAATCAGCATTGTCTAGTAGATCACTACCAAGTTTGTTCAAATCATAGCCCTCGGGTCAAATTTGGCTCCGCCATAGGAGTCACTTGATTTAACATAGCCTAATAAAGGAAAAAACTTGAAAAATCTTCTTCTCAGAAATGGTTTAGATATTTGGTGTGTAGCATTGTCTAGTGAATCTCTACCAAGTTTGTTAAAATCATGACCCTGGGGTCAAAATTGGCCCTGCCCCAGGGGTCACTTGATTAAGCAAACCCTAATATAGGAAAAAACTTGAAAAATCTTCTTCTCAGAAACCACAAGGCCTGGAGTATAGATACTTGATATGTAACATGGGCTAATAGACCTCTACCAAGTTTGTTCAAATCATGGCCCTGGGTTTAAAATTGGCCCTGCCCCAGGGGTCACTTGATTTTACATAGCCTAATGATGCCAGGTGAGCGATCAGGGCCATCATGGCCCTCTTGTTTCTGTCATGATTCAGCAGGTGACACGTGTTCCAGAGAACACTCTTGTTATTATGTAATACCCAGTAAGTCCAAGAAATGACAGAAGTGACTTTACATCAGTAGGCACATGCTCAGAGTTTCTCGGGATCTGTGGCATCAGAGTAAATGTAAAATTGCTTCCTGTATTGAGCAGAATAAATATTGAAGCAATCCATTAAGATTAAAAAACAGGTAAAAACAAAAACAAAAAGTCACACATGAAAGACACAGCAATAAATCAAAACCACTTTAAAAATCAAAATCAACCACACAGAAAAGCACATAGAAGAAAATATTGTAGATATCTTTCCACATAATTCATTCAGGCTCAGCTTTAATTCCATCTGTCTGTCTGTTAGTAACACTTTCTTGCATGCTCTCTCCTAAACCCTTCAAAGGATTTTTTATTAAACTTTGGTTAAATTTTAACCTCAGTGAGACAATGTGCAGAGCCCATGTCCAAACCATGCCAGTTCAAGGTCAAAGTCACAATAGAAGGTCATTAGTTTAAACCTTTGATTTCACATCCTCTCCATATCTCCTAAACCTCTGGATAATTTTTATCAAAAATTCCAAAAAGGGAACCCATAATTCCCAAAATGTGGTCAAGGACACAATAGAAGGTCATTAATTTGAACCTTTGATTTTATGTCCACTCCATTACCCCTGGAAGGATTTTCATTTTACTGTAGTCAAATATTAACCTCATTGAGGTGTTAGAACCACGCCAGCTCTAGTTCAAGGTCACAGTGGAAGGTCAGAATTACAACCTTTGATTTTGTTTCTGCTCCATATCTACTATACCCTTTGAGGGAATTTGGTCATAATTGCTCCCTTAAAAAATTAGCTTTGGCTAAAAAAAATTTCATATAAGTCAAACACAAAACTTCAAAAATAGTTTTTTGAAACTGTTTATAATAATATATCATCAAATATTTAATGTAAATGATCACCTCTAAGTTAAAAATGAAATTGCTGAGACAAGGATAGTTCCTTTTAAACAGGCTTCCATCTTGTTGCTGTTATAGGTCATCAGGTAAGACCTGTTTCCATCTGATGTTACTCAGGTGAGTGATCCAAGGCCACTATGACCCTCTTGTTTGAGTTAAGGGTCTGTAGATTGAACTATAAATTTGACTTTCAAGTGTGACGATGCTTTGCTCCTGTCCTAACTGATTCTAGCCTGTTGTGTTGTTTCAGGACCATAAAAGTGGAGTGTTATGACTGGGACTCGGATGGTAGGTGAGTACTCAGCTACATCAGGATACACCCCAGCCCTCAAGACACCAGTATCTTTATTTTCTTTGTTCAGTAGTGAGTGTTTATCATACCTAGTTAAAAAAATAAATTGTTCAGTTATTTTATCATCATTTTCAGTATTAAGAGAAGAATATGTATGAGAAATAATAAAATTCTGGTCTAATCCATTGCTTTAAAAAAAGCATTGGACAGTTTTTTGCTAAAATATTATTTGCTTGTTCTGATTGAAATTTGAGATTTTTAAACCTACCCACATTTAAGCCTGGACATGTCAAAATTGCATGAATGGCCCTTCTGAGGGGCACAGTATCAACCCAATCCAGAAACCTTGAGATGTACACAAAATAGGTAGTAATTTTCATCTCTCAATTAAAGAATAAGAAATAAAATTAAAATTGTAAATTTCTATAGCAAACTTTATTACATAGCAATCATATTGAACTATGTGTCTATACCCTCAAACCAGCCATGACCTCATTGGGGAATTTACCAGCACAACCAAGGACCTGGCAAAAGCCCCAGCAGCTAACACCATGTTTGAGGTAGGTGTGGCCTGGTCACAAACCAGCCCTGTTATTATTAAGACTTTGTACTGATCATATTTAGTGATAAAAATTTTGTTTTGATAAAAAAATAGAACAATATTAGATGTAATTACACCCTCACAAAGTTTGAGGGCTTGATGCAAAATGATTGTAACAACATACAGTAGAACTTTGATGAGTCGAACTGCTAGGGATCGTGTCAAAAAGATCGACTCATCGGGAAGTCGACTCATATGTAGTGCATGTACCAGTGTATGAAAGAATGTTTGTTAAATGGTAAAAATCGATTATTAAGTTATAAAGAAGAAAATAACACAATAAACAAGGTTTAAATTCAGTTTTATTAAGTTTTATATGTCAAAATATCAATCATATCAAAAACAAAACAATACACATTATTCATTCTACCTTTTTACGAAAAGCACATATAAACTTCCGGTTTTCCTTAGCAACGCATAACGACCATAAATAATGTACATATACACACTAACTAAACCAAATTCAGTCAGTCTGTTTGTTCCCTGCACACGAAAAAGTCCTCCATAGTCGTCTGCTGTAGATTCTCGCCTCTGATGTAGTAGCAATTGAATGCTGCATTATGGTAATTTTCTGTTTACAAATGGCGGATTAAAGACGCCGGTAAAAAGGTGCGAACACATTCTCGTGCCTCTCGCTAACATGTGAAAACATCCTGAGGCAATAATGGGTACAGGTAATTGGCAGTTCGACTCATGAAAGGTAAATCTATATAAGTTTTATATGCGGGGACCAAAAAAAAAGATCGACTTATCAAAAAAATCGACTCATAATTATCATAAATTGGATTTCATATAGAATATATAAGGAATGATTTCGGGACATGAAAAAAAAGTCGACACACCGAGAAAGTCGACACATCGAAGTTCAACTCATCGAAGTTTTACTGTATAAACAAAGGAGCAGTTACACTAGTTTTGAACCAGGCCCTTAAAGGAAAGTTTGAAGGGGGTATATTGGTTTGTTGGGATGGCTGTCCATGGCCAAAATAATCTTGTGACACAAACTTTTTATACATTACTTAACTGATACAGCTCAAATTTTGCATATGCATTAAAATTGACATGTAGATGTGCCTAACATAATTTATATGCGTGTCATTTAAAGAATCCAAAAAATGACTAGAGTTATGGCCACTGAATTGGACTGAAAAAAATTGACTGGAAAAAATTTATGATGCAAACTGCTTCATTATTACTTCACTGATGCAGCTCAAATTTTGCATGTGTTCAAGAGAAAACTCTTGTTTAATTTTCTCCCTTTTTTCTTTTTCAATTTTTTAATTTTATAACTGATAAACTATACAAGGTAAGGACTTGAAACTTCAATCATAAATAGAAGCGAGATTTGGAAGTGCAGTGACCAAGAACTCTACCTGGTCCAATTTTCAAACTATCTCCCTTAATTCAATTTTATATTGAATTTCTGTTCAGAACATAACTCATTTACTTTACAGTCTAACCTGCCTTAAGCAAGCCCTGGTATCAATGGTCACCTGGCTTAAGCAAGCCCTGGTATCAATGGTCACCTGCCTTAAGCAAGCCCTGGTATCAATGGTCACCTGGCTTAAGCAAGCCCTGGTATCAATGGTCACCTGGCTTAAGCAAGCCCTGGTATCAATGGTCACCTGGCTTAAGCAAGCCCTGGTATCAATGGTCACCTGGCTTAAGCAAGCCCTGGTATCAATGGTCACCTGCCTTAAGCAAGCCCTGGTATCAATGGTCACCTGGCTTAAGCAAGCCCTGGTATCAATGGTCACCTGCCTTAAGCAAGCCCTGGTATCAATGGTCACCTGCCTTAAGCAAGCCCTGGTATCAATGGTCACCTGCCTTAAGCAAGCCCTGGTATCAATGGTCACCTGGCTTAAGCAAGCCCTGGTATCAATGGTCACCTGCTTAAGCAAGCCCTGGTATCAATGGTCACCTGGCTTAAGCAAGCCCTGGTATCAATGGTCACCTGCTTAAGCAAGCCCTGGTATCAATGGTCACCTGCTTAAGCAAGCCCTGGTATCAATGGTCACCTGGCTTAAGCAAGCCCTGGTATCAATGGTCACCTGCCTTAAGCAAGCCCTGGTATCAATGGTCACCTGGCTTAAGCAGTCAGTTTGAGATCCCACCCCCCACAATGAAAATCACTTTATTCTAACACTGGAATAGTGGTCATCTGCTTTATGCACCAAACGGCCAAAAAATGTCATTCCCATTGGTAAGATACATTGCCTTGGGTGGTCAGTGGGGCAGGTGCCAGATGTCTCTAGGGTGAACCTGTCAGTGTATCATGCATACTGTGTATATCTGTTTGGGATCAGGTGTCAGACCTTCCTAGGTGTCATATCAACTGTTACCATTAGACTCATCTGCAAACTCACACAACGCCAGCAAGCATTATTAAGTTAATATTTGGGGACCTTTCAAACACCGGGTCAACTGTAGTACTATACAAATCTTTGTTTACCCTGATAGCTTGTTCCCAGAAAATAAACTTGCCATCGGTGCTGATGGAAACCTTCATTTTCATAATGAAATGAAAGAAACCGTTTCTGTGAGGTATTATGTTAGAAAAAAGTAATTCATTAGCAGCTAATATCGTTTTCCAACATTTACTCACAAGTTAAGACTTTGAAATGTCATTTTACCATATGGAAGTTAAATTATCCTGATGGCAATACTGACTGTCTGCTAAGCATATCCATAATGTTTGATGGATAAAGATTCCAATGCATTACAGTTACAATTATTGGAAATAATTATTGTATAAAGTATCATATATATTTTAATCAACTTTTGAACTTTAAATGCAAAATTGGTTATGAGGCTCGTTGACTGACCCCTGGTTTAGACAGCCACCTGCAGCCCTAAACAGCCAAAATGGCCACATCCCTTGACTGGCTGTTTAAACCAGGTTTGACTGTATTCTTGAAAACTAGACAAGGTATTTAATTGAAACTTTATACATGGAATTGAACTAGGAAACAACCATAACTCTACCTGGTCCAATTTTTAAAATATCTCCTTTTTTTTTCCCTTCAATTTTTGTTGAGAGCATAATTCGTAACCTATGTATTGACTTGAAACTTAGAAGATATGAATAGATTGGGAGATTGGGAGGTGCAGTAATGAGAACAGTAACTGTACCTGGACCAATCTCCTTTTATTTGATTTTATAATTTTTTTCTTTCAAGAGAATAGCTTATTTACAATATACTTGAATACTATACAAAGTATTGACTTGAAACTTCATATATAAGTAGATGACAACTATGAAAAGTGCAGTGACCAGGAACCATAACTCTACCTACTCTGCTTTTTTCAGTTATCACCCTTAATTTTTATCAATCTTTGTCAGCAGCAAAACTCATAAACAAAACAAGACTTGAAACATAATATGATGGCAAGTAGGAGCAGTGCAACAACCAAGAGACATGACTTTGCCTTGTCCAATTTTTAACCAGGTTTTCCGAAGGAAAACTCTGGTTATTAGATTGGGGTATGTTGGCGGGCGGACGGGCGTAAATAATTTCTTCTGTGCGCAACTCCTCCTACATTTTTCAACGGATTTGGCCCAAACTTTTACAGAAGCATTATTACATAGTGACCTGTCAGGGTTTTGTGGTTCTATTATTTTTGATGCAGTTATGGCCCTTTGCCCCTTAACAGATGTAATATGAAGGGAAATATTCTTTCGTGCACAACTTCTACATTTCTTAATAAATTTTGTCCATACTTTAACAGAAGTATCTTCACTAAGTCACCCTTGAGAATATTACCTGTGTTTTGCAGTTTGACCATTTTTGATGGAGTTATGCCCCTTTGATAAAATTCCTTGTCCGGAGCATACCTCCTACATTATAAGAGGTATTGACTTGAAACTTTATAGGTGCATACATCTCATTGAGGCGGAATGCAGTGCATAGGAACCTCACTCTGGTTCATAATTTTGGAGTTACATGTTTGCCCCTTCGTAAAAATTCCCGATATGGAGCATAACTCCTTAATTTTAAAATATATAGTAATGATTGGTTTTGCAGTTTGACCATTTTTGATGGAGATATTGTTGCATCATATTTATGTCTTGTTCAAAGTTAATGTGGATAAATGTAAGTTAAAAATCTTTGTTGCACATATTATGTATGTTTGCTTTATACAGAATTGCATTAGGTTTAATAGACATTGAGCACAAAATTATTTGACTGATACAAATAATCTGTACTGGGACGAAACATTGCGAAAAGAAAACCTGGTTTTGTGACAATTCCTGTCACTTGTTGTATAATTTATTTTATATCAATTTTTGTCCTGAACATTATTCATAAACTATGCAAGGTATTTATTAGAAACTTAAGGTAAAATCCCTGTAATGGTTCTGCTACATTTCGGACCACATGGCCTTTCATGGAGATAACCAAGTTTTCTTAATGTTTCATTAAGGTATCTTGGTTATCTTGGTAGAGGTTAAGTGGTCCAAGACATAGCGGAACCATTACAGGGACTATACCTTAAAATAAGAAAGTATGAAGCAGAAGTGCAATGTAAAAGAAACAGATCTCTTCCTGGTCTTTTATTATTTTACTTCTTTTCTTTTTCTTTTTTTATTTGAGCATTACTCCTTTATTATATGGAATAAAGTCTATTTATTTGACATATTTACTCCACCCACAAATGACTTTCATTTGACATTGATTATTTAACATTTGACCTCTTGGGGTGGTGCAAAAAGGTGTATGGCTCAGGCAGGGCATTGTGTTTCTTGTTTCTTGTTCCTTTTTTGCTATTCTACTTTAAACATATCAACAGTATAAAGACTTTCCTTCAAATATCAATACATGTTTAAGTGTATAAGAGCTCAACCTGTTTTTTTTTCAGTCCCCTACCGGTGTTTACACTGGAGGGGACTATAGATTTGCCTATAGGTCTATCAGTCCGTCCAGATGTCCAGAAAATCTGGATCCTGCAATAACTTAAACACCGTTTAAGATAATAATATGAAACTTTGTATATGAATAGATGGCAGTACGGAGATTCTGCACATCCCTTTGTTTTTTTTCTCAGGTCAAAATTCTGTTGTTGCTATTGTAAATGAAAAATTATAAAGTGCACCTCACCGGTAGGGGACTCATGTGTTGCGTGCAACACCAGTTACTTGTTCTTTTTGTTTTTTAGTGTGTCTGATTTTATTTTCATCCTTCAGCTATGTTAAGACTCTGTCTCTGACAAGGTCACAGTAACTGCATGTGGCAAATAGTTTTTGGGGTATACATTATCTTCAGTGATAGTTCTTGTTATGCTAAGAGACTGCTGCTCAGTAGAAACTTATTGGTACATAGCCCAAGTTTTAATGACAGACAATTTTCTATGCTATTGAACTGAAAGTATGATTTGCATTTAAATCTGGTTTTGCCCAAAAATCAGCTGTTAAGGTAAATCCATTCATCAATAAATTGTAATTATGGTTCTTCAAATGTTTAAAATGACTTCCATGCAGATGCAAGCATCTGTTGACTTGGAGATATAGGCTCATTTGCTCAAAGTCTATAAAGTCTTGCATTTACTTTAAAATTTGACCCTTGATCACTTGATGGACCATGATCAAAATTTAATGATGGATGGATGACCTTCAATGTTGCAGTTTAATCAGAAATTATAACGTAACTCACATCTTGAGAACACTGTCTTATGGACAGCTCATAGTTATTGCAATTTAATTCTGATAGAGTCTAATATAAATGTGGTGGCACAAATAGGAAAATTATGGCTTTGTCACAGACATGTTTTCTTCAGTCATTACTTTTTCCACTAGATTGTAATGTTTATAAGACAGTTTTATGTATGAATTAACTTTTATATTTTTAAAGTTCATCAATCCACACAAAAAGGCAAAGAAAAGAAACTACAAACACTCTGGAGAGGTGAGTAACATCCTAGCTGACTGAAAATAATGTGAAGGATCTTTTGTGACTTCATTTAAGATGGCACTTTTATCATCCATTGACATAAAGAAGTCTGTTTTCTATGACCACAATGAAAAAAAAAAAAGTTTTCCTTTTTAGCTCACTAGAGCACAAAGTGCTCAAGGTGAGCTATTATAAACACCCTCTGTCTGTCATCCATCATCAACAGTTGTTTTAAATGGCATCTCTTCTGGAACTGCTTGGTAGAAATTGATGTTTGCATGAATCATCCTTGGGTGAACCTTCACAAATATTTTTCTATTTATCGACCGTTGGTCATAATTTAATTTCAGTTAGCACAAAAAGCTGCTGCATTGTCCCCTACGATAATTGCTAAATAAAGTTGATTCATTTAAAAGTGTGGCCCCTAGGGATTGGCTAGCTGCCATATATACTCTTTATAGAAAATTTAAAAAATCATTATAAGTCTGTGAGACCAATGGTCAAAATTTAATAGCACAAATGGTCAACTCATAGTCCTTTACCATTATTGCTTAAATAAAGTTAATTCCTTGATAAATGAGGCCCCATGGGTGTTGGCTAAGCTTCCTAATATACTCTGTAATCACAGAAAATTTCAAAACTCTTCTTCTATGAGACCAATGGTCTTCAATTTCATGGCACAAATGGTCATCTCATAGTTTTAAAATAAATTGAAAAATTGAGGTCACCAGGATGTTGGCTAGCTTGCTTATATATTTTGTCAGGGACTCTGTATACAAGGATGTGAAAGAGACTATCATGTCAGATATGTATGCCTTGCTTTGACTTGACAAATAAATTTAAAAAAAACATAATATTGTTTTGCTTTTTGTTTCTCAATATTTTGTTAATTTTTAGTTTGTAATTTGTTTTAAAGAGAAAATTTATTGTAATTTATACATTTAAAAGAAATATTAAGAATGTTGAATGATTAATCAAAGGTGCTGAGAATCATATAGATTTATAGGAGAGAATAGGACAGAAAAAAATGGTGACCATCGGGTCAAAAGGACAAATATAGGTTATTTGGTGAGCCATCTAGCTTTCTCTATTACCATTAAAGGCAATTTTATTAACATTGAATGATTTTTCTATGCCAGAAATAGTTTAATAAACCTGTTTGGTGCAGAAAAACGCATAGATTTATAGGACAGAATTTGTTAAAATATTGTTAAAAGCAAAGAAAATGGTGGCCATCAGGTCAAAGCTATGAATACAGGCTATACAGTGAAAAAACTAGCATTCTTACTTGTTATTATAAACTTTGAAAGATTAGTATATGCAGGGAATAGCTAGTTAAACCTGTTTGGTGTCAAGAAACACCTTGATTTATAGGACAGAAGTTGTTGAAATATTGTTAAAAACTGAGAAAAATGGCGGTCATCAGATCAAAATGTGGAATACAGGCTATACGGTGAACCGACTAGTGTTCTCTAAATATTCTATATTCATAAATTACATAATTTGGCATTACATTACATGCTGTAATTTCACATACATTCATATAAAACTTGAAATATATACCTATGTTATTTTCTAAATACAAGTTCAATAGTGTTCAATTGACATACTTGTATACAAACTAATCATAAATAACAAAAAGTAAAATATAGTATAAATACCCAATATTTTGTCAAGATTCTTATCCAAATTCCAGTTAAATATCTGTAAGACACATCTGTCCATAGAAATTCTGACATTTTATCATTTTAAGATTTACTCCACCTTATCACATGATTATGGCCCCTTTTGTTGACATGTAAAACAGACGAGCATTGGTGCAGCTCTTAAGTTGGTAAAATTAAGTTTGCAATTTCAAAGCCTTCCTACAAAGGGTCCCACTGACAAACTGTTGGCCTTGTTAACTTATCAGGAATGAAATGAAAAGTGAGCACAATTTTTGATAGGATGAGCCATTTGGCCAATCAGTCACAACAGCAACACATAATTAACTTTAAAATATGTTTCTTTTTATCTTAACTGTGGCTTCCCAAAAACTTTCCTTGCAGATATATAAGATGTTAAAGTTGGCTTGGATATTTGTGTAACAATAACATGGTAGCAATTCAATGATAACGGCAAAACCAAATCATTTTATGGGATTCTTTTGCATTAAATGACATCTCTTAATCCACTTGGCAGAGTTTCTGAGACTAGGTGAGGACGACTCTCAATAGGCCTAGTAGAATTAAAAATCAAATTAAAAAAATCAAAATCTTAAATCAATGTTCAGAATTTAATTTCATTTTGCACAAATGATCACCTCATGGCCCTATACTAAAATTGCCCAAAGTGTATCTGATTAAAAATGAAGTCTCCCAGTGATTGGCTAGTTTTCTTTATAATTATGGGTTTTCAGGGGAAATTCTGAAAATGTGAAATGATGCTATTCAGAAAAAAATTAGATCCTTCTTTGTAACCTGCATTGAGAATTCAATTTCATTTTGTGTTAAATTAATGATCTCAATGAAATAAACAGTAACTACTTAAACGGATTTAAGTTGATCTGTTTAAAATGGATGTCAGCCAGTTTTTTCATATTACATGTACATAAAATCTTTAATTTTGATCATGTAATTTCTAGATTTTCACTTAAGCTCAATACCATACCATAATTGCTTAAGCAAAGTGCTCCTTAAAAAGGATTATTTTTCTCTTATAATCTAAAGGGGTAATGAGGTTGAATCTTAAGTGACCTGTATCTTTTTATATAGGCTGATGACCATAGTGTCCTTCTTGTTATTTATTTTTTTCAATTGATGTTGTGCTTTATTTCAGATGATGGTGATGAGTTGCAAGATTGATATTGTTCCAACTTTTTTGGATTACTTGCAAGGAGGGTAGGTTTCTGTCTGGTATTTCCTTTTTATTTACTATTTCTTTTTAATCAAGATGTTGTGCTTGCATCAATTCTTTTTATAAGCCTGAAGGGTGGTTTTATGTTATGCCCCTGGTCATCCAACCATCCCATCCCTCAATCTGTCCATCTGTCTGTCTGCCTGTTAGCAATTGTGTGTCTGCTCTGTATCTCTTGAACCATTTAAAGGAAATTGATACTTTTTAAAAAGAAATGTTAACAATACTGAGAGGATGTGCAGAGCACAAGTTTCGGATGGCTTGATTAAAGGTAAATGCCACACTTGATGGTAACATGTCATACAGGTATTATGTTAGAATATATTGTGTCTGCTCTGTATCTCATAAACCACTGAAAGGAAATTAAATCCATTTCACAGTAATGTTAACAATATTGAGAGGATGTGCATAGGGTATGTTTTGGATGGTTTGGTTCAAGGTCAAGGTCCCATTTGAAGGTCACATGTCATACAGATGTAATGTTAGAATATTTTCTGATAGGAGTTATAACAACCGGAGATTTTTAAACCAGTTACATGTCTTCATACATGTACATGGCTTTGTATGAAGGCAGCATTCATGCTCATACATTTGTTTCTGGAGTTATGGCCCTTGATAACTTTTTCTATACAGGGTTCTGTTGGCAGAATCATGTGAAATCAACTTCTCTTCACTGCTTGGATTTGTTTAAAATTTACACAATATACTTGTAGTTGTGCATGAAGATAGGATTTTATGCTCACAAATATCTTTGAGGTGTTCAGTTTCTTTGTCACTTTTGTCTATACAGAGTTATAAATGTGGGAAATGCCTTACTTAGAGGTTTTAGCTGCCAGTGTGATTCAGCATATGATCAGCTATACACAAACTACAAATACACAATATTTAGGATGGTTATGTTTCCTAACAATACTGCACCATACAATATTCAAGGGTTATTCACATTGCGATACCTTTGGGTGTTTATTGCCACGCTATGCTGTGTTCTTGTTTGCATATTGGAGTTTATAATCTTAATTCATGTCGCAAAATTTAGTATTCATACATTTTAAACTCACCTGAGCATAACATGCTCATGGTGAGCTATTAGGGTGGCCCTGTGTCCAGTATCCATTTCTGCGTCCATCTATTTATCATTAATTTCCTTTGAATAAATCTCCTCCTAATCTGTTAAATGGGTTTTGACCAAACTTCATAGGATTGATCCTTATGAGGCCGTCTAATAAAATTGTTCAAATTATTTTGATTGGTTGAAAAAGTAGGTCACAGGCAAATGCAAACTTTGAAAATCTTCTTCTGCAAAGTTGCAGGGCCTAAGGCATAGATATTTGGTGTGTAGCATTGTCTAGTAGACCTCTACCATGACTTACATAGGAAAAAACCTTCTTGCCAGAAACCACACAGCCTGGAGTGTAGATACATGTATTTGGTATGTACCATGGCCTAGTGGATATCTACCAAGTTTCTTTAAATCAAGGAGCTTGGGTCAAAATTGATTATACTCAGGTTGTCTCCTTGTCAGAAACTAAAAGGCCTGGAGTTAAGATGTTTAATGTATATCATGACCTTGAAAAGTTTTACCAAGTTTGTTCAAATCAAAGCCCTGGGGTCAAAATTTGCCCGACCTCAGGGATCACTTGGTTTTATATAGACATACCTAGGAATAGAACAATAAAATCTTCATGTCTGAAACTACAGGATCAGGGGTTTGGAAATTTGGTATGTAACATGGCCTAGAGGACCTGAACCAAGTTTCTTCAAATCATAGCCCTGGGGTTAAAATTGGTCCCACCCCAGGGGTCAGTTGATTTTATAGCTATGACTTGAAAAATTTGGACAACAGGTACAGTTTTTGTGTGGAATAAGGATTATCCTGCTTCTGCATGTATTATGTATTCAGTATGGCTATGTTATAATAGGTAATGAAAGAATATTTCTCAGGTGAGTGATTTCAGGACTATCTTGGCCCTCTTGTTTAAATAAAAAAAAACTTCAAAAATAATCTTTTCTTAAACAAATGGTCAGAATTTAATTTACTTTGGCGCAAATGGTCACCTCAAATTTGTTTACTGTAATTGCTAAATTAAAGTTGATGCCATGAAAAAGAATCCCCCAGGGGTTCGGCTAGTTTGGTTAAATACTCTGTTTATAAAATGTCTACTATCTCCCTTTATTAAGTGTTATTTTAAATAGAACAGTAGAAACTCATTAAACCAAAGTCCTTGAGACTAAGCTGAAACTTTGAAATAATGGTTATTCGGAGTAAACATCTGATGGAAATTTCAGTTTGTGTGCGTGCATGTCTGCGTTTTCATTACCAGTGCATATCATGAAAATCGTTATGCCATGAAAACCACCTAAATGTATAAATGTACTATTTGCAAGTTCTGAAAAATAATAAAAATATTTCATGATCTGCTGAGATGTTTCTGATTAACATAATCATTCAAACATGTCAAGATAGTGATTCATATTCTTACCGTCGATCTGCTGCTTCAGGTAATGTCACATGCCGGTGACGAACGTGATGATATGGAATGTACTGTCAGACAAGATCTGACACCTGGGTTAAACTGCTGGCATGTGCATATTATGTAACATGTCAGACATTGATTAGCAATTATCATTATTTCCAGTCTCATACATGTACACACTGCCCAACCCGATCTCGGTAATAGGTGTAAAAAACTTGTCTGAGCCATCATTCCAGGTGCCGCCACAAAATAAACTTGGGTACTGACTCGGATACGATTGATGATAAGGATGATAATTAGTTCACGAACATTTATGAAAATTGACTTCGAAATAAAAATTGAAAAATGTACATGATATGTGACCTCGGGACTGGGATTTTTACTTCGAAATAGCTAAAAAATCGAAATAGCAAAATTCAGATTAAACATTTTATTTTTAACCAGGTTTTCCAAGGAAAACTCTGGTTATTAAATTGGGGTATGTCGGCAAGCATAAGGGTGGGTGGGTGGATGGACGTAAACAATTTCTTCTGTGTGCAACTCCTCCTACATTTTTCAACGGATTTGGCCCAGACTTTTACAGAAGCATTATTACATAGTGACCTGGCGCATGTTGTCAGGGTTTTGTGGTTCTATTATTTTTGATGCAGTTATGCCCCTTTGCCCCTTAACGGATGTAATATGAAGGGAAATATTCTTTCGTGCACATCTTCTACATTTCTTAATAAATTTTGTCCATACTTTAACAGAAGTACCTTCACTAAGTCACCCTGGAGAATATTACCTGTGTTTTGCAGTTTGACCATTTTTGATGGAGTTATGCCCCTTTGATAAAATTCCTTGTCCGGAGCATAACTCCTACATTATAATAGGTATTGACTTGAAACCTTATAGATGCATACATCTCATTGAGGCTGAACAGACAGTCAGACAGTCAGACAGACAGACAGACAGACAGACAGACAACTGGTGATTCCTATATACCCCCACAAAAAAAAATAAAGTAGAATTTAGTTAAAATGAATGCTTAAGTGACATTTTCAGAAGCAGATTGTTGCATCATATTCATGTCTTGTTCAAAGTTAATGTGGATAAATGTAAGTTAAAAATCCTTGTTGCACATATTAATGTATGTTTGCTTTATACAGAATTGCATTATATTTAATAGACATTGAGCTCAAAATTATTTGACTGATACAAAAATATGTCCTGGGACGAAACATTGCGAAAAGAAAACCTGGTTTTGTGACAATTCCTGTCACTTGTTAGTTAAAATAAGAAGGGAAGAAATCAGGACTGAAAATAAACTTTGAAATGGCGAGGAATTTGGTTTAATGATGTTTGGTTTGGTGAGGTTCTACTGTAGTTGTAAATATCATGGTTATTTTTTTAATGTTTGATTTGGTTCATATAAGTTCTTTTAATAAATCAATAATTATTGTAAATTATAGCCAGTAGTTTTTTTTGAGAGCTCTGTTGGCAATTTAAGTTACATAACTTCAGAATTGTTCATCACATATTCTGTATTAAGACTGCACTAAATGTGTAGCCTCAGTAGGCTATATTGGCAGTGTGTCTTTAAATATGTTACCTAATAATAACTACAGTTACAAATAATCAGGAATAGTAGAAAGCATAAAGATCCACAGGACTTTAATTATAGTAAAGTGCTATGCTCATGTTAGAGTAGTGAGAAAAATCTTAAATCAGGATCTTCCTCAACTGAAAAATAGCAGATTACTTATCACCAGAACGTGTTGAGAAGGATCAGCATTTCAGCTTTAAAACTTAACTCCCAGTGCACCTGATGGTAACTCTTAATATCTGCAGGATGGAGATGAACTTCACAGTGGCTATTGATTTCACAGGATCCAACGGGAATCCAGCGAGCCCCACCTCCCTCCACTACTACAGTCCTCACCAGCAAAACCAGTATGCCATGGCCATCCAGGCAGTAGGGGAGATTATTCAAGACTATGACACGTAACTTACCTCCCATTTCATCATCATTGTTATCATTTACAGAATAATACATGGCAGTCAGGGGCATTGGAATGATGATAGTATTATGTGCAAGATTGGAACCAGCTTGCAGATATTTGAGTTAAATTCAATTTATCAGAGCATACAGCCATTTACTTTTTAGCTCACATGAGCACAACGTGCTCAAGGTGAGCTTTTCTGATCGCCTTTTGTCCGGCGTCCGGCGTCCGTGCGTGCGTCCGTGCGTCCGGCGTCAACAATTGCTTCAAACAACATCTCCTCCTAAACGGCTTGGCCAATTTAAAAAATATTTTGCAGGAATGTTCCTTGGATGAAGCTCTACTAAAGTTGTATAAATGGTTCTGGTCCATCGCATAATTAGGTCACAGGAGCTAAAAATAGATTTTAAAAATGAAAATTTAAAAAATCTTCTTCTCTGAAACCACAAGGCCTAGCCTTTTGATTTTTGGTATGTAGCATGATCTTATGACTCTCTACCAGGATTGTACAAATTATGACCCTGGGGTCAAAATTGGCCCCGCCCCAGGGGTCACTTGATTTCACATAGGCTAATATAGGAAAAACTTGAAAAAATCTTCTTCTCCGAAACCACAAGGCCTAACCTTTTGATTTTGGGTATGTAGCATCATCTTATGGGCCACTACCAAGATTGTACAAATCATAGCCCTATGGCCCCCCGGGGTCACTTGTTTTACATAGGTTATATAGAAAAATCTTAAAAAATCATCTTCTATGAATCCATAAGGCCTAGAGCTTAGATATTTGGTATGTAGCATCATCTTATGGGCCACTACCAAGATTGTACAAATCATAGCCCTATGGTGATAAATGACCCCGCACCAGGGTCACTTGTTTTACATAGAGTTATATAGGAAAATCTTAAAAAATCATCTTCTATGAATCCATAAGGCCTAGAGCTTAGATATTTGGTATGTAGCATCATCTTATGGGCCACTACCAAGATTGTACAAATCATAGCCCTATGGTGATAAATGACCCCGCACCAGGGGTCACTTGTTTTACATAGAGTTATATAGGAAAATCTTAAAAAATCTTCTTTTATGAATCCATAAGGCCTAGAGCTTAGATATTTGGTATGTAGCATCATCTTATGGGCCACTACCAAGATTGTACAAATCATAGCCCAATGGTGATAAATGACCCCACACCAGGGGTCACTTGTTTTACATAGAGTTAAATAGGAAAATCTTAAAAAATCTTCTTCTATGAATCAATAAGGCCTAGAGCTAAGATTTTTGGTATGTAGTAGCATCTAATGGTTCATTACAAAGATTTTCAAAGTCTTGGCCCTACGGTGATAAATGACCCTGCGCCCAAGTCTTCTCTGAAACCATATGGCCCATTGCTTAGATATTTGGTGTGTAGTATTGTCAGGGGTAAAATGTTTTAAATTAAGTTATATCAGAATCCTTGTCTGTTTAAAAACCTTGACATCAGTTGAAGCAATGGTACTCAGGTGAGCGATTCAGGGCCATCATGGCCCTCTTGTTATTTTTTGAATAGCATGGTTCTTTAATAGCATAAATTCTAAATAGAGTAGTCACTGTCTTGTGTATTTCTAAGACATTTAGGATTATAATGTAGTTATAGAATGTTAACAATCTCTCAATCTTTGTATATATCTGTTTTCCTCCTATAATCCACATTGAATTATGTAATGGTGAAATTCTCAGCCTTATATAATCTAAGTAAAAAAATATACAGCCTGGCAAATGTCACCACATGGCCTCTTACATCTATGTGACAACTATTTTGCCAGTACAATGGGTCCATCACTCCAGAGATGTTAATCCTGCTAGATTTATGGCAAAGGGTTTAATGAAGTATAATAAAGATCTTAATCATACTTGAGCTTCAAAATGGAATTATATATTTATTTCTGCATATTCAAAATCTGTGCATCATTAAATTAATTAAAAAAATTTGAATATTCAAAAACACTTGATATTAAATGGAGATTCTCTAAATAAAAAACAACATCTGAGTATCCAAAACACTCTGAATTTTTCTTAGTGAAAGTGAAGGTCACCGGTCAAATCTTAGAAAAAACCTTGTGAACACTCTTGATACAACATTTTTGGCCCACACTCAGTTGAACATTATCAGAATACTTGTCACCATGAAATCATAAATGAGTTTGAAACTGGATGATGTAAGTTCAACAGATAGGTTAACAGAGCAAATCTTCGAGTAACCTTTGAACACTCTAGAAACCAATTTGGCTCAATCTTTATCTAAAATACCAGGAACAAAATTACACCATGATGATCTGGGAGCAATAAAGTGCCATCTAGACCCTCTTTATTTCTATTTGCCAACAAAAGTGCCCTTGGTTCTTTAATTGCTCAGTGTCTCAACTGTATACCAAAGATTACTTTGCATCATTCAAAGTGTGTTTCAGTGCAGGGTGAATACTTTGAAATGATGCCTTGATCAAATTGATATTTTAGGCATATGCAGATCAGTGACAGAATTTATTGATTGGCCCTAATATAATGTGTATTTGTATTTCAAACTGTTTCAAAGTGATATTGCACAAAAGTTGTTTATATTGTTTCTATTCTGTATTATAAACTGAAATAAACTTACAAATATATTAAAGAGACAAACAGTTCCCAGTACTTGGGTTTGGTGCCAAGCTGCCAGATGGACAGGTCTCACATGAGTTCCCATGTGTAAGTAGTCCAAGCCTGACTCCCTTCACTCATGTTAAGTCCTCCTTTATCATTTTACTATGTATAATAAAGTGTTGATTTTCAGTGTGACTTTTTCTTTGAAAAATACTCTTTAAATACATTCTGTAGAAATCTGAAGATCATGTTCTCATAGATACTTTTAAATTATAGTGTTTCAGCATCATAAACAAACATAGGACTTGTGGATTAGGATGAAATAAAGTTGAAAAATACTTGAGCAAAATATATTTACATTGTGTGATGTAGCAAGAGTATTCATGAGTTGATAATCTGGTTTTCAGACATTCAACCCTCAGAACCCTTACTGTGCAGGGATCCAAGGTATATTGCAAGCCTACTACACGGCTCTCCAGCGAGTGGTACTGTATGGACCCACCAACTTCTCTCCAGTCATCAACCATGTCGCCAGGTATGTTAATCTCTCAATATTTATAATATACATGTTTACAGAGGATATATAGGAATTATTGTGCTGTTTTTATATGCCCATTGAATGACAAAACGTATTAAGACTAGCGCTGTCTGTCTGTCATTTCCACATAAAACCCAAGGTTTCATGTATTTAATTCATGTTTAGTATGCAAGTATATAATATCAGATCAAGTTTGATTTTGGTTACAATCTGCTTGTTTGTTATAGAGTTATGTGCCCTTTATAGGCAAATTTTATGAGGCAAATTTTATGTGAAATTACTGTTTCAGCATCAAATGATTGAAGTTATATTTCGTATGCAAGTAAATATTATCAAAATAAAGGCCAAGTTTGATTTTAGTAACAATCAGCTTATTTGCTTTAGAGTTATGAGCCTTTTATAGGCAGATTTTATGTGAATTGACCATTTTCAAAAAACTGCATGTACATTGCTTTCAAATTTGCTTTGTAAGTCTTTAATGCTAAAACACAGGCAAAGTTAAATTTTGGTTATTATCCACCAAATAATGAAAGAGTTATTCATCAATAAGTTCATTTATCTTCTATTTCTTTCTAATGATAGTTATTATTGAGCTCAAAATTAATTAAATGATAATTTTTTTCTCTAAAATTACAAAAGATGCCCTCATATGAATTTGCCTTTGGGTGCATTATATTGGCCCACTGCGGCGGCACTCTTGTTCTGTTTGATAGTTGCTCAGCAAAGCTGTTTCTGGCATGGTGAGGATTGTCATGCACTCGTGCCTTGTTAACAATTTCTGCTTTAGATAAGCCTTGATAAAAAAGGGATGTTCATTGGGTGCTTCTGTTGCAAAGAATTTGATTCCATTCCTAAATATAATTGTCATGGCAACAGAGAGCAAAAGAAAAGATGTTAAAACTCTTCTTTTCCAAAGATGTTTGCAAGATTGGAAAATATTTTGGCACAGATGTCCACTTGATTATTCTCTACATAGATTATCTAAATTAATCAAATTCACAAAAACACAATTATAGCAGAGTTAGGGGCCCTTTTCTTAGAATGTACTCACAATTGTGGGTGCCCTGTCACATATATCTCAGTTGAGGTACTGGAATTGTACAGGAAGGTACCATAAAATGCCATGTGTATTGAACAATTTTTTTACCTTTTACTTATTAGTTCACCTTTTCCAAAGTTGAGCTATTGTGACCGATGAATGTTATCCGCCCATTATCAGCTTTTAACTTAAACAATATCTCTTCCTAAATTACTGGGCCAATTTTCATAAAACTTTACAGGAATGTTCCTTGGGTGGTCGTTCTAAGAATTAAATTCCATGCCAAATTTTGGTTTGCCATGGCAACTGGGGGAAACAGTGTGAATACTTCAGAAATCTTCTCCTCCAAAAGTACTGACTGGAATTTAAAATAATTTTGCACACGTGTTCCTTTGGTCACTCTCTACTAAGATTGTAAAAATCATTTGGATCCGTCAAAATATTTGTACAAAAAGTACAAACTTGAAAAATCTTATTGTCCAAAAGTACTCTTTGGATTTCAAGTTTTTGGCACAGTTAATTCTTGGGTGGCTTGCTACCATGATTTAAAAATTAATTGGATCCATCAAAAAACATTTCCCCAATAGTGCGGAACCTGTTTTCCTGATATGTATATAGAACAATTTGAACAATTTCTTTTCCAAAACACTTGCTGGATTTCAAAGTTTTTTGGCACAGATGTGTCTATGGTGATTAGTGACCTAAATTGTAAAAATTAATTGAATCTGTTAAAAAACATGGCCGCCAGAGGGCAGAGCCAGTTTTCCTTATATGTATATAGTACAAAAATGAAAAATCTTCTGGTTCAAAAGAACTGGTTGGATTTCAAAGTTTTTTTTTAGTACAGATGTTCCTTAGGTCATTTTCTATCAAGACCCATCTGAAACTATGGCTTGCAGGGGGCAGGGCCCATTTTTCACAATATCTTAAGATTTTTATGATAATATGATAATGATAAGATATTTGCTGTTTCTTTCCTCCAAACTTATACCTGGTTCTCAGGTGAGTGAGTCCAGGGCTGTCATGGCCCTCTTATATTTTGTTTCTGAAGGAGGACATTTTAAATATGACGGAATCCCTGAGTATAGTTTAGATATTACATCTGTAACAAACGGATCGTGTATATGCAGCATTTGGTTTTTATGGATATTGAGTTTAAACGGTGAGACATCACAGTTTCCACTCCATCTAATGTAGCTTCATGTTTATATAGCCCAACACATAAGTCAGAGTCCAGAAATCAGAAACTTTTGAGGCATGTCCCTTCATCTTTGATTTACTGAAATTATACTGTACATCAGTCCATACATTTAGTTACTGATTGTCTTTATACTGTACATCAGTCCATACATTTAGTTACTGATTGTCTTTATACTGTACATCAGTCCATACATTAAGTTACTGATTGTCTTTGTACTGTACATCAGTCCATACATTTAGTTACTGATTGTCTTTATACTGTACATCAGTCCATACATTTAGTCACTGATTGCCTTTGTACTGTACATCAGTCCATACATTTAGTCACTGATTGCCTTTGTACTGTACATCAGTCCATACATTTAGTCACTGATTGTCTTTATACTGTACATCAGTCCATACATTTAGTCACTGATTGTCTTTATACTGTACATCAGTCCATACATTTAGTCACTGATTGCCTTTATACTGTACATCAGTCCATACATTTAGTCACTGATTGTCTTTATACTGTACATCAGTCCATACATTTAGTCACTGATTGTCTTTATACTGTACATCAGTCCATACATTTAGTCACTGATTGTCTTTATACTGTACATCAGTCCATACATTTAGTCACTGATTGCCTTTGAACTGTACATCAGTCCATACATTTAGTCACTGATTGCCTTTGAACTGTACATCAGTCCATACATTTAGTCACTGATTGCCTTTGTACTGTACATCAGTCCATACATTTAGTTACTGATTGCCTTTGTACTGTACATCAGTCCATACATTTAGTTACTGATTGTCTTTATACTGTACATCAGTCCATACATTTAGTTACTGATTGCCTTTATACTGTACATCAGTCCATACATTTAGTTACTGATTGCCTTTATACTGTACATCAGTCCATATATTTAGTTACTGATTGCCTTTATACTGTACATCAGTCCATACATTTAGTTACTGATTGCCTTTATACTGTACATCAGTCCATACATTTAGTTACTGATTGCCTTTGTACTGTACATCAGTCCATACATTTAGTTACTGATTGCCTTTGTACTGTACATCAGTCCATACATTTAGTCACTGATTGCCTTTGTACTGTACATCAGTCCATACATTTAGTCACTGATTGCCTTTATACTGTACATCAGTCCATACATTTAGTTACTGATTGCCTTTATACTGTACATCAGTCCATACATTTAGTTACTGATTGCCTTTATACTGTACATCAGTCCATACATTTAGTTACTGATTGCCTTTATACTGTACATCAGTCCATACATTTAGTTACTGATTGCCTTTATACTGTACATCAGTCCATACATTTAGTTACTGATTGCCTTTGTAACTGTACATCAGTCCATACATTTAGTTACTGATTGCCTTTGTACTGTACATCAGTCCATACATTTAGTTACTGATTGCCTTTATACTGTACATCAGTCCATACATTTAGTTACTGATTGCCTTTGTACTGTACATCAGTCCATACATTTAGTTACTGATTACCTTTATACTGTACATCAGTCCATACATTTAGTTACTGATTGCCTTTATACTGTACATCAGTCCATACATTTAGTTACTGATTGTCTTTGTACTGTACATCAGTCCATACATTTAGTTACTGATTGCCTTTATACTGTACATCAGTCCATACATTTAGTTACTGATTGCCTTTATACTGTACATCAGTCCATACATTTAGTTACTGATTGTCTTTATACTGTACATCAGTCCATACATTTAGTCACTGATTGCCTTTATACTGTACATCAGTCCATACATTTAGTCACTGATTGCCTTTGTACTGTACATCAGTCCATACATTTAGTCACTGATTGCCTTTATACTGTACATCAGTCCATACATTTAGTCACTGATTGCCTTTATACTGTACATCAGTCCATACATTTAGTTACTGATTGCCTTTGTACTGTACATCAGTCCATACATTTAGTTACTGATTGCCGTTGTACTGTACATCAGTCCATACATTTAGTTACTGATTGCCTTTGTACTGTACATCAGTCCATACATTTAGTTACTGATTGCCTTTGTACTGTACATCAGTCCATACATTTAGTCACTGATTACCTTTATACTGTACATCAGTCCATACATTTAGTTACTGATTGTCTTTATACTGTACATCTTTCAGATTTGCCTCAGCAAAGCAAGATGGCTCAAGTTACTTTGTTTTGCTGATTATTACTGATGGAGTCATCACTGATCTGCCTCACACCATTGAGTCCATTGTTCGTGTAAGTTGTCTTCCTAATATCTCTACATACACCTGATAAAGTTTTAAAGCTTCTTGCATATTTTGTTTTCCCTGTGGTCGGGGAACCGTCCCACTGGGAATCTCACAATCTGAGGTCACTACTGTTAAAAACTAGGTCACCAGGTCAAATCTTAGAAAAACCTTGTGAACACTCTAGAGGCCGCAGTTTTGGCCCATTCTTCATTAGATTTAGTCAGGATGTTTGTCTACATGATATCTTGGATGAGTTCAAAATTGGGTCATGTGGGGTCAAAAACTAGGTCACCAGGTCAAATCTTAGAAAATCCTTGTGAACACTCTAGAGGCCTCAGTTTCAGTCCAATCTTCATTAGATTTGGTCAGGATGTTTGTCTACATGATATCTTGGATAAGTACAAAATTGGGTCATGTTGGGTCAAAAAATAGGTCACTAGGTCAAATCTGAGAAAATCCTTGTGAACACTCTAGAGGCCACAGTTTTGGCCAAATCTTCATTAGATTTGGTCAGGATGTTTGTATACATAATATATTGGATGAGTTCAAAAATGGGTCATGTGGGGTCAAAAACTAGGTCACCAGGTCAAATCTTAGAAAATCCTTGTGAACACTCAAGAGGCCTCAGTTTTAGCCCAATCTTCATTAGATTTGGTCAGGATGTTTGTCTACATGATATCTTGGATGAGTTCAAAAATGGGTCATGTGGGGTCAAAAACTAGGTCACCAGGGCAAATTTTAGAAAAATCTTGTGAATACTCTAGGGGCCTAAATTTTTGTACCAGTCTTCATTACACTTGATAAGAATGATGACTGCATGAATTCCCAGTTGGGCAAATTAAAAAAAAAAAAAATTTCCTAACGGCCATAGGTCACTTAGTCAAACGTTAGAAAAACAATTTAGATACCACATTTTTGTCATCATGCCTAACACAGCAATCTTACTCAGGTGAGCGACACATGGCCATCTTGGCCCTCTTATTTTCTTAACACTTGCAGATATTGATCTAATATTTGGTATGTTAGTTTTCCACCATGAGTTACAGATCAAGTTCGAGTTTTGATAAAAGCATTTTACAGTCCAAGTTTCATGCCTTTGGCATGTTCACTGACTTTACATCTTCTAACCCTGATCATCAGGCTACTTGTATCTATTGATCTCCCTAAGGAATCTTTCACTCCACTTATGGCAGTACCACAGAATTATGCCACCCTCTCAGGTACCCATTACACCTGGGTGAAATGAAACAATGCGGGATAAATTTCTTGTTCAAGGAAATTAGCAGTGTCCTTGGCAGGAAGCGTGTGTCCTACCACTAGACCACTGCTCTTTTTATTAGTTCCACTGATTTTTTACGAAATTAGAGCCTTGGACATAAAAAAATTCTTTAAAATAGCAGTTTTCCGGGCTTTTTTTCTAAACGCTTGCAGATGTTGATATAATATTTGGTATGTCAGTCTACCACCATAAGTTACAGATCAAATTCAAGGGGTGTGGGTTCTTAGTTTTCTATTTGCCAGTAGGGGACCAATTAGTGCCTAAGCAATACTTTCAGAATGCTTGTTTTATAATTTATTTTTATGCCCCCACCAAAAAGGGGGAGGGGGGGGCAAATAGATTTGCTTTTGTCTGTATGTACATACGTCCGTCTGTCTGTCCATCCCAATATTTTGTGACACGCATAACTCCAAAAGTATTTATACTAAAGACTTGATACTTCATGGATATATTATTTAGGACATGAACTTGCGCACCTGGGTATTTTTATAGAAATACCATTGAATTTGACAGAGAAATGGGCCTTTGTTTTTGAAAAATATTGAATTTTATGGTTGTGATGCACGTAACACTGAAAGTATTTGTACCACAGACTTGATACTTCATGGATATATTATTCAGCACATGAACTTACACACCTGAGTATTTTCCTTGAACCCCCGTTGAAGTTGACAGAGTTATGGGCCTTTGTTTTTGAAAAATATGGAAATTTATGCTTGTGACTCATGCAACTCTGAAAGTATTTGTACTACAGACATGATACTTCATGGATATATTATTCGGGACATGAACTTGTGCACCTGGGTATTTTCATTGAACCTTCATTGAAGTTGACAGAGTTATGGGCCTTTGCTTTTGGAATTTTATGCTTGTGACGCATGTAACTTTAAAAGTATTTGTACTACAGACTTAAATGAAAATTTCATGGTTTGACATTTTAAAAGCTTATATGGTGAAGTTAGATGCATGACTTTGATGGTTATTATGGTGCATATACCTTAACCGGAAGTGAATTACAGGGCATAAACCTTAAACTTCATGGATATATTACTCGGGACATGATTTGCACTCCTGGGTGTTGGACTTTGTTTTGGGGAAATGCGACGGGTAGGGGCATCTGTGTCCTCCTGACACATTTCCAGGGTATACTAAAAAAATATACAAGGTATTGACTTGAAACATAAATTTTCCTACTTTCCTTCAGAATGATTAAAATTCAAATTTCAGATATTCGGAATTTTTTCCCTGACTAAATTGTTTTGATAGGCCTATGTTACTCTGGTGATAGCGTTAGGGCCCCCATGGCACTCCTGCTTTCTTTTAATTTGTATAATTGAATGATAAGAAAATGAGAATGAGATAATGATAACTGGTGTAGCATATTTGATGTTAAAAGAATCATCAAAAGAACAATAAAATGATAAATAAACACATTACTCCTAATTTTCAACATGTGTAAAATTCTTAAACAAGGATGTATGAATGATTCTTCAATTATTGTGAGTATTTACCTCACCTGAGCCCTATGTGCTCAAGGTGGGCTTTTGTGATCACCCTGCGTCCGTCATCAACAATTTGCTTTAAACAACATCTCTTAAACCACAGGACAGAATTTGATTAAACTTGGCAGGGATGATCCTTTGATGAACCTTCACATAAGTTGCTAAAATAAACTTGATCCATGTAGGACTCAGGTTCGCCATGGCAATGGAAAGAAAAAAATTGTGAAAACTTTAAAAATCATCTTCTTCAACAACTGGCTAGATTTTAAAATGTTTTAGTAGAGATGTTCCTTGGGTAAGGTGAGCAATATAGGGCCTATATGGCTCTCTTGTTTAATTTTTTTGCCGATTCCATCGGACCTGAAGTAATCATGAGATTTTTTTTTTTTTTTATTAGTTGAAAAGTGCACATAAGATACAAAAACAAATTTTAAAAAAAGGTTGATGCTGCTTAAGGCTGCTTAGGATAAAATAGAAAAATACAGGAAACTTCAGCCAGTGGACCTGATAGTAATTTCTGATTAATTTGTGACCATGTATCAATTATTGAGTTGACACTGAATTATGTGATCAATTAAGGGTAAAGAACTCCTTCATTCAGTGTCATTCTCTGCCACCAAACCTCAGGAAGTATGTTTTATGACTTGCTTGTTTTTGTTTCTCTTCTGTTTAACAGTCTTCATCTCTGCCCATGTCCATTATCATAGTTGGTGTGGGGACTGCAGATTTTGATGGTAAGTTCCTGTTTCCTCTATACTGCAGATGGACTGTATTTTAAGGAGTCAATTCCTGCAGCAGCTATTTTGATCTTTACAATGCTTTACTCTTCTTCCATTTTCATAAATAGATATATTATGGAATTGGGGCCTCTGTGGCCAAGAGGGTAAAGTCGCTGACTTTAGCACTCACTCAGCCACTCACCTCAAAGGTTCGAGTCCTGGCAGGGTCATTTGGATTTTCATGTGAGGAAGCCTTCCAGCTGGCTTGTGGTAGATTGGTGGTTTTACCTGGATGCCTTGGTGCATTCGGGGTCTTCCTCCACCTGTAATTAGCTGGACGTCGCTATATGGCTGTCGAAGCGACAGTAAACCCAAATAGTCAAGTCAAGTCAGGAACCTTAAAACCTCTTTTTAACTATTTAATCAAAATAAGTCCATTTACTAATTTTGTGTATTTCTGGCCAATATTTTTAAGGCTTGATCAAAATGTATTTCAGCAGACAAATCTTTTTTAGTAATAAAAATAAATTGTGGTTCATATAAATAAATAAAAAAAAAAGAACTAAATGTTATCTAGTAGAAGGAGACACCTAAGACAATAAGTGTTTGATGTTCATTACCAGCTGTTTAAATTGATAGGTAATTGAAAAGTCTAAAACAAAACTTAACAAAACCATCATCTTTGTGATCTTGACTTTTGGTCAAATGATTATGACATAAGAATAAGCAAGAAAATATTTTCGGTACAAAACTCCTTGTCTTGTGAGCAACCTTTTAGTGTCATATTTGTGGCTATACAGTAAACTAATTACAAGTTGAATTGTTTCATGCGTTATATCTTGTTTTTGTATGTCTTTAAAATAAAATACAGTTTTGCATATATTTTTTAATCCTTTTTTTCTTAAAAAGATGCCCCTTGATGTTTACATCAATGTTTTTTGTAAACTTCTGTATTGGACAGTACACTGCATATATAAGTGGTATAGGCCATTATAATATAGTTTAAAGCATGGAACCTAAGTCATTTATTTGTAAATTGTTGTCATATATATGTAGCAACATCATCCAGTTTACTTGTCCAGTGTTTACAGAGATAAATGTACAGCTAAGCCTGTCTTGAGCAGTCAGACAAGGGAACAAGAGAATGTGGCCACTTAACAGAGGTGACCGCCAAATGAAGTTTAAATATAACAAAATTCTACAGTTTGGTAATAATAAAATTAACCGCTAAATGCAGGTTGACTGCTTAGTACAGGTGGCCGCTAGTACAGGTTCATCTGTATTATGAATGGTGAATGATGGACCTGATTTATACAAATAAACATTAGGATTTGTGTCATCAATGGTGACTAATTGGCCGAGATACAAAAAGTTGATTTAGCTGAAAAAAAGAATAATATAATCCATATCCAACTTTAGACTCAAGTGTACAGTTTTAAAATGGGTTTGCCCTGTACATGTTGGTCCTGTTGATTCTAAGTGGGTATTATCTCCCCTGATTGTATGTTCTGGAACCCTTTTTTGCAGCAATGGACATTCTGGATGCAGATAACCAAAGGCTGTCATCCCAGGGCAGATATGCTGAGCGGGATATTGTGCAGGTGAGGTCACCTATCTTAAAAGGGCTTTTTCTAGGAAAATTTCAGAGGGGTTACACAATATAACTAAACAATTTAAAACTTCAAAATTTTCCCTCTATCATAACTGTTAAGATAAGTTGATTCCTTCTAATATGAGGCTCCCAAAAGGTTGACGAGACTCCCAAGAGGTTGACGAGACTCTCAAGAGGTTGATGAGACTCCAAAATGGTTGATGACAGTTCTAAAAGGTTGATGTGAATCCAAAAGTTTGACGAGATTCTCAAGAGGTTGACGAGACTCCCAAGAGGTTGATGAGACTCCCAAGTAGTTGACAAGACTCCCAAAAGGTTGATGAGACTCCCAAAAGGTTGATGAGACTCTCAAGAGGTTGACGAGACTCTCAAGAGGTTGACGAGACTTCCAAGAGGTTGGTGAGACTCCCAAAAGGTTGATGAGACTCCCAAGAGGTTGACAAGACTCTCAAGAGGTTGACGAGACTCTCAAAAGGTTGATGAGACTCCCAAAAGGTTGATGAGACTCCCAAAAGGTTGACGAGACTTCCAAGAGGTTGGTGAGACTCTCAAAAGGTTGATGAGACTCCCAAGTAGTTGACAAGACTTCCAAGAGGTTGGTGAGACTCCCAAGAGGTTGATAGCAACAATATCTCAGTGGAGTTCAGTTATGACTGATGTTTGACTGATAGATTCACATTTTTAGGCCCTTGAAATATCAGAACATCACACAGATTTTCCATTCATACACTCTAACGTCTTCATTTCTTACACTTCAGGGCCATCTTGGCCCTCTTGTTTTTTGTTTACGTTTAAACCAGGCAGTAAGATACAAACATTTGAATATATAGACTGCTATTTTGATGCATGAGTATACTATGCTCATATTGTGAAGTAACTAATGCAATTATTGACAAAACATTTCTTCTCCTCTCAATCCTATGCACAGAATTAAATTCTGAATTGAATGTATGATAAGCCCATGGTCCTATCCTGTCATCATGTGACTTTATTCTGCTAAAAACTGGATTCTGCAGGTGGTTGGCTAGTTTTCTGATTTAGTCTGTATAGAAACTTTAAAATGGTTTGTATCTGAAATTTTAATTAAGGTAAAACTAAATTGCTTCATTAAGCTGATGGTACTCTGGTGAGCGTTCTAGGGCCATAGTGGCCCTCTTGTTTGGAATAAATTCATTTAGAAAAAAATCTCATGCTGACCAACATACCTACTAAAAGGAATGACAGGTGCTACTTTGTGAACACGTATTACTGGATGAGTTGTTTCCTTATCAAGCATCTCATTCTCTGTGTCCAACTTCGCTTTACCATGCAGTTGTGACATCGCTGTCTTTGGATTTCTTGTTTGTTGCTTGTGTTTGGACAGAATGTGTAATGTTTATATCTATATTGTGGAGTGAAAGATGAAATTTGATGTATTTGGTGTTCTTTTAATAATTTTAGTTTTTCTACACCTTGCATAGCCAACTATCTCTTTCGGTCTACTGTCCCATTTGATAACATGCAAATGTGACAATATATCTGAACAACACAGTTATTTTGTCATACTGTCAAACAGACTCAGCCAGATACAGATGTGCTCGGTACATGTAGTTTTCACAAGAGAGAGAGAGAGCAGTTCTATATAAGGAACTAAAATACAGTTGGAAATGATTCAACTAAACCAATCAAAGTACAGTCAAACTTAAACAGGCTGGGGAAACGGCAGTTGTTCTAGTCATCGGTGGTTAGACCCAACCGTGGTTGTAATGATTTACATGCATGTATTAAAAAGATACGATTTATTATAAATCCTTCTTTTAGCACTGATTGATAAAAGTAAATAGTTGTATTTGTTGTTTTTCTTATCCTAACATCAGTGAAATTATTACAGGTATCATTAAATAATAATCTTTAAAACAGCAGCTGACAAGTCAATTATCAAAGCACACACCTTAACGATGATATTCATTTCGTTTATTATATGTACACTATATGTACACAAACATCGGCTTATGTGCAAGAAGTAACATTTCCTGTATTCTCTTTTTACTTTTATCTTTTGCAGGAAAAAAATTACTGTATTGTGAATAATCCGAAAATATATCTTGCATAAAATTGTCATAGAACATCACATGTAGGGTGTTAATTGATTCCACTGATACGTATGAAATACATAGCGCTTTAAACCTGGGGCAGGAATTTAGTTTGAGAGTTCAAGCCATCAGTGTTCGACTCATCCCAGGTCAAACAATAAAGAATAAAGAACAGTTTTGCCAAGACCTTGAAATGTTCAAGTAAAGTATGGTGTTCCAGTTATTTATCAAAGTTCGACTGTATTCACTAATGTCGATAATTGGTTATAACCTTATTTGCTATAACTGTGTTCCTTTTAAGAAAAGTTTACTGTCCATTGTAAAAGGTGTCAATGCAACCAGGACACATAAGAGCAGAAATAAACATAAATGCTGAAGTGGCATTATATAAACAGCAGGGTATTCGTATTGAGATTTATTACCTGCTAATGGCCCTTGTCTGTAGAAATTGGGTCAATAGAAACTGTAGAATGAATTTGCATTACCAGTGCTTTCATTTCTCTAAAATATATGTGATTTACAAAAGACCAGAATGAAATGCCTTAAAACGGATTTTGTATTATATTTTCAGTTTGTACCATTCCGCCAGTTCCTTGGCCATGCTCAGACAGGGCATGCTGGCCTTTCTCAAGCTGCTCTGGCCAAGTCTGTCCTTGCAGAGATACCAGACCAGGTGTTGTACTACATGAAGAAACATGGCATCAAACCCAAGCCTCCAAGGGATGTTCCATATACTGGAAACCCATCCAATTCCGGAGCCCAGCCAGGGGCTGTCCCAGCTATGGGAGGGCACCCAGGGGCAGAGCAGCAGCCGTCATATCCAGGAGGCCCACAGCAGGGTGGGGTCCCCCCTTACCCCCAGACAGGGACTGGTCGCTGTCCTCAAGGTGGGGTTGCTCCATATCCGCATGGTAGAGCCTCCCCAAACCCTCAGGGAGGAGTTCCTCAGTATCCCCAAGCTGGGGCTCCTCCATACCAACAGGGCACAGTGTCCCCTAACCTACAAGGTGGGGCCCCTCCCTATCCACATGGGGGTCAAAATGCAGGGTTAGCTCCTTATCCATCAGGTCAGCAGGGGAGTTCTGCCCCATATCCCTCTGCCCCTGCAGGGGGTTCTGCCCTGTATCCCTCTGCCCCTGTTGGGGGTTCTGCCCCATATCCCTCTTCCCCTGCAGGGGGTTCTGCCCCATATCCCTCTGTCCCTGCTGGGTCTTCTCCATACCCTTCAGCCCCTCAAAGTGGAAATGCCCCTTACCCTCAAGGTTCAAACCCTGGAGCCCCTAGCAAAAATGCACAAGTATAATGACTGTCAGTAACTTTACCTTTGGCCCTGATGTTACAGTGCTAGTCTATGTGAAAGGAATTCATCATTTTCTGACAAATGTGCAATATAACTTCAGCTTAATGTGTTACTTTTACAAATGTGTATTGAATAGACCTTATTGTTAAAATTTCTTTCTAGAGTACAAGAAGCAAAGTGCCATCTTTTTTGTTATTCTTGCATTGAAAAACTCTTGGAAAAAAGTTTGCATTATAAAAATGTTTAACAGCAGTAGTATCATTGCTGAATTTAATTTTATTAAGTATTGTATATTGCAATCTAGAGATGTTTTTGATATTGTCTAACACATGAATATTTTGAATCTAGACTTTCTAATACCAATGCTGGTCTTGTTTCAGGAAAAAAAGAGGGACCACTAAAACTCTTTTTTTCACACTTTTTGTTAAATGAAGATCATATTTCACTCCAACTATCCCTGAAAGGGTAAGTGGGGTTGCTATATAAGAATCACTTTGTCCATAGATCAGTCATTCTGGCCTGAAATTTGTCTGCTGTGTAAACTGAGAATGGGTCAGTTGATTTTTATGCTCCCCAAAGGGATATGTTTCTACAATTGACCTTATCTTTATTTTGTGACTAGAATGCTTTTGTAATACATAGTCCATTATACAATGTACAAAATGTATAATTCAATTGCATGGGACTGTACTCTACAGACTTTTTTCTCCATTTCAGACTTGGATGTTTATAGTTTTCATCTGCCTTTTTAACTGACTTTCTATGCTATACATCTCCAGTATCCTATATACATTGAAACAAGAGTATATAACATTTTCAACCATTGGTATCCCCATTATGTTGTCTGACCTAGCCTGGTCCAACTGCTTGTTTCTCATACCTCTACATCTCCTATCTCCACACACAGGTTTAATTGCTAATATTCCAATTCAGTAACTTACTGGTATCACTGAACCCTCCTATTCATTTCACTGTGGCAAACTGCCTTTAACTACTGAAGCAACTTATTGCATTCATTTGTTTTTCTTCACTGCAAACCTCTAGCATACTCTGTTATTGACATTTCTTACATGTCTGATTGCATGACTGAAACACACAGGGTCATGCTCATGGATCTGCCACATGTATTGAGCTGCATCAGATGTAACCTAGCAACCATAGAGTTCTACATATACATATATCATGTATTTTATTTGTAATGAAAAAAAAATGATAAAAAAAAATCATACACTTTGTGTTTGAGTTAATCTCATATTTACTTGTTGTTTTTTTTTTTGGAGAAAGGCTTTTACAAAATGTAAATTGAAAGAGAGAGAGATGAGATGTGTTTATTTGTTTAATACTATTAGATTTCTTTTTTTTATGTTTGTACTATTTTATAAGTTTTATATGGGTGAATGTTGCTTGACTATACCCAAACTACCCCTACTTTATCAGTCCGTCAATCCATCCTATCTTAAATTTGTTTGGGTTCTAACTTGACACATGATCAGTGGAATTTCAAATTGTTTGGCACAAATGATGGGCTTATGAAAACAAAATGTTGCACGCAAAAACCAGATAGCTTAAATGACAAGTCATACACAGACTCAAATACTCGTACTTAAATGTTAAAATGAATGCCACTTTGTTTGTATAGGCCCTAACTTCACAAAGATTTGGGGGATTTTTAAGTATCACAGCACATTATTTTGTTTCCTTTATTAAGCTGGAGTTTCACATACAGGATTTATATTGCAAGATCAAAGTCAAAGGTCGTACATGTAGGTTAAGGAAATAAATAAATGCTAATAAGTCTGTCTGGACTTTTAACTTTGAATGCAGCATTTTCAAATTACTTGACTGATATGTGGTTTGGTGGGAAGGGTGTATCAGGACCATAGTATTCAAATGTTTATCACTTACAAATAGCAGGGTAGTGGTTTTTTTATCACTTTCAGTGGAAGTTCTAGTTTTAAGTATAATAAGACATAGTTCATTTGGAAATATTGCCTTTTGAATTAATCAGTACAAGAGTGAAAGGGATAAAAACATTAATGTTTACCCATACTCTTACTTATTCAGACAACAGCCTCAGTGCATGTCATTTAATTGTCTGATTTGTGCTATGGATGAGCTTTTGTGATTGATCTTCCTTCATTTTAGTCAGCTTTTTTCTTCAGTTAT
>CM037779.1:81990085-82021565 GCA_021229015.1 Solen grandis
AAAGGGTGATTTCAAGCCAAGCGCCCCCTAGCAGCAAAATGAGAAACAAAATTGAGTAAAATTTTACTATTAGGTACCTAGAAATGCAGCAAATGGTTCAATGAAGCATACAAGTCGCACTAGTAGAACATTCTATTCCTTATATATCACAATTTTGAAGCATAAAAACTGATTTACAATTATTCCCCAAAAAGGATCAAAATTTGGACTGCCGTAAAATGACCAAATCAAGTCCGTCTTTCAAAACCTAAACATCACTGGAAAGGGTCTATTCAAGAACTAAAACTTTTGTTTATATACTTTCAATAAAATATTTTTGTTTTGGAGCTATTCGGAGCCGAATAAAAACACAATTATCGTAATATGACCTTGACCTTTGAAATTTCATTTTAACTTTTTAATTGTGAGGCCCTTTCAAACATAACAATACATAACTTGTGAAAATATCATGAAGAATGAACTAAAATAAAGTCAGGAGCGACAAAAAACATCTTTTCGAAATTTCAATTTTTCCTTAAATTTAGTGAAGTTTGACCGTTTCTAGAGGACAAACCATGCATTAATTAAATTCGCTACCCCATATATTTTGTGCGTATATGTCTTGCAAATCATTTGCAGCAAACAGAATTCTTCTATCTGATGTCTAACAAAAACGGATAGGTTTTTCGTACACATACCCTCATCTGCACAGTTTTTTGCGAGGTTCGAACTTTCAACCTTCCGTTGCTAGCTCAAAAAGTTTCAGCCACTCATACTAAAAAACTATCATATTTTATTAGGCTTCAACAAGAAATAATGCAATAAACCGCATTTGGATCAGGCTTTAACTTTTTGAGTTATAAGTAGAAGAGTGCTTTCAAGCTAAGCGCCGCCTAGCGGCAAAATGAGAAACAAAATTGATTACAATTTTTCCATTAGGTACCTAGCAATGCAGCAAATAGTTCAATCAAGTACGCAAGTCGCACTAGTCGAACATTCTATTTCTTATATATCACAATTTGAAGCATAAAAACTGATTTACAATTATTCCAAAAAGGATCAAACTTTGGACTGCCGTAAAATGAACAAATCAAGTCCGATCTTCAAAAACTAAACATCACTGGAAAGAGCTCCTCAAGAACCAAAACTTTTGTTCATATACTTTCTATAAAATATTTTTAGATTTGGAGCTATTTTATGCCGATAAAAATAATAATAATTGGTATATGACCTTGACCTTTGCATATTATGCTTGATTTTTTTCTATGAATTTATTTGTTTTATAAAAATGCATAAACAGTGAAATAATGATGAAGATTGAACAAAAAATAAAGTCAGGAGCAGCGAAAAAGAGGAAACGTATGGATATACAATTGTTTGATAAGAGGATCAAACTTTGGACTGTGGTCATTTGATCAAATGAAGTCCGATCTTCAAAATCTATACACCAATGAAAAGAACTCTTCACAGACTAAATCTTTTGTTCATATACATTCTATAAAATATTTTTAGATTTTGAGGTATTTTATGCCGATAAAAATAATAATAATTGGTATATGACCTTGACCGTTGCATATTATGGCTGATTATTTTTCCATGATTTTATTTGTTTTAAAAAACTGCATTAACAGTGAAAAAATGATGAAGATTGAATAAAAAATAAAGTCAGGAGCTGCAAATAACATTTAAGTCATGCTTTTGAAAATGTTGACTTTTCGAAAATATTGGTAAAGTTTGACCGCATACTGTGGACAAACCATGCATTTCTCAAAATCGCCACACTATATATTTTGTGCGTATATGTCTTGCGAATCATATGCAACAAACAAAATTCTCCTATCTCATTCCTGAAAGACGTGGATAAATTTTCGCAGACCTACCCTCATTTCACATTTTTTTCGAGATTCGAACATTCAACCTCCTGTAGCACGAAAGTTATATATACGCAACTTTTTGAAAACTATCATATTTTATTTAATAACTGACAAGGAACGCAATGCAAAAAACCGCATTTCAATCGGACTTCAAATAACAGAGTTATTAGCCTAACAAAAAAAAAAATAAAACAAAACGGAAAAATAATAATAAAAAAAAAAAAAAAAAAAAATAAAACAGAAGAAGAACAATAGGTTTTCGCAAGCGATGCGAAAACCTAAAAAAAGAAACAGAAGAAGAACAATAGGTTTTCGCACTGCGATGCGAAAACCTAATAATTCTACTTGAGGCTGAAAGCCCTAATAAAAGTTTGAACTAAGGTACACCATTGCATCCTAAAATGCACCTCATTCTCTCAAATACGCATCGCAATTCACCTTTCAACACGGGCACTCTTTCCTGCGTAGGAACGTCCGGATCGTGGGTAACACAACCCAATAACCGCCTTCTTCCCTTACTTCAAATTGCTAGATTTTCGTATACAAGCCCTTATCCGAAAAACATGAATATCTGCCATGTTTGTTGACGGAATCACTTGAATTTTTCAGGACTTTTTGCACATTGTAGTCTACGGCATTCTTGCAAATTTCAACTTCAAAAAATCAACTTGTCGATTTATATGAATGTTTTAATAATTTCTTGCTTAAATATGTATGAAATCATAATCACGTGACCAAACAAGTATTCCTTGCAGTATAATCACTTCACTTTCAGTGTGTTAATGCTGAAGAAATCATAATTTTTGACTCAAAGTTCATGAAACTACAGCGTTTCAATTTCGTTAAAAGTACACTTTTCGCCTTTATATCATAACTCAACCAATTCAACCCCGATCTTCAAAAACTAAACACCAATGGAAAGACCTCTTCACAAACTAAAACTTTTTTTCATATACTTTCTATAAAATATTTTTTAGATTTGAAGCTATTTCGTGCCGATAAAAATAACAATAATCGGTATAAGTACCTTGACCTTTGCATATTTTCATCGTTATTTACTATGTTTTTTATTTGTATTATTTAAATGCATAAACAGTGAAAAAATGATGAAGATTGAACAAAAATAAAGTCAGGAGCTGCAAAAAGAGGAAACATAAAGGATTTACAATTGTTTGATAAAAGGATCAAATTTTGGACTGTGGTAGTTTGATCAAATGAAGTCCGATCTTCAAAAACTAAACACCAATGGAAAGATCTCTTCACAAACTAAAACTTTTGTTCATATACTTTCTATAAAATATTTTAGATTTGAAGCTATTTCGTGCCGATGACATAACAATTATCGGTTTATTATGACCTTGACCTTTGCATATTTCATCGTTATTTACTAAGAGTTTATTTGTTTTATTTAAATGCTTAAACAGTGAAAAAATGATAAAGATTGAACAAAAAATAAAGTTAGGAGCTGCAAAAAAGAGGAAATATACGGATTTACAATTGTTTGATAAAAGGATCAAATTTTGGGGACTGTTGGTACTTTGACCCAATTTGAAGTCCGATCTTCAAAAACTAAACACCAATGGAAAGATCTCTTCACAAAACTAAAACTTTTGTTCATATACTTTCTATAAATATTTTTAGATTTGGAGATATTTTTGCCGAAAAAAAATAATAATAATTGGTATATGACCTTGACCTTTGCATATTATGTTTGATTTTTTTTAATGAATTTTTTTTTTATAAAAATGCATAAACATTTGAAATAATGATGAAGATTGAACAAAAAATTAAGTCAGGAGCTGCAAAAAACCTTAAAAGTCATGCTTTTAAAATGTTGATTTTTTCGAAAATATTGGTTAAGTTTGACCGCATACTGTGGACAAACCATGCATTTCCCGAATTCGCCACCCCATATATTTTGTGCGTATATGTCTTGCAGATCATATGCAACAAACAAAATTCTCCTATCTCATCTCTGAATAAAATGGGTAGGTTTTTGGTAGACCTACCCTTATTTCACATTTTTTTTGCGAGATTCGAACTTTCAACCTCCTGTAGCACGAAAGTTTTTATATACGCAAATTTTTGGAACCTTCATATTTTATTGGGCTATTTACAAGGAACATTGTGAAAAAACCGCATTTGAATCGGACCTCAAATAATGGAGATATTGCTTTTTAAAATCATTTTCATATAAAAACGCCCCCTGGCGGGAAATCAAAACAAAATGAAAATTTTCTCGACGTTAGGATCATCTTCAAGTACGTGGTTATTACTGATAAAAGTTCATAGATGTGGCTTTTATCACCTCGGAGCTATGCCGTTCAAAAAAAAGGGTTAGAAAAATAAAAAAAAAAAAAGAAACAGAAGAAGAACAATAGGTTTTCGCACGGCGATGCGAAAACCTAATAATTCTACTTGAGGCTGAAAGCCCTAATAAAAGTTTGAACTAAGGTACACCATTGCATCCAAAAAATGCACCTCATTCTCTAAAATACGCATCGCAATTCACCTTTCAACACGGGCACTCTTTCCTGCTTTGGGAACGTCCGGATCGTGGGTAACCAACCAATAACCGCCTTCTTCCCTTACTTCAAATTGCTAGATTTTCGTATACAAGCCCTTATCCGAAAAACATGAATATCTGCCATGTTTGTTGACGGAATCACTTGAATTTTCAGGACTTTTTGCACAAATTGTAGTCTACGGCATTCTTGCAATTTCAACTTCAAACATCAACTTGTCGTTTTATATGAATGTTTTAATAATTTCTGCTTAAATATGTATGAAATCATAATCACGTGACCAAACAAGTATTCCTTTCAGTATACATCACTTCACTTTTCAGGTGTGTTAATGCTGAAGAAATCATAATTTTTGACTCAAATGTTCATGAAACTACAGCGTTTCAATTTCGTTAAAAGTACACTTTTCGCCTTTCTATCATAACTCAACCAATTCAACCCCCATCTTCAAAAACTAAACACCAATGGGAAAGACCTCTTCACAAACTAAAACTTTTATTCATATACTTTCTATAAATTTTTTTAGATTTGAAGCTATTTCGTTTCCCATAAAAATAACAATAATCGGTATAATGACCCTTTACCTTTGCATATTTTCATCGTTATTTACTATGTGTTTATTTGTATTATTTTAAATGCATAAACAGAGAAAAAATGATGAAGATTGAACAAAAATAAAGTCAGGAGCTGCAAAAAAGAGGAAACATACGGATTTACAATTGTTTGATTTAAAAAGGGTCAAATTTTGGACTGTGGTAGTTTGATCAAATGAAGTCCGATCTTCAAAAACTAAACACCAATGGAAAGATCTCTTCACAAACTAAAACTTTTGTTCATATACTTTCTATAAAAATTATTTTTAGATTTGAAGCTATTTCGTGCCGATAAAAAATAACAATAATCGGTATAATGACCTTGGGCCTTTGCATATTTTCATCGTTATTTACTATGTGTTTATTTGTATTATTTAAATGCATAAACAGTGAAAAAATGATGAAGATTGAACAAAAAATAAAGTCAGGAGCTGCAAAAAAGAGGAAACATACGGATTTACAATTGTTTGATAAAAGGATCAAATTTTGGACTGTGGTAGTTTGATCAAATGAAGTCCGATCTTCAAAAACTAAACACCAATGGAAAGATCTCTTCACAAACTAAAACTTTTGTTCATATACTTTCTATAAAATATTTTTAGATTTGAAGCTATTTCGTGCCCTGAACATAACAATAATCGGTATTATGACCTTGACCCTTTGCAATTTTCATCGTTATTTACTAAGAGTTTATTTGTATTATTTTAAAATGTTTAAAAACAGTGAAAAATGATGAAGATTGAACAAAAAATAAAGTTAGGAGCTGCAAAAAAGAGGAAAATATACGGATTTACAATTGTTTGATAAAAGGATCAAATTTTGGGACTGTGGTACTTTGATCAAATGAAGTCCGATCTTCAAAAACTAAACACCAATGGAAAGATCTCTTCACAAACTAAAACTTTTGTTCATATACTTTCTATAAAATATTTTTAGATTTGGAGCTATTTTATGCCGATAAAAATAATAATAATTGGTATATGACCTTGACCTTTGCATATATGTTTGATTTTTTTTTCTATGAATTTATTTGTTTTATAAAAATGCATAAACAGTGAAATAATGATGAAGATTGAACAAAAAATTAAGTCAGGAGCTGCAAAAAACTTTAAAAGTCATGCTTTTAAAATGTTGACTTTTCGAAAATATTGGTTAAGTTTGACCGCATACTGTGGACAAACCATGCATTTCCCGAATTCGCCACCCCATATATTTTGTGCGTATATGTCTTGCAGATCATATGCAACAAACAAAATTCTCCTATCTCTTTCTCTGAATAAAATGGGTTGGTTTTGGTAGACCTCCCCTTATTTCCAAGTTTTTGCGAGATTCGAACTTTCAACCTCCTGTACCCACGAAAGTTTATATACGCAAATTTTTGGAACCTATTCATATTTTATTGGGCTATTTACAAGGACATTGTGCAAAACCGCATTTGAATCGGCCCTCAAATAATGGAGATATTGCTTATTAAACATTTTCATATAAAACGCCCCCTGCGGGAAATCAAAACAAAAATGAAATTTTCTCGACGTTAGGATCATCTTCAAGTACGTGGTTATTTACTGATAAAAGTTTCATGATGTGGCTTTTATCACCTCGGAGCTATGCCGTTCACAAAAAAGGGTTAAAGAAAAATAAAAAAAAAAAAAGAAACAGAAGAAGAACAATAGGTTTTCGCACTGCGATGCGAAAACCTAAAAAAAAAAAAAAAAAAACGAAGAAGAACAATAGGTTTTCGCAAGCGATGCAAAAACCCTAAAAAAAAACAGAAGAAGAACAATAGGTTTTCGCCCGCGATGCGAAAACCTAAAAAAAAAAAAAAAAAAAAAATAAAAACAAGAAGAAGAACAATAGGTTTTCGAAAGCGATGCGAAAACCAAAACTAGAATCGCAATTGGGAATTTTGCGATTTTCATCGGTTTTCGCAATTCAATCTCATTCTTTTAAAAACATTGCAATTCACGAATTGTATTACAAAAGCAAATAAATTTCTATGCGTGTGTTGATACTTAAAAATACAAAATTGCTGCTTTATGTAAAAAGGTGCATAATATGTGATTTTATTCAAGTTTATAGCTTTAAATCGGACTTCGGTACAAATTTGTTACAAGTTTGAAGATGATTGCAAAAGAAATGTTTTCATATACCCACACAAGTCTGCAAAGGTCTATGCAAGGTTTGAACATTCAACCTTCTATAGCCAGTAGAAAAATCAGGTTTTTGGTCCTTAGATTTATCAAATTTATCAGGCTTTCAACAAGAATATCAACTTTCTTACCTATTACAACAAGAGTGGTCAGAAGACAACTTTAGCTTGCCCGTAACAACCCTTTTTGTCTAAGTTTTAAAAGTTTTTGAAAAGTTGGTCAAACTCAAGGTCAAGGCCCACAAGCCACAAGTCATAGTTCCAAATGATAGATCTTGAATTGGGCTATCTACATGTAAAATATCTAGATCTATCTCTTAGAATATAAAAAATATAAGCCAGGTTAAAGGTTTGTTCACGGACGACAACGACGAAAATGACACCGGGGGTTTGACATTAGCTCCCCGGACTTTCTTCCCAGATATCAAGAAAAGTGCCCTTAGCGGAATATGATAAACAAAATTTATTTACATATTGAAATTTTTGGGTCTTAGAAAGGGCAGTAAATTAAGATGGCTGATATCTGCATTTCTTATTTTCGTGTACTAGCCCTTAAAGGTGAAAGGGGAAATAACGCAATCCCTGTGTCTTTATGTCTTGGCCAAAAAAAGGCGAAAGAAAGAAAACGTGCCATATTGTTGTTATTTCGACTTTGGACAAAGACACGAAATCACAAAATATGCCACCTGAATAAACTTTTGGGTACATAACTGATTTAAGATTTTTTGATAAAAGATCAGACTTTGGACTGTTGTAATTTGATTTTAATGAAGTCCGATCTTCAAAAACTAAACACCAATGGAAAGATCTCCCTTTACAAAACTAAAACTTTTGTTCAAAATATATTTTTATAAAACATTTTAGGTTTGAAGCTATTTTGTGCCGATAAAAATAACAATAATCGGTATTATGACCCTTGACCTTTGCATATTTCATCGTTATTTACTATGAGTTTATTTGTATTATTTAAATGCATAAACAGTGAAAAAATTATAAGAGTGAACAAAAAAAAGTCAGTCCTGCAAAAAAAAAGGAAACATTCGGATTTACAATTGTTTGATAAAAGGATTAAAGTTTGGACTGTGGTAATTTGATCAAATGAAGTCCGATCTTCAAAAACTAAACACCAATGGAAAGATCTCTTCACAAACTAAAACTTTTGTCATATACTTTTTTTTAAAATATTTTTAGATTTGGAGCTATTTTGTGCCAATAAAATAACAATATTTGGTATATGCCCTTGACCCTTTTCATATTATGCCTGATTTTTTTCTATGATTTTATTTGTTTATAAAAATGCATAAACAGTGAAAAAATGATGAAGATTGACAAAAATAAAGTCAGGAGCAGCAAAAAAGAAGGAAACATATGGATATACAATTGTTTGATAAGAGGATCAAACTTTGGACTGTGGTCATTTGATCAAATGAAGTCCGATCTTCAAAAAAATAAACACCAATGGAAGATCTCTTCACAGACTAAAAATTTTGTTCATATACTTTCTATAAAATATTTTTAGATTTGGAGCTATTTTATGCCGATATAAATAATAATAATTGGTATATGACCTTGACCTTTACATATTATGCTTGATTTTCTTCTATGACTTTTATTTGTTTTATAAAGTGGATAAACAGTGAAATAATGATGAAGATTGACAAAAAGTAAAGTCAGGAGCAGCAAAAAAGAGGTAACATATGGATATACAAATGTTTGATAAGAGGATCAAATTTTGGACTGTGGTCATTTGATCAAATGAAGTCCGATCTTCAAAAACTAAACACCAATGGAATTATCTCTTCATAGACTAAAACTTTTGTTCATATACTTTCTATAAAATATTTTTAGATTTGGAGCTATTTTGTGCCGATAAAAATAATAATAATTGGTATATGACCTTGACCTTTGCATATTATGCTTGATTTTTTTTCTTTGATTTTATTTGTTTTATAAAAATGCATAAACAGTGAAATAAGGATGAAGATTGAACAAAAAATAAAGTCAGGAACAGCAAAAAAGTGGAAACATATGGATATACAATTGTTTGATAAGAGGATCAAACTTTGGACTGTGGTCATTTGATCAAATGAAGTCCGATCTTCAAAAACTAAACACTAATGGAAAGATCTCTTCACAGACAAAAACTTTTTGTTCATATACTTTCTATAAAATATTTTTAGATTTGAGCTATTTTATGAAAAATATTGGTGTAAAAAAATGATGAAGATTGAATAAAAAATAAAATCAGGAGCTGCAAATAACCTTAAAGTCATGCTTTTAAAATGTTGATTTTTCGAAAATATTGGTTATGTTTGACCGCGAACTGTGGACAAATCATGCATTTCTCAAAATTGCCACACCATATATTTTGTGCGTATATGTCTTGCAAATCATATGCAACAAACAAAATTCCCCTCTCTCATCTCTGAATAAAATGGGGACTTTTTTCGTAGACCTACCCTCATTTCACCGTTTTTTCGAGATTCGAACATTCAACCTCCTGTAGCACGAAAGTTTTATATACGCAATTTTTTTGTAACTATCATATTTTATTAAGTTTCTAACAAGGAATACAATGCAAAAAATCGCATTTGAATCGGACCTCAAATAACAGAGTTATTAGCCCTTAGTAACTTTTACAAAACGCCCCCTAGCGGCAAAACTAAGAAAAAAATGAAAATTTTCTCAACGTTAGGATCAAATTCAAATCATAGGACAAAAGTGGTAAAAAAATCAGAAATGTGACTTTTTTCTATCATGGTGATATGCCGTTCACAAAAAAAGGTTAGAAAAATAATAATAAAACTAGAACCGCAAAGCGGCATCTTGGTTTTCGCTTTAACTTGACTAGTAAGAGTACTGGTTTCAACTGCAGACATAATTGATTGATATTAACTTTATTCGAATATTTTTGTTAATTGATCAAATTAAGTCCGATCTTCAAAAACTAAACATCATTAGAACGATCTCTTCACGAACTAGAACTTTTGTTCATATACTTTCTATAAAATATTTCTAGATTGAGAACTATTTTTGTGCCGATAAAAATAATCGGTATTATGACCTTGACCTTTGCATATTTTCATCGTTATTTACTATGAGTTTATTTGTATTATTTAAATGCATAAACAGTGAAAAAATGATGAAGATTGAACAAAAATAAAGTCAGGAGCTGCAAAAAAGAAGTACATATGGATTTACAATTGTTTGATAAAAGGATCAAACTTTGGACTGTGGTAATTTGATCAAATGAAGTCCGATCTTCAAAAACTAAACACCAATGAAAGATCTCTTCACAGACTAAAACTTTTGTTCATATACTTTCTATAAAATATTTTTAGATTTGGAGCTATTTTATGCCGATAAAAATATTAATAATTGGTATATGACCTTGACCTTTGCATATTATGCTTGTTTTTTTTTTTTATGATTTTATTTGTTTGATAAAAATGCATAAACAGTGAAATAATGATGAAGATTGAAACAAAAATAAAGTCAGGAGCAGCAAAAACCGTAAAAGTCATGCTTTGAAAATGTTGATTTTTCGAAAATATTGGTAAAGTTTGACCGCATACTGTGGACAAACCATGCATTTCTCAAAATCGCCACACTATATATTTTGTGCGTATATGTCTTGCAAATCATATGCAACAAACAAAATTCTCCTATCTCATCTCTGAAAAAAATGGGGACTTTTTTCGTAGACCTACCTTTATTTCATCGTTTTTTCGAGATTCGAACTTTCAACCTCCTGTAGCACGAAAGTTTTATATACGCAAATAATTGAAACGTATCATATTTTATTAAGTTTCTGACAAGGAACACAATGCAAAAAACCGCATTTGAATCGGACCTCAAATAACAGAGTTATTAGCCCTTAGTCATTTTTACAAAACGCCACCTAGCGGCAAAACTAAGACAAAAATGAAAATTTTCTCAACGTTAGGATCAAATTCAGATTATAGGACAAAACTGGTAAAAAAATCAGAAATGTGACTTTTTTCTATCATGGTGATATGCCGTTCACAAAAAAAGGTTAGAAAAATAATAATAAAACTAGAATCGCAATCAGAATTGCGATATCATCGGTTTTCGCAATTCAATCACTTTTTTAAGCAACAGAAATTGAAACGTATCATATTAGATCGTTTTAGATATGGGGCTTTTTTGTGCAAATAAAAATGACAATAATTGGTATATGACCTTGACATATTATGCTTGCTTTTTTCTATGATTTATTTGTTTTATAAAAATGCATAAACAGTGAAATAATGATGAAGATTGAACAAAAAATAAAGTCAGGAGCAGCAAAAAAGAGGAAACATATGGATATACAATTGTTTGATAAGAGGATCAAACTTTGGACTGTGGTCATTTGATCAAATGAAGTCCGATCTTCAAAAACTAAACACCAATGGAAAGATCTCTTCACAGACTAAAACTTTTGTTCATATACTTTCTATAAAATATTTTTAGATTTGGAGCTATTTTATGCCGATAAAAATAACAATAACTTGTATGTGACCTTGACCTTTGCATATTATGCTTGATTTTCGTTTCTTTGAATTTATCCGTTTTATAAAAATGCATAAAAAGTGAAATAATGATGAAGATTGAACAAAAAATAAAGTCAGGAGCAGCAAAAAAGAGGAAACATGGATATACAATTGTTTGATAAGAGGATCAAACTTTGGACTGTGGTCATTTGATCAATTGAAGTCCGATCTTCAAAAACTAAACATTAATGGAAAGATCTCTTCATAGACTAAAACTTTTGTTCATATTCTTTCTATAAAATATTTTTAGATTTGGAGCTATTTTGTGCCGATAAAAATAATAATAATTGGTATATGACCTTGACCTTTACATATTATGCTTGATTTTTTTTCTTTGATTTTATTTGTTTTATAAAAATGCATAAACAGTGAAATAACGATGAAGATTGAACAAAAAATAAAGTCAGGAACAGCAAAAAAGTGGAAACATATGGATATACAATTGTTTGATAAGAGGATCAAACTTTGGACTGTGGTCATTTGATCAAATGAAGTCCGATCTTCAAAAACTAAACATTAATGGAAAGATCTCTTCACAGACTAAAACTTTTGTTCATATACTTTCTATAAAATATTTTTAGATTTGGAGCTATTTTATGCCGATATAAATAATAATAATTGGTATATGACCTTGACCTTTGCATATTATAGGTGATTTTTTTTCTATGATTTTATTTGTTTTATAAAAATGCATTAACAGTGAAAAAATGATGAAAATTGAATAAAAAATAATATCAGGAGCTGCAAATAACCTTAAAGTCATGCTTTTAAAATGTTGATTTTTCGAAAATATTGGTTATGTTTGACCGCGAACTGTGGACAAATCATGCATTTCTCAAAATTGCCACACCATATATTTTGTGCGTATATGTCTTGCAAATCATATGCAACAAACAAAATTCCCCTCTCTCATCTCTGAATAAAATGGGGACTTTTTTCGTAGACCTACCCTCATTTCACCGTTTTTTCGAGATTCGAACATTCAACCTCCTGTAGCACGAAAGTTTTATATACGCAATTTTTTGGTAACTATCACATTTTATTAAGTTTCTAACAAGGAACACAATGCAAAAAACCGCATTTGAATCGGACCTCAAATAACAGAGTTATTAGCCCTTAGTAACTTTTACAAAACGCCCCCTAGCGGCAAAACTAAGACAAAAATGAAAATTTTCTCAACGTTAGGATCAAATTCAGATCATAGGACAAAAGTGGTAAAAAAAATCAGAAATGTGACTTTTTTCTATCATGGTGATATGCCGTTCACAAAAAAAGGTTAGAAAAATAATAATAAAAAAAAAAAAAAATAAAACAGAAGAAGAACAATAGGTTTTCGCAAGCGATGCGAAAACCTAACTAGAATCGCAATCAAAATTGCGATATCATCGGTTTTCGCAATTCAATCACTTTTTTAAGCAACAGAAATTGAAACGTATCATATTAGATCGTTTTAGATTTGGGGCTTTTTTGTGCAAATAAAAATGACAATAATTGGTATATGACCTTGACATATTATGCTTGCTTTTTTCTATGATTTTATTTGTTTTATAAAAATGCATAAACAGTGAAATAATGATGAAGATTGAACAAAAAATAAAGTCAGGAGCAGCAAAAATGAGGAAACATGGATATACAATTGTTTGATAAGAGGATCAAATTTTGGACTGTGGTCATTTGATCAAATGAAGTCCGATCTTCAAAAACTAAACACCAATGGAAAGATCTCTTCACAGACTAAATCTTTTGTTCATATACTTTCTATAAAATATTTTTAGATTTGGAGCTATTTTATGCCGATAAAAATAACAATAACTTGTATATGACCTTGACCTTTGCATATACTGCTTGATTTTCGTTTCTATGAATTTATCCGTTTTATAAAAATGCATAAAAAGTGAAATAATGATGAAGATTGAACAAAAAATAAAGTCAGGAGCAGCAAAAAAGAGGAAACACATGGATATACAATTGTTTGATAAGAGGATCAAACTTTGGTCTGTGGTCATTTGATCAAATGAAGTCCAATCCTCAAAAACTAAATATTAATGTTAAGATCTCTTCACAGACTAAAACTTTTGTTCATATACTTTCTATAAAATATTTTTAGATTTGGAGCTATTTTATGCCGATAAAAATAATAATAATTGGTATATGACCTTGACCTTTGCATATTATGCTTGATATTTTTTCTATGAATTTATTTGTTTTATAAAAATGCATAAACAGTGAAATAATGATGAAGATTGAATAAAAAATAAAGTCAGGAGCTGCAAATAACCGTAAAAGTCATGCTTTGAAAATGTTGATTTTTCAAAAATATTGGTAAAGTTTGACCGCATACTGTGGACAAACCATGCATTTCTCAAAATCGCCACACCATATATTTTGTGCGTATATGTCTTGCGAATCACATGCAACAAACAAAATTCTCCTATCTCATCTCTGAAAAAAATGGGGACTTTTTTCGTAGACCTACCTTTATTTCATCGTTTTTTCGAGATTCGAACTTTCAACCTCCTGTAGCACGAAAGTTTTATATACGCAAATAATTGAAACGTATCATATTTTATTAGGTTTCTGACAAGGAACACAATGCAAAAAACCGCATTTGAATCGGACCTCAAATAACAGAGTTATTAGCCCTTAGTCATTTTTACAAAACGCCACCTAGCGGCAAAACTAAGACAAAAATGAAAATTTTCTCAACGTTAGGATCAAATTCAGATTATAGGACAAAACTGGTAAAAAAATCAGAAATGTGACTTTTTTCTATCATGGTGATATGCCGTTCACAAAAAAAGGTTAGAAAAATAATAATAAAAACTAGAATCGCAATCGCGATATCATCGGTTTTCGCAAAAGCAATTCCATTCAGTTCACGAGTGGCATGATTCGAAAAATATTTCTTCGTTCAATGGCTTGTTTATAATGTTAACAGCGATCTTTCAAACACTTTTGTCGCAATGTTTAAGAATACTTTTTACCCAAAAGAAGATTTTTGAGTATTACCTGTCAGTTATGTAGTCACGATATCATCGGTTTTCATGAAAGCAATTCCATTCAGTTCATGAGTCGCATGATTCGAAAAACATTTCTTCGTTCAATTGCTTGTTGATACTGTTAACAGTGATCTTTCAAACGTTTCTGTCGCAATGTTTAAGCAGACTTTTTACCCAAAAGAGTATTGTTGAGTATTACCTGTCAGTTATGAAATCGCGATATCATCAGTTTTCATGAAAGCAATTCCATTCAGTTCATGAGTCGGATGATTCGATAAACATATTTCTTCGTTCAATGGCTTGTTGAATACTGTAAACAGTGATCTTTCAAACAATTTTGTCGCAATGTATAATCAGACTTTTTACCAAGAAGAATACTTTTGAGTATTACCTGTCTGTTATGTAGTCGTAGACTTGAAAACTTTTTTTACGGACTTCGGGTAATTTTTTGCTTTTGAGGGAATAAAACTTGGACTACCGTAAAATGACCAAATCAAGTCCGATCTTCAAAAACTTAACATCACTGGAAAGGGCTCTTTAAGAAATAAAACTTTTGTCATATACTTTCAATGAAATATTTTTTGTTTTGGAGCTATTTGGAGCCAAATAAAAACACAAGTATCGTAATATATGCCCATGAACTTTGCAATTTCTTTTTACCTTTTTAATTGTGAGGTCCTTTCAGACATAACAATACATAACTTGTGAAAATATCATGAAGAATGAACAAAAAATAAAGTCAGGAGCGACAAAAACATGTTTTAGAAATTTTGATTTTTCCTAAAATTTAGTGAAGTTTGACCATTTCTAGAGGACAAACCATGCATTTCTTAAATTCGCCACCCCATATATTTTGTACGTTTATGTATTGCAAATCATTTGCAGCAAACAGAATTCTTCTATCTGATGTCTAACAAAAATGGATAGGTTTTTCGTAGACCTACCCTCATCTGCACAGTATTTTGCGAGGTTCGAACTTTCAACCTTCCGTTAGTAGCTCAAAAAGTTTAAGCCACTCATCCACTCATACCTAGAAACTATCATACTTTATTAGGCTATCAACAAGGAACACAATGCAACAAACCGCATCTGGATCAGACTTCAACATTTTGAATTATAAGTAGAAAAGTGCTTTCATGCTTTGCGCTCCCTAGCGGCAAAATGAGAAACAAAATTGATTAAAATTTTACCATTAGGTACCTAGCAATGCGGCAAATAGTTCAATTAAGTATACAAATCGCACTAGTCGAACATTCTATTTCTTATACATCACATTTGGAAGCATAAAAACTGATTTACAATTATTCCAAAAAAAGGATCAAACTTTGGACTGCCGTAAAATGACCAAATCAAGTCCGATCTTCAAAATCTAATCATCATTAGAAAGAACTTTTCTAAAACTAAATCTTTTATTCATATATTGTTTATGAATTGTATTTTGATTTTGAGCTATTTCAAGCCGAATTGATATACAATTATCCTAATATGACCTTGACCTTTACAATACATTTTTACTTTTTATATTATGTGACACTTATGAACATAGTTTTACATTAAATGTGAAAATTTCATAGAAATTGAACTAAAAATAAAGTCAGGAGCTGCAAAAAATCTTAACAGTCATGCTTTGAAAATGTTGATTTTTCGAAATTATTGGTTAAGTTTGACCGCGTACTGTGGACAAACCATGCATTTCCCGAATTCGCCACCCCATATATTTTGTGCGTATATGTCTTGTTAATCATATGCAACAAACAAACTTCTTTTATCTCAATTCCAATAAAAATGGGCACTTCTTTTGTAGACCTACTCTCATTTTCACTGTTTTTTTGCGAGGTTCGAACATTCAACCTTCCGTAGTCAAAAAGTCTTTTATACGCAGATTTTTGAAACCTATCATATTTGATTAGGCTTTTGACAAGGAACACAATGCAAAAAACCACATCTGAATCGGACCTCAAATAACAGAGTTATTAGCATTTGTTAATTTTTTTCAAAGCGCCCCCTAGCGGCAAAAATAAGACAAAAATGAACATTTTCTCAACGTTAGGATCAAGTTCAGATAAAACTGCATAAACAGTGAAATAATGATGAAGATTGAACAAAAAATAAAGTCAGGAGAAGCAAAAAAGAGGAAACATATGGATATTCAATTGTTTGATAAGAGGATCAAACTTTGGACTGTGGTCATTTGATCAAATGAAGTCCGATCTTCAAAAACTAAACACCAATGGAAAGAACTCTTCACAGACTAAAACGTTTGTTCATATACTTTCTAAAAAATATTTTTAGATTTGGAGCTATTTTATGCCGATATAAATAATACTAATTGGTATATGACCTTGACCTTTGCATATTATGCTTGATTTTTTTTCTATGATTTTATTTGTTTTATAAAAATGCATAAACAGTGAAATAATAATGAAGATTGAACAAAAAATAAAGTCAGGAGAACCAAAAAAGAGGAAACATATGGATATACAATTGTTTGATAAGAGGATCAAACTTTGGACTGTGGTCATTTGATCAAATGAAGTCCGATCTTCAAAAACTAAACACCAATGGAAAGATCTCTTCACAGCCTAAAACTTTTGTTCATATACTTTCTATAAAATATTTTTAGATTTGGAGCTATTTTATGCCGATATAAATAATACTAATTGGTATATGACCTTGACCTTTGCATATTATGGGTATTTTTTTTTCTATGGTTTTATTTTTTTTATAAAACTGCATTAACAGTGAAAAAATGATGAAGATTGAATAAAAAATAAAGTCAGGAGCTGCAAATAACCTTAAAAGTCATGCTTTTAAAATGTTGATTTTTCGAAAATATTGGTTATGTTTGACCGCGTACTGTGGACAAACCATGCATTTCTCAAAATCGCCACACCATATATTTTGTGCGTATATGTCTTGCAAATCATATGCAACAAACAAAATTCTCCTATCTCATTCCTGAAAGACGTGGATAAATTTTTCGCAGACCTACCCTCATTTCACAGTTTTTTCGAGATTCGAACATTCAACCTCCTGTAGCACGAAAGTTATATATACGCAACTTTTTGAAAACTATCATATTTTATTAAGTAACTGACAAGGAACGCAATGCAAAAAACCGCATTTCAATCGGACTTCAAATAACAGAGTTATTAGCCCTTAGTCACTTTTACAAAACGCCCCCTAGCGGCAAAATTAAGACAAAAATGAAAATTTTCTCGACGTTAGGATCAAATTCATATCCTCGGACAAAACTGATAAAAAAATCAGAACTGTGACTGTTTCCTATCTTGTTGATATGCCGTTCACAAAAAAGAGACGGAAAAATAATAATAAAAAAAACTAGAATCGCTATTGCGATATCATCGGTTTTCGCAAAAGCAATTCCATTCAGTTCACGAGTCACATGTTTCGAAAAACATATTTCTTCGTTCAATGGCTTTTTGAATACTGTTGAATACAGTGATCTTTCAAACATTTTTGTCGCAATGTTTAAGCAGACTTTTTACCAAGAAGAATACTTTTAAGTATTACCTGTCTGTAATGTAGTCGCTAACTTGAAAACTTTTTTTACAGACTTCGGGTACTGCAACATTATATGTGTTTCTTGCTTTATGAGGGTGACATACGACAATCGTACTCGATAAACAACAATTGCAAATGACACACAACAGTATAAAATGACACGCGACAAGGAATATGCACATAACAATAAACGAACTAATGTTCATAATTGGAAAAAAAAAATTAAAAATTTAATTTTTTAATGAGAAACAAAATTGAGTAAAATTTTAATATTAGGTACCTAAAAATGCAGCAAATGGTTCAATGAAGCATACAAGTTGCACTAGTCGAACATTCTATTCCTTATATATCACAATTTGAAGCATAAAAACTGATTTACAATTGTTCTAAATAGAATCAAACTTTAGACTGCCGTAAAATGACCAAATCAAGTCCGATCTTCAAAATCTAAACATCACTGGAAAGGGCTATTCAAGAACTAAAACTTTTCTTATATACTTTCAATAAAATATTTTTTGTTTTGGAGCTATTTGGAGCCGAATAAAAACACAATTATCGTAATATGACCTTGACCTTTGAAATTTCATTTTAACTTTTTAATTGTGAGGCCCTTTCAAACATAACAATACATAACTTGTGAAAATATCATGAAGAATGAACTAAAAATAAAGTCAGGAGCGACAAAAAACATCTTTTCGAAATTTTAATTTTTCCTAAAATTTAGTGAAGTTTGACCATTTCTAGAGGACAAACCATGCATTTATTAAATTGGCTACCCCATATATTTTGTGCGTATATGTCTTGCAAATCATTTGCAGCAAACAGAATTATTCTATCTGATGTCTAACAAAAACGGATAGGTTTTTCGTACACATACCCTCATCTGCACAGTTTTTTGCGAGGTTCGAACTTTCAACCTTCCGTTGCTAGCTCAAAGGGTTTCAGCCACTCATACCTATAAACTATCATATTTTATTAGGCTATCAACAAGAAACATAATGCAATAAACCGCATTTGGATCAGGCTTTAACTTTTTGAGTTATAAGTAGAAGAGTGCTTTCAAGCTAAGCGCCCCCTAGCGGCAAAATGAGAAACAAAATTGATTAAAATTTTACCATTAGGTACCTAGCAATGCAGCAAATAGTTCAATCAAGTACGCAAGTCGCACTAGTCGAACATTCTATTTCTTATATATCACAATTTGAAGCATAAAAACTGATTTACAATTATTCCAAAAAAGGATCAAACTTTGGACTGCCGTAAAATGACCAAATCAAGTCCGATCTTCAAAAACTAAACATCACTGGAAAGAGCTCTTGAATAACTAAAACTTTTGTTCATATACTCTCAAAGAAATATTTTTAGTTTTTGAGCTATTTGGGGCCGAATAAAAACACAAGATTCGTGACATGACCTTGACCTTTTCAATTATTTTTAAAATTTTTAATTGTGATCCCCTTTCAGACATAACAATACATAACTTGTGAAAATATCATGAAGAATTAACAAAAAATAAAGTCAGAAGCGATAAAAAACATGTTTTTGAAACTTTTATTTTTCCTAAAATTTAGTGAAGTTTGACCATTTGCAGAGGACAAACCATACATTTCTTAAATTCGCCACCCCATATATTTTGTGCGCATATGTCTTGCAAATCATTTGCAGCAAACAGAATTCATCTTTCTGATCTCTAAGAAAAATGGATAGGTTTTTCGTAGACCTACCCTCATTTGCACAGTTTTTTGCGAGGTTCGAACTTTCAACCTTCTGTAGCTCAAATACTTTCAGCGACACGTACCCTCGAAACCTATCATATTTTATTTGGCTATCAACAAGGAACAGAATACAAAAAACCGCATTTGAATCGGACCTCAAATAAGTGAGTTATTAGCCATTAATAAATTTCATGCAAAACGCCCCCTGGCGGGAAAAGTAAGACAAAAATGAAAATTTTCTCAACGTAAGGATTAAGTTCATATAAGTAGAAAAAACTGGTAGAAATTTCATAATTGTGCCTTTTTTCTGTCATGGCGATATTCCGTTCACAAAAACCGGCGGAAAAATAATAAAAAAAAAAATAAAACAGAAGAAGAACAATAGGTTTTCGCCCAGCGATGCGAAAACCTAAAAAAAAAAAAAAAAAAAAAGAAGAACAATAGGTTTTCGCAAGCGATGCGAAAACCTAAAAATAAAACAGAAGAAGAACAATAGGTTTTCGCACTGCGAGGTGCGAAAACCTAAAAAAATAAAACAGAAGAAGAACAATAGGTTTTCGCACTGCGAGGTGCGAAAACCTAACTAGAATCGCAATCGCGATATCATCGGTTTTCGCAAAAGCAATTCCATTAAGTTCACGAGTCGCATGATTCGAAAAATATTTCTTCGTTCAATGGCTTGTTTATAATGTTAACAGCGATCTTTCAAACACTTTTGTCACAATGTTTAAGAAGACTTTTTACCCAAAAGAAGATTTTTGAGTATTACCTATCAGTTATGTAGTCGCGATATCATCGGTTTTCATGAAAGCAATTCCATTCAGTTCACAAGTCGCATGATTCGAAAAACATATTTCTTCGTTCAATGGCTTGTTGAATACTGTTAACAGTGATCATTCAAACATTTTTGTCGCAATGTATAATCAGACTTTTTACCAAGAAGAATACTTTTGAGTATTACCTGTCTGTTATGTAGTCGTAAACTTGAAAACATTTTTTACGGACTTCGGGTACTGCAATGTTATATGTGTGTTTAGCTTTATGATGGAGACAAATGACAATTGTATTCGATAAACAACAATTGCAAACGACAAACAACAGTATAAAATGACACACGACAATGCAATATGCCAGTCAACACTATTACGAACAACTGTTGCATTGAATTACTATCATTTTTATGAAATATCGCATTATCTTTTTTGTGTCATTTCAAATTGATGTCACCGAAGAACAGAATGCAAAAAAATCGCATAAAAATCAGACTTTATTTTTTTTTTTTTTAATTATTAATAGTGATTTCAAGCTAATCGCCCCCCAAGCGGCAAAATGAGAACCAAAACTGATTAAAATTTAACTATTAGGTACCTAGCAATGCCGCAAATGGTTCAATCAAGTATATAAGTCGCACTAGTCAAACATTCTATTCCTTATATATCACAATTTGAAGCATAAAAACTGATTTACAATTGTTCTAAAGAGGATCAAAACTTGGACTGCCGTAAAATGACCAAATCAAGTCCGATCTTCAAAAACTAAACACCAATGGAAAGACCTCTTCACAGACTAAAACTTTTGTTCATATACTTTCTATAAAATATTTTTAGATTTGGAGCTATTTTATGCCGATAAAAATAATAATAATTGGTATATGACCTTGACCTTTGCATATTATACTTGATTTTTTTCTATGATTTTATTTGTTTTATAAAAATGCATAAACAGTGAAATAATAATGAAGACTGAACAAAAATTAAAGTCAGGAGCAGCAAAGAAGAGGAAACATATTGATATACAATTGTTTGATAAGAGGATCAAACTTTGGACTGTAGTCATTTGATCAAATGAAGTCCGATCTTCAAAAGCTAAACACCAATGGAAAGATCTCTTCACAGACTAAAACTTTTGTTCATATACTTTCTATAAAATATTTTTAGATTTGGAGCTATTTTATGCCGATAAATATAATAATAATTGGTATATGACCTTGACCTTTGCATATGATGGGTGATTTTTTTTCTATGATTTTATTTGTTTTATAAAAATGCATTAACAGTGAAAAAATGATGAAGATTGAATAAAAAATAAATTCAGGAGCTGCAAATAACCTTAAAAGTCATTCTTTTAAAATGTTGATTTTTCGAAAATATTGGTTATATTTGACCGCGTACTGTGGACAAACCATGCATTTCTTAAAATCGCCACACCATATATTTTGTGCATACAAATCTTGCGAATCATATGCAACAAACAAAATTCTCCTCTCATCTCTGAAAAAATGGGGACTTTTTTCGTAGACCTACCTTTATTTCATCGTTTTTTTCGAGATTCGAACTTTCAACCTCCTGTAGCACGAAAGTTTTATATACGCAAATAATTGAATCGTATCATATTTTATTAAGTTTCTGACAAGGAACACAATGCAAAAAACCACATTCGAATCGGACCTCAAATAACAGAGTTATTAGCCCTTAGTCATTTTTACAAAACGCCACCTAGCGGCAAAACTAAGACAAAAATGAAAATTTTCTCAACGTTAGGATCAAATTCAGATCTTAGGACAAAACTGGTAAAAAAATCAGAAATGTGACTTTTTTCTATCATGGTGATATGCCGTTCACAAAAAAAGGTTAGAAAAATAATAATAACTAGAACCGCAAAGCGGCATCTTGGTTTTCGCTTTAACTTGACTAGTAAGAGTACTGGTTTCAACTGCAGACATAATTGATTGATATTAACTTTATTCGAATATTTTTGTTAATTGATCAAATTAAGTCCGATCTTCAAAAACTAAACATCATTAGAACGATCTCTTCACGAACTAGAACTTTTGTTCATATACTTTCTATAAAATATTTCTAGATTTGGAGCTATTTTATGCCGATAAAAATAATAATAATTGGTATATGACCTTGACCTTTGCATATTATGCTTGTTTTTTTTCTATGATTTTATTTGTTTGATAAAAATGCATAAACAGTGAAATAATGATGAAGATTGAACAAAAAATAAAGTCAGGAGCAGCAAAAAAGAGAAAACATATGGATATACAATTGTTTGATAAGAGGATCAAACTTTGGACTTTCATTTGAACAAATTAAGTCCGGTCTTCAAAAACTAAACATTAATGGAAAGATCTCCTCACAAACTAAAACTTTTGTTCATATACTTTCTATAAAATATTTTTAGATTTGGAGCTATTTTATGCCGATATAAATAATAATAATTGGTATATGACCTTGACCTTTGCATATTATGCTTGTTTTTTTTCTATGATTTTATTTGTTTTATAAAAATGCATAAACAGTGAAATAATGATGAAGATTGAACAAAAAATAAAGTCAGGAGCAGCAAAAAAGAGGAAACATATGGATATGCAATTGTTTGATAAGAGGATCAAACTTTGGACTGTGGTCATTTGATCAAATGAAGTTCGATCTTCAAAAACTAAACATTAATGGAAAGATCTCCTCGAAAACTAAAACTTTTGTTCAGATACTTTCTATAAAATATTTTTAGATTTGGAGCTATTTTATGCCGATATAAATAATAATAATTGGTATATGACCTTGACCTTTGTATATTATGTTGTTGTTTTTTTCTATGAATTTATTTGTTTTATAAAAATGCATAAACAGTGAAATAATGATTAAGATTGAACAAAAAATAAAGTCAGGAGCTGCAAATAACCTTAAAAGTCTTGCTTTTAAAATGTTGATTTTTCGAAAATATTGGTTAAGTTTGACCGCATACTGTGGACAAACCATGCATTTCCCGAATTCGCCACCCCATATATTTTGTGCGTATATGTCTTGCAGATCATATGCAACAAACAAAATTCTCCTATCTCATCTCTGAATAAAATGGGTAGGTTTTTGGTAGACCTACCCTTATTTCACAGTTTTTGCGAGATTCGAACTTTCAACCTCCTGTAGCACGAAAGTTTTATATACGCAAATTTTTTAATCCTATCATATTTTATTGGGCTATTTACAAGGAACATTGTGCAAAAACCGCATTTGAATCGGACCTCAAATAATGGAGATATTGCTTATTAAACATTTTCATATAAAACGCCCCCTGGCGGGAAAATCAAAACAAAAATGAAAATTATCTCGACGTTAGGATCATCTTCAAGTACGTGGTTATTACTGATAAAAGTTTCATAGATGTGGCTTTTCTCACCTCGGAGCTATGCCGTTCACAAAAAAGGGGAAGAAAAAAAAAAAAAAAAAAAAAAAAAAAAAAAAAAAAAAAAAAAAAAAAAAAAAAAAAAGAAGAACAATAGGTTTTCGCACTGCGTGGTGCGAAAACCTAACTAGAATCGCTATTGCGATATCATTGGTTTTCGCAAAAGCAATTCCATTCAGTTCACGAGTCACATGTTTCGAAAAACATATTTCTTTGTTCAATGGCTTTTTGAATACTGTTGAATACAGTGATCTTTCAAACATTTTTGTCCCAATGTTTAAGCAGACTTTTTACCAAGAAGAATACTTTTAAGTATTACCTGTCTGTAATGTAGTCGCTAACTTGAAAACTTTCTTTACAGACTTCGGGTACTGCAACATTATATGTGTGTGTTGCTTTATGAGGGTGACATACGACAATTGTACTCGATAAACAACAATTGCAAACGACACACAACAGTATAAAATGACACGCGACAATGCGATATGCACTTAACATTATAAGAACTAATGTTGCATTGAATTACTATCATTTTCATGAAATATCGCATAAATATTTTAGTGTTGTTTCAAATTGATGTCACCAAGGAACAGAATGCAAAAAATTGCATAAAAATCAGACTTTAATTATTTTAGTAATAAAGGGTGATTTCAAGCGAAGCGCCCCCTAGCAGCAAAATGAGAAACAAAATTGAGTAAAATTTTACTATTAGGTACCTAGAAATGCAGCAAATGGTTCAATGAAGCATACAAGTCGCACTAGTCGAACATTCTATTCCTTATATATCACAATTTGAAGCATAAAAACTGATTTACAATTGTTCTAAAGAGGATCAAACTTTGGACTGCCGTAAAATGACCAAATCAAGTCCGATCTTCAAAAACTAAACATCACTGGAAAGGGCTATTCAAGAACTAAAACTTTTGTTCATATACTTTCAATAAAATATTTTTTGTTTTGGAGCTATTTGGAGCCGAATAAAAACACAATTATCGTAATATGACCTTGACCTTTGAAATTTCATTTTAAATTTTTAATTGTGAGGCCCTTTCAAACATAACAATACATAACTTGTGAAAATATCATGAAGAATGAACTAAAAATAAAGTCAGGAGCGACAAAAAACATCTTTTCGAAATTTTAATTTTTCCTAAAATTTAGTGAAGTTTGACCGTTTCTAGAGGACAAACCATGCATTTATTAAATTCGCTACCCCATATATTTTGTGCGTATATGTCTTGCAAATCATTTGCAGCAAACAGAATTCTTCTATCTGATGTCTAACAAAAACGAATAGGTTTTTCGTACACATACCCTCATCTGCACAGTTTTTTGCGAGGTTCGAACTTTCAACCTTCCGTTAGTAGCCCAAAAAGTTTAAGCCACTCATGCACTCATACCTAGAAACTATCATACTTTACTAGGCTATCAACAAGGAACACAATGCAACAAACCGCATATGGATCAGACTTCAACATTTTGAATTATAAGTAGAAAAGTGCTTTCATGCTATGCGCCCCCTAGCGGCAAAATGAGAAATAAAATTGATTAAAATTTTACCATTAGGTACCTAGCAATGCGGCAAATAGTTCAATTAAGTATACAAATCGCACTAGTCGAACATTCTATTTCTTATACATCACATTTTGAAGCATAAAAACTGATTTACAATTATTCAAAAAAGGATCAAACTTTGGACTGCCGTAAAATGACCAAATCTAGTCCGATCTTCGAAATCTAAACATCATTAGAAAGAACTTTTCTAATACTAAATCTTTTGTTCATATATTGTTTATGAATTGTTTTTTGATTTTGAGCTATTTCAAGCCGAATTGATATACAATTATCCTAATATGACCTTGACCTTTACAATACATTTTTACTTTTTATATGATGTGACACTTAAGAACATAGTTTTACATTAAATGTGAAAATTTCATAGAAATTGAACTAAAAATAAAGTCAGGAGCTGCAAAAAATCTTAACAGTCATGCTTTGAAAATGTTGATTTTTCGAAAATTTGGTTAAGTTTGACCGCGTACTGTGGACAAACCATGCATTTCCCGAAATCGCCACCCCATATATTTTGTGCGTATATGTCTTGCAAATCATATGCAACAAACAAAATTCTTTTATCTCAATTCCAATAAAAATGGGCACTTTTTTTGTAGACCTACCCTCATTTTCACTGTTTTTTGCGAAGTTCGATCTTTCAACCTTCCGTAGTCAAAAAGTTTTATATACGCAGATTTTTGTTACCTATCATATTTGATTAGGATTTTGACAAGGAACACAATGCAAAAAACCACATCTGAATCGGACCTCAAATAACAGAGTTATTAGCATTTGTTGATTTTTTTCAAAGCGCCCCCTAGCGGCAAAAATAAGACAAAAATGAAAATTTTCTCAACGTTAGGATCAACTTCAGATAAATATAAGGAACTGGTAAAAATTTCATAATTGTGGCTTTTTTCTATCATGGTGATATGCCGTTCACAAAAAAGGGTTAGAAAAATAATAATAAAACTAGAATCGCTATTGCGATATCATCGGTTTTCGCGAAAGTACTTATATTCAGTTCACGAGTCGCATGATCCGAAAAACATATCTTCGTTCAATGGCTTGTTGATACTGTTAACAGCGATCTTTCAAACAATTTTGTCGCAATGTTTTAACAAACTTTTTACCCAAAAGAATATTTTTGAGTATTACCTGTCAGCTGCAAATGATTAAGTAATGCTTTAATACAATGATTTTTGAAAGGATCAAACTTCAGAATGCCATAAAATAACCAAATCAAGTCCAATCTTCAAAATCTAAACATCATTGGAAAGAACTCTTATAAAAATAAATGTTTTGTTCATATATCGTTTATGAATTGTTTTTAGGTTTTGAGCTATTTCAAGCCGAATAGATATACACTAATCCTAATATGACCTTGACATTTACAATAAATTTTTAAGTTTTTTATTATATGAACTTTAAAGACAATGTTATACATTATATGTGAAAATTTCATGCAGATTGAACAAAAAATAAAGTCAGGAGCTGCAAATGATTTAAAAGTCATGCTTTAATACAATGATTCCTGAAAGAATCAAACTTCAAACTGCCATAAAATGACCAAATCAAGGCCGATCTTCAAAATCTAAACATCATTAAAAGAACTCTTTTAAAACTAAATATTTTGTTCATATATTGTTTATGAATTGTTTTTAGGTTTTAAGCTATTTCAAGCCAAATAGATATACAATAATCCTAATATGACCTTGACCTTTACAATATTTTAAATTTTTTAGTCATACATAACATGTGAAAATTTCATGAAGATTGAACAAAAAATAAAGTCAGGAGCTGCAAATGATTTAAGTAATGCTTTAATACAATGATTTTTGAAAGGATCAAACTTCAGAATGCCATAAAATAACCAAATCAAGTCCAATCTTCAAAATCTAAACATCATTGGAAAGAACTCTTTTAAAAATAAATATTTTGTTCATATATTGTTTATGAATTGTTTTTAGGTTTTGAGCTATTTCAAGCCGAATAGATATACAATAAACCTAATATGACCTTGACCTTTACAATACAATTTTAAATTTTTTATAATATAAAACTTAAAGACATAGTTATACATTACATGTGAAAATTTCATGAAGATTGAACAAAAAAATAAAGTCGGGAGCTTCAAATGATTTTAAAGTCATGCTTTTAAAATGATGATTTTTCGAAAATATTGGTTATGTTTGACCACGTACTGTGGACAAACCATGCATTCCTCAAAATCGCCACACTATATATTTTGTGCGTATATGTCTTGCGAATCATATGCAACAAACAAAATTCTCCTATCTCATTCCTGAAAGACGTGGATAAATTTTTCGCAGACCTACCCTCATTTCACAGTTTTTTCGAGATTCGAACATTCAACCTCCTGTAGCACGAAAGTTATATATACGCAACTTTTTGAAAACTATCATATTTTATTAAGTAACTGACAAGGAACGCAATGCAAAAAACCGCATTTCAATCGGACTTCAAATAACAGAGTTATTAGCCCTTAGTCACTTTTACAAAACGCCCCCTAGCGGCAAAATTAAGACAAAAATGAAAATTTTCTCGACGTTAGGATCAAATTCAGATCCTAGGACAAAACTGGTAAAAAAATCAGAACTGTGACTGTTTCCTATCTTGTTGATATGCCGTTCACAAAAAAGAGACGGAAAAATAATAATAAAAAAAAAAAAAAAAAAAAAAAAAAAAATAAAACAGAAGAAGAACAATAGGTTTTCGCAAGCGATGCGAAAACCTAAATAAAACAGAAGAAGAACAATAGGTTTTCGCAAGCGATGCGAAAACCTAAAAAAAAAAAAAAAAAAAAAACAGAAGAAGAACAATAGGTTTCCGCACTGCGAGGTGCGAAAACCTAAAAAATAAAAAAAAAAATAAAACAGAAGAAGAACAATAGGTTTTCGCAAGCGATGCGAAAACCTAATAAAAACTAGAATCGCTAATGCGATATCATCGGTTTTCGCAAAAGCAATTCCATTCAGTTCACGAGTCACATGTTTCGAAAAACATATTTCTTCATTCAATGGCTTTTTGAATACTGTTGAATACAGTGATCTTTCAAACATTTTTGTCGCAATGTTTAAGCAGACTTTTTACCAAGAAGAATACTTCTAAGTATTACCTGTCTGTAATGTAGTCTCAAACTTGAAAACTATTTTTACAAACTTCGGGTACTGCAACATTATATGTGTGTGTTGCTTTATGAGGATGACATACGACAATTGTACTCGATAAACAACAATTGCAAAGGACACACAACAGTATAAAATGACACGCGACAATGCGATATGCCACTTAACATTATAACGAACTAATGTTGCATTGAATTACTATCATTTTCATGAAATATCGCATAAATATTTTAGTGTTGTTTCAAATTGATGTCACCAAGGAACAGAATGCAAAAAATTGCATAAAAATCAGACTTTAATCATTTTAGTAATAAAGGGTGATTTCAAGCCAAGCGCCCCCTAGCAGCAAAATGAGAAACAAAATTGAGTAAAATTTTACTATTAGGTACCTAGAAATGCAGCAAATGGTTCAATGAAGCATACAAGTCGCACTAGTCGAACATTCTATTCCTTATATATCACAATTTGAAGCATAAAAACTGATTTACAATTATTCCAAAAAAGGATCAAACTTTGGACTGCCGTAATATGACCAAATCAAGTCCGATCTTCAAAACCTAAACATCACTGGAAAGGGCTATTCAAGAACTAAAACTTTTGTTTATATACTTTCAATAAAATATTTTTTGTTTTGGAGCTATTCGGAGCCGAATAAAAACACAATTATCGTAATATGACCTTGACCTTTGAAATTTCATTTTAACTTTTTAATTGTGAGGCCCTTTAAAACATAACAATACATAACTTGTGAAAATATCATGAAGAATGAACTAAAAATAAAGTCAGGAGCGACAAAAAACATCTTTTCGAAATTTTAATTTTTCCTAAAATTTAGTGAAGTTTGACCGTTTCTAGAGGACAAACCATGCATTTATTAAATTCGCTACCCCATATATTTTGTGCGTATATGTCTTGCAAATCATTTGCAGCAAACAGAATTCTTCTATCTGATGTCTAACAAAAACGGATAGGTTTTTCGTACACATACCCTCATCTGCACACTTTTTTGCGAGGTTCGAACTTTCAACCTTCCGTTGCTAGCTCAAAAAGTTTCAGCCACTCATACCTAGAAACTATCATATTTTATTAGGCTATCAACAAGAAACATAATGCAATAAACTGCATTTGGATCAGGCTTTAACTTTTTGAGTTATAAGTAGAAGAGTGCTTTCAAGCTAAGCGCCCCCTAGCGGCAAAATGAGAAAAAAAATTGATTACAATTTTTCCATTAGGTACCTAGCAATGCAGCAAATAGTTCAATCAAGTACGCAAGTCGCACTAGTCGAACATTCTATTTCTTATATATCACAATTTGAAGCATAAAAACTGATTTACAATTATTCCAAAAAGGATCAAACTTTGGACTGCCGTAATATGACCAAATCAAGTCCGATCTTCAAAAACTAAACATCACTGGAAAGAGCTCTTAAAGAACTAAAACTTTTGTTCATATACTTTCTATAAAATATTTTTAGATTTGGAGCTATTTTATGCCGATAAAAATAATAATAATTGGTATATGACCTTGACCTTTGCATATTATGCTTGATTTTTTTCTATGAATTTATTTGCTTTATAAAAATGCATAAACAGTGAAATAATGATGAAGATTGAACAAAAAATAAAGTCAGGAGCAGCGAAAAAGAGGAAACGTATGGATATACAATTGTTTGATAAGAGGATCAAACTTTGGACTGTGGTCATTTGATCAAATGAAGTCCAATCCTCAAAAACTAAATATTAATGGTAAGATCTCTTCACAGACTAAAACTTTTGTTCATATACTTTCTATAAAATATTTTTAGATTTGGAGCTATTTTATGCCGATTAAAAATAATAATAATGGTTATATGACCTTGACCTTTGCATATTATGCTTATATTTTTTCTATGAATTTATTAGTTTTATAAAATGCATAAACAGTGAAATAATGATGAAGATTGAATAAAAAATAAAGTCAGGAGCTGCAAATAACCGTAAAAGTCATGCTTTTAAAATGATTTATTTTCGAAAATATTGGTAAAGTTTGACCGCATACTGTGGACAAACCATGCATTTCTCAAAATCGCCACACCATATATTTTGTGCGTATATGTCTTGCGAATCACATGCAACAAACAAAATTCTCCTATCTCATCTCTGAAAAAATGGGACTTTTTTCGTAGACCTACCTTATTTCATCGTTTTTTTCGAGATTCGAACTTTCAACCTCCTGTAGCACGAAAGTTTATATACGCAAATAATTGAAACGTATCCTATTTTATTAAGTTTCTGACAAGGAACACAATGCAAAAAACCGCATTTGAATCGGACCTCAAATAACAGAGTTATTAGCCCTTAGTCATTTTACAAAACGCCACCTAGCGGCAAAACTAAGACAAAAATGAAAATTTTCTCAACGTTAGGATCAAAGTCAGATATAGGACAAAACTGGTAAAAAAATCAGAAATGTGACTTGTTTTCCTATCATTGGTGATATGCCGTTCACAAAAAAAGGTTAGAAAAAATAATAATAAAACTAGAATCGCTAAACGCGATATCATCGGTTTTCGCAAAAGCAATTCCAATCAGTTCACGAGTCAACATGTTTCGAAAACATATTTCTTCGTTCAAGCTTTTTGAATACTGTTGAATACAGTGATCTTTTTAAACATTTTTTTCGCAATGTTTT
>CM037779.1:82021665-82071665 GCA_021229015.1 Solen grandis
CAGATTACCATCTGTGAAAATTTGAAGAAAATCCGACTATAAATGACGGCTGTAGAGCGCGAACACCATTTTTCACTATTTTTAGCTGTGACGTCATGTGACTCATAGGTGCTGATGATGCTTTGTTCAAAGCGCATACCTTACTGTCATAATTCTGAATTTTCATTATTCTGAACAACTGATCATGTCGAAATCATTGCCCTAAAATGAAATTAAGAAGTTGCTATGACGTCACATGACGTCATATGACGTCACACTCAAAATATATGTAGAAATTCTGCAGAACTGCAAACTGTGCAAGTTTCAACTTTCTATCTCATCCTGAAGCTCTTTAATCCTAAATGAAATTTCGGTCTTATGTTCGAATCTTATTTCAGCCACAGAACTTCGTCTTTCGAATTTCGGTTAGCTGACAGGATATGCACACTTTGATTCAAGATGTACCATCTGTGAAAATTTGAAGAAAATCGACCATAAATGACGGCTGTAGAGCGCGAACACCATTTTTCACTATTTTTAGCTGTGACGTCATGTGAGTCATAGGGTGCTGAAATCATTGAAATCAAATTTCCTCACGTGACTAATTGCATAAAAATTTATCGTCCTTGGACTATTGAACATATAAAAATAAGCGTTTAGTTAGAAGAAGAAAAGAATAATAATAACTAGATGTCATTCGTGAAAACGAATGATAGGACTTTCTGCAAGCTGTGTTAATGCCAAATGTAGAGATAGAAGTTTCATGTAATGACTCACCTCTGGTAGTATTTCATGTTTATGCTGAACAATTGACATTATATTCCGAAATTAATGCGAATGATAAGAACTAGTATTAGTCTGTGACGTAACATGATGTCATATGACTAAGGACATGACTGCAAACTTGATTTCTAGTTTAAAGGTCCTATGTCGAATTTACTTCAGCACAATACTTCGTTTTAGAATTAGGTAACTGACAAAATATTCACACCTTAGTTTCAAGATGTATCATCTGTAAAGTTTGAAGAAATATGATCATAAATGGCGGCTGTAGAGCGCGAATACCATTTTTCACTATTTTTAGCTCTGACGTCAGTGACATCATAGGGTGTGAAAAGCTGTTGCTCAAAACGCATACTTTACTGTCTAACTCTGAATTTTCATTATTCTGAACACTGGCATCAGTCAAAATCATTGCCCTAATATGAAAATTAAGAAGTATGTTATGACGTCACATGACGTCATATGACGTCACGACTCAAAATATTAAGAAATTGAAGAACTGCAAACTGTGTAAGTTTCAACTTTCTATCTCTTCTGAAGCTCTTTAATCCTAAAATAAAATTTTCGGTCCTGTGTTCGAATCTTGTTTCAGCCACAGAACTTCGGTCTTTCGAATTCGCTTAGCTGACAGGATATGCACACCATAGTTTCAAGATGTACAATCGTGAAATTTGAAGAAATCCGACCATAAATGGCGGCTGTAGAGCGTGAACACCATTTTCACTATTTTTAGCTCAACGTCACATGACATCATAGGGTGCTGAAGAGCATTTGTTCAAAACCGCGTACTTACTCTCATAACTCTGAAATTTTCATTATTCGAACAACTGGCATCATGTCGAAATCATTGCCCTAAATAAAAATAAAAATTATGCGTATGACGTCACATAACAACATTTGACGTCAAGACTCAAAATATTTGTAGAAATCTGCAGAACAGCAAACTGTGTAAGTTTCAACTTTCTATTTCATTCTGAAGCTCTTTAATCCTAAAATGAAATTTTCGTCCTATGTTCGAATCTTATTTCAGCCACAGAGCTTCGTCTTTCGAATTCGCTTAGCTGACAGGATATGCACACCTAGTTTCAAGATGTACCATATGTGAAAATTTGAAGAAAATCGACCATAAATAACGGCTGTAGAGAGCGAACACATTTTTCACTATTTTTAGCTGGACGTCATGTGACGTCATAGGGTCTGAAGTTGCTTTTGTTCAAAAGCGCAAACTTTATTTTCATAACTCTGAATTTTCATTACTCTGAACAACTGCATCATGTCGAATCATTGCCAATATGAAAAATAAGAGTATGCTTATGACGTCATATGACGTCATATGACGTCACGATTCAAAATATATGTAGAAATTCTGACGCACTGCAAACTGTGTAAGGTTCAACTTTCTGTCTCATCTGAAGCTCTTCAATCCTAATTGAAATTTTCGGTCCTATGTTCGAATCTTATTTCAGCACAGAACTTCGGTCTTTCGGAATTTCGGTAGCTGACAGGATATGCACACCTTTGTTCAAGAGTACCATATGTTAAAAATTTGAAGAAAATCCACCTAATGACGGCTGTAAGCGCAAACACCATTTTTCAATATTTTAGCTGTGACGTCATGTGACGTCATAGTGCTGAAGATGCTTTTGTTCAAAGCGAATACTTTACTTATAACACTGAAATTTCATTATTCTGAACAACTGGCATCATGTCTAAATCATTGCCCTAAATGAAAATTAAGAAGTAGCTTAGACGTCACATGACGTCATATGACGTCCCGACTCAAATATTTGTAGAAATTCTGCAGAACTGCAAACTGTGTAAGTTTCAACTTTCTATCTCTCCTGAAGCTCTTTAATCCTTAAATGAAATTTTCGGTCCTATGTTCGAATCTTATTTCAGCCACAGAACTTCGGTCTTCGGAATTTCGGTAGCTGACAGGATATGCACACCTTTCAAGATGTACCATCTGTGAAAATTTGAATGAAAATCCGACATAAATGACGGCTGTAGAGCGCGAACACCATTTTTCACTATTTTTAGCTGTGACGTCATGTGACTCATAGGGTGCTGAAAGATGCTTTTGTTCAAAAGCGCATACTTACTTCATAATCTGAAATTTTCATTATTCTGAACAACTGGCATCATGTCGAAATCATTGCCCTAAAATGAAAATAAGAAGTATGCTATGACGTCACATGACGTCATATGACGTCACCACTCAAAATATTGTAGAAATTCTGCAGAACTGCAAACTGTGTAAGTTTCAACTTTCTATCTCATCCTGAAGCTCTTTAATCTAAAATGAAATTTTCGGTCTATGTTCGAATCTTATTTCAGCCACAGAACTTCGGTCTTTCGGAATTTCGGTTAGCTGACAGGATATGCACACCTTTGATTCAAGATGTACCATCTGTGAAAATTTGAAGAAAATCCGACCATAAATGACGGCTGTAGAGCGCGAACACATTTTTCACTATTTTTAGCTGTGACGTCATGTGACGTCATAGGGTGCTGAAAATCATTGAAATCAAAATTTCCTCACGTGACTAATATGCCATAAAAATATTATCGTCCTTGGACTATTGCAACATATAAAAATAAGCGTTTAGTTAGGAAGAAGAAAAGAATAAATAATAACTAGATGTTCATTTGAACAACGAATGATAGGACTTTTCCTGCAAGCATGTGTTTTAATGCAAATTATAGGAAATAGACGTTTTCATGTCAATACTCACCTCGTATAATTACGTTATCGCTGAACAATTAGCATTATATTCCGAATAATGCAATGATAAGAACTAAGTATTAGTCTGTGACGTAACATGATGTCATATGACGTAAGGACATGACTGCAAACTTGATTTCTAGTTTAAAGGTCCTATGTTCGAATCTTACTTCAGCCACAATACTTCGGTTTTTTAGGAATTAAGGTTAACTGACAAAATATTCACACCTTAGTTTCAAGATGTATCATCTGTAAAGATTTGAAGAAAATATGATCATAAATGGCGGCTGTAGAGCGCGAATACCATTTTTCACTATTTTTAGCTCTGACGTCAGGTGACATCATAGGGTGCTGAAAATGCTGTTGCTCAAAAGCGCATACTTTACTGTCATAACTCTGAAATTTTCATTATTCTGAACAACTGGCATCATGTCAAAATCATTGCCCTAATATGAAAATTAAGAAGTATGCTTATGACGTCACATGACGTCATATGACGTCACGACTCAAAATATTTAAAGAAATTATGAAGAACTGCAAACTGTGTAAGTTTCAACTTTCTATCTCATTCTGAAGCTCTTTAATCCTAAAATAAAATTTTCGGTCCTGTGTTCGAATCTTGTTTCAGCCACAGAACTTCGGTCTTTCGGAATTTCGCTTAGCTGACAGGATATGCACACCATAGTTTCAAGATGTACAATCTGTGAAAATTTGAAGAAAATCCGACCATAAATGGCGGCTGTAGAGCGTGAACACCATTTTTCACTATTTTTAGCTCAGACGTCACATGACATCATAGGGTGCTGAAGATGCATTTGTTCAAAACCGCGTACTTTACTCTCATAACTCTGAAATTTTCATTATTCTGAACAACTGGCATCATGTCGAAATCATTGCCCTAAAATGAAAAATAAAAATTATGCGTATGACGTCACATAACAACATTTGACGTCAAGACTCAAAATATTTGTAGAAATTCTGCAGAACAGCAAACTGTGTAAGTTTCAACTTTCTATTTCATTCTGAAGCTCTTTAATCCTAAAATGAAATTTTCGGTCCTATGTTCGAATCTTATTTCAGCCACAGAGCTTCGGTCTTTCGGAATTTCGCTTAGCTGACAGGATATGCACACCTTAGTTTCAAGATGTACCATATGTGAAAATTTGAAGAAAATCCGACCATAAATAACGGCTGTAGAGAGCGAACACCATTTTTCACTATTTTTAGCTGTGACGTCATGTGACGTCATAGGGTGCTGAAGTTGCTTTTGTTCAAAAGCGCAAACTTTATTTTCATAACTCTGAAATTTTCATTACTCTGAACAACTGGCATCATGTCGAATCATTGCCCTAATATGAAAAATAAGAAGTATGCTTATGACGTCATATGACGTCATATGACGTCACGATTCAAAATATATGTAGAAATTCTGACGCACTGCAAACTGTGTAAGGTTCAACTTTCTGTCTCATCCTGAAGCTCTTCAATCCTAATTTGAAATTTTCGGTCCTATGTTCGAATCTTATTTCAGCCACAGAACTTCGGTCTTTCGGAATTTCGGTTAGCTGACAGGATATGCACACCTTTGTTTCAAGATGTACCATATGTTAAAAATTTGAAGAAAATCCGACCATAAATGACGGCTGTAGAGCGCAAACACCATTTTTCAATATTTTTAGCTGTGACGTCATGTGACGTCATAGGTGCTGAAGATGCTTTTGTTCAAAAGCGAATACTTTACTTTCATAACACTGAAATTTTCATTATTCTGAACAACTGGCATCATGTCTAAATCATTGCCCTAAAATGAAAATTAAGAAGTATGCTTATGACGTCACATGACGTCATATGACGTCCCGACTCAAAATATTTGTAGAAATTCTGCAGAACTGCAAACTGTGTAAGTTTCAACTTTCTATCTCATCCTGAAGCTCTTTAATCCTTAAATGAAATTTTCGGTCCTATGTTCGAATCTTATTTCAGCCACAGAACTTCGGTCTTTCGGAATTTCGGTTAGCTGACAGGATATGCACACCTTTCATTCAAGATGTACCATCTGTGAAAATTTGAAGAAAATCCGACCATAAATGACGGCTGTAGAGCGCGAACACCATTTTTCACTATTTTTAGCTGTGACGTCATGTGACGTCATAGGGTGCTGAAGATGCTTTTGTTCAAAAGCGCATATGTTACTTTCATAACTCTGAAATTTTCATTATTCTGAACAACTGGCATCATGTCAAAATCATTGCCCTAAAATGAAAAATAAGAAGTGTGCTTATGACGTCACATGACGTCATATGACGTCCCGACTCAAAATATTTGTAGAAATTCTGCAGAACTGCAAACTGTGTAAGTTTCAACTTTCTATCTCATCCTGAAGTTCTTTAATTCTAAAATGAAATTTTCGGTCCTATGTTCGAATCTTATTTCAGCCACAGAACTTCGGTCTTTCGGAATTTCGGTTAGCTGACAGGATATGCACACCTTTGATTCAAGATGTACCATCTGTGAAAATTTGAAGAAAATCCGACCATAAATGACGGCTGTAGAGCGCGAACACTATTTTTCACTATTTTTAGCTGTGACGTCATGTGACGTCATAGGGTGCTGAAAATCATTGAAATCAAAATTTCCTCACGTGACTAATAAGCCATAAAAATTTCATCGTCCTAGGTCCATTGCAACATATAAAAATAAGCGTTTAGTTCGGAAGAAGAAAAGAATAATAATAATAATAATAACTAGACTTCTTTTGTTTTGAACAAAAGATAGGGCTTTCTGCACTGCCAACCATGACAATCCTGGTGTTTTTCGAATTTTGGCAAACCTATATAATCCTGCACAATGAAGTCGTAATATATAACTTCTGTGCAAATTCCATGCCAATCCGTCCATAAATGACGGCTGTACAGCGCGGATGAACTTTGGTAGCTTTTTAGCTCACCTGAGCACAAAGTGCTCAAGGTGAGCTTTTGTGATCGCCCTTCGTCCGGCGTCCGTCGTCGTGTGTCGTGCGTCGTCCGTCGTGCGTCGTCCGTCGTCAACAATTTGCTTTAAACGACATCTCCTCTGAAACCGCTGGACAGAATTTAATGAAACTTGGCAGGAATGTTCCTTGGGTGAGGCTCTACAAAAGTTGCTAAAATAAAGTTGATCCATGAAGAACTCTGGTTGCCATGGCAACCAAAAGAAAAATAATTTGAAAACTTTAAAAATCATCTCCTTCATAACTACTGGCCAGATTTCAAAATAATTTGGTACAGATGTTCCTTGGGTCAACCTCTACCAAAGTTGCTAAAATTATTCCAATCCGTAAAAAAACATAGCCGCCAGGGGCGGGGCTTATTTGCCTTATATGTATATAGAGAAACCTTTAAACAACATCTCCTCTGAAACCACTGGACAGAATTTGATTAAACTTGGCAGGGATGATCCTTGGGTCAACCTTCACAAAATTTGCTAAAAATAAACTTGATCCATATAGAACTCTGGTTGCCATGGCAACAAAAAGAAAAAAAATGAAAACTTTAAAAATCATCTCCTTCAAAACTACTGGCCAGATTTCAAAATACTTTGGTACAGATGTTCCTTGGGTCAACCTCTACCAAAGTTGCTAAAATTATTCTGATCCGTAAAAAAACATGGCCGCCAAGGGCGGGGCTTATTTGCCTTATATGTATATAGAGAAACCTTTAAACAACATCTCCTCTGAAACCACTGGACAGAATTTGATTAAACTTGGCAGGGATGATCCTTGGATCAACCTTCACAAAAGTTGCTAAAATAAAGTTTATCCATGTAGAACTCTGGTTGCCATGGCAACAAAAAGAAAAAAGATGAAAACTTTAAAAATCATCTTCTTCAAAACTACTGGACAGATTTTAAAATAAATTGGTACAGATGTTCCTTGGGTCAACCTTTACCAAAGTTGCTAAAATTATTCTGATCCGTAAAAAAACATGGCCGCCAGGGGCGGGGCTTATTTGCCTTATATGTATATAGAGAAACCTTTAAACAACATCTCCTCTGAAACCACTAGACAGAATTTGATTAAACTTGGCAGGGATGATCCTTGGGTCAACCTTCACAAAAGTTGCTAAAATAAAGTTGATCCATGTAGAACTCTGGTTGCCATGGCAACAAAAAGAAAAAAAAATGAAAACTTTAAAAATCATCTTCTTCAAACTACGGCCAGATTTTAAAATAAATTGGTACAGATGTTCCTTGGGTCAACCTCTACCAAAGTTGCTAAAATTATTCCGATCCGGAAAAAAACATGGCGGCCAGGGGCGGGGCTTATTTGCCTTATATGTATATAGGGAAAACTTTAATCAACATTTCCTCTGAAACCACTGGACAGAATTTGATTAAACTTGACAGGAATGATCCTTGGGTCAACCTTCACAAAAGTTCCTAAAATAAACTTGATCCATATAGAACTCTGGTTGCCATGGCTACAAAAAGAAAAAAAAATGAAAACTTTAAAAATCATCTTCTTCAAACTACTGGCCAGATTTTAAAATAAATTGGAACAGATGTTCCTTCGGTCAACCTATTTATCTCAGGTGAGCGATTTAGGGCCATCATGGGCCTCTTGTTTAAGTTTTGATGTCATGTGACGTCATATGAAAATTTTAATCATTAAATCTTAATGTTCATGATTACCTACATAGGACATTAAATTTTCATTGTATATGAACCTTTGCAACATGAGTAAATTGACATTTAGGAATCGGAAAATCTCTACAATTTGATGACGTCATATGACGTTCATCTTTACAAAATGCAAAGGAAACACAGAGACATATAATCTCGCCAAATATCAAATTTCTATTATTAGAAAATTTTTTTTTAAAATTTGGTTCGAATCTTGGATTCGCCAAAGAAACTTAGTTCTTTCGAATCTTGGCAAACCTATATAATCCTGCACAATGAGGTCGTAATATATAACTTCTGTGAAGATTCCATGCCAATCTATCAATAAATGACGGCTGTACAGAGCGGACAAACTTTGGTAGTTATTTATAGTTCTGACGTCATGTGACGTCATATGCAAATTTTAAACATTGAATCTAAATGTTCCTGATTATGTACAAAGGACATTTAATTTTCATTGTCTATGAAGCTTTGCAACATGAGTAAAATTGACATCAAGATATCAGAAATTCTTTACAACTTGATGACGTCATATGACGTTATATGACGTTCATCTTCACAAAATGCAAAGGAAACACAGAGAGAAATAATCTCGCCAAATATCAACTTTCTATCTCATCTAGAATCGATTTTATATGGATTTGAAATTTGACGTCCTTGGTTCGAATCTTGGATTCGCCAAAGAACCTTAGTTCTTTCGAATCTTGGCAAACCTATATAATCCTGCACAATAATGTCTTAATATATAACTTCTGTGAAAATTCCATGACAATCCGTCCATAAATGACGGCTGTATAGCGCGTACAAACTCTGGTAGCTATTTTTAGTTCTGACGTCATGTGATGTCATATGAAAAATTTAAACATTACATCAAAATGTTCATGATCACCTACAAAGGACGTTCAATTTCCATTGTTTATGAACCCTTGCAACATGAGTAAATTGACATCATGAAATCGGAAATTCTATACAACTTGATGACGTCATATGACGTTCATCTTTACAAAATGCAAAGGAAACACAGAGACGTATAATCTCGCCTAATATCAACTTTCTATCTCATCTAGAAACGTTTTTATATGGAATTGAAATTTGATGTCCTTGGTTCGAATCTTGAATTCGCCATAGAACCTAAGTTCTTTCGAATCTTGGCAAACCTACATAATCCTGAACAATGAGGTCGTAATATATAACTTCTGTGAAAATTCCATGCCAATCCGTCTATAAATGACGGCTGTACAGCGCGTACAAACTTTGGTAGCTATTTTTAGTTATGACGTCATGTGACGTCATATGAAAATTTTAAACATTGAATTTAAATGTTCATAATTACCTACATAGGACATTTAATTTTCATTGTCTATGAACCTTTGCAACATGAGTAAATTGACATCAAGAAATCAGAAATTCTATACAACTTGATGACGTCATATGACGTCATATGACGTTCATCTTTACAAAATGCAAAGGAAACACAGAGACGTATAATCTCGCCAAATATCAACTTTCTGTCTCATCTAGAATTGATTTTATATGGATATGAAATTTGACGTCCTTGGTTCGAATCTTGGATTCGCCATAGAACCTTAGTTCTTTCGAATCTTGGCAAACCTATATAATCCTGCACAATAAGGTCTTAATATATAACTTCTGTGAAAATTCCATGAAAATCCGTCCATAAATGACGGCTGTACAGCGCGTACAAACTTTGGTAGCTATTTTTAGTTCTGACGTCATGTGACGTCATGTGAAGATAAAAATAACATATTCCAAAATGCCATTGCTTCATGTGTCTGTTGATAGAATTTCTTTGTCCTAGACTTTCAGCAACTTAATGAAATAACAACATGAAAAGGTTGGAAAAAAAGAATAATAATAATAATAAAAGACAGAACAAACCCAATAGGTCTTTCTGCGGAAAGCAGAAAGCCCTAATAAACATAACAAACCCAAAAGGTCTTTCTGCTTGAGGCAGAAAGCCCTAATAAAAGTTTGAAGAAAGCCGTTATAACAAAGGCAATATGCTTATCGGTCCTGGTGTACACCATTGCATTCTAAAATGCACCTCATTCTCTCAAATACGCATCGCAATTCACCTTTCAACACGGGCACTCTTTCCTGCGTAGGAACGTCCGGATAGAGGGTAACCAACCCAATAACCGCCTTCTTCTCTTCCTTCAAATTGCTAGATTTTCATATACAAGCCCTTTCCGAAAAACATGAATATCTGCCATGTTTGTTGACGGAATCACTTGAAATTTTCAGGACATTTTGCACATTGTAGGCTACGGCATTCGTGCAAATTTCAACTTCAAACATCAACTTGCCGATTTTATATGAATTTTTTAATAATTTCTGCTTAAATATGCATGACGTTATAATACGTGACCAAACAAGTATTCCTTGCAGTATACATCACTTCACTTTTCAGTTTGTTAATCCTGAAGAAATCATGATTTTTGACTCAAAGTTCATGAAACTACAGCGTTTCAATTTCGTTAAAAGTACACTTTTCGCCTTTCTGTCATAAGTCAACCAATTCAACCCCGATCTTCAAAAACTAAATATCACCTGAAAGGTCTTTCAAATCACTACAGATTTTATCCACAGTGTCTAGGTAGAATCTTGTTCGTTTTTGAGATACACCTTGCCGAATAAAAACACCATCAGCTCTCTAATCCTAAAATGAAATTTTCGGTCCAATGTTCGAATCTTATTTCAGCCACACAACTTCGGTCTTTCGGAATTTCGGTTAGCTGACAGGATATGCACACTTAACTTTCAAGATGTACCATCTGTGAAAATTTGAAGAAAATCCGACCATAAATGGCGGCTGTAGAGCGTGAACACCATTTTTAACTATTTTTAGCTCTGACGTCACATGACGTCATAGTGTGCTAAAGATGCTTTTGTTCAAAAGGGCATACTTTACTGTCATAACTCTGAAATTTTCGTTATTCTGAACAACTGGCATCATGTCAAAATCATTGCCCTAAAATGAAAATTAAGAAGTATGCTTATGACGTCACAAGACGTCATATGACGTCAAAACTCAAGATATATGTAGAAATTCTGCAGAACTGCAAACTGTGTAAGTTTCAACCTTATATCTCATCCTGAAGCTCTTTAATCCTAAAATGAAATTTTTGGTCCTATGTTCGAATATTTTTTCAGCCACAGAACTTCAGTCTTTTGGAAGTTTGGTTAGCTGACAGGATATGCACATCTGAGTTTCAAAATGTACCATCTGTGAAAATTTGAAGAAAATCTGACAATAAATGACGGCTGTAGAGTGCGAACACCATTTTTCATTATTTTTTGCTGTGACGTCATGTGACGTCATAGGGTGCTGAAGATGCTTTTGTTCAAAAGCACATACCTTGCTTTCATAACTCTGAAATTTTCATTATTCTGAACAACTGGCATCATGTCGAAATCATTGCCCTAAAATGAATATTAAGAAGTATGCTTATGACGTCACATGACGTCATATGACGTCACGACTCAAAATATTTGTAGAAATTCTGCAGAACTGCAAACTGTGTAAGTTTCAACTTTCTATCTCATCCTGCAGCTCTTTAATTCTAAAATGAAATTTTCGGTCCTATGTTCGAATCTTATTTCAGCCACAGAACTTCGGTCTTTCGGAATTTCGGTTAGCTGACAAGATATGCACACCTTTTATTCAAGATGTACCATCTGTGAAAATTTGAAGAAAATCCGACCATAAATGACGGCTGTAGAGCGCGAACACCATTTTTGTTCAAAAGCGCATACTTTGCTTTCATAACTCTGAAATTTTCATTATTCTGAACAACTGGCATCATGTTGAAATCATTGCCCTAAAATGAAAATTAAGAAGTATGCTTATGACGTCACATGACGTCATATGACGTCAAGACTCAAAATATTTGTAGAAATTCTGCAGAACTGCAAACTGTGTAAGTTTCAACTTTCTATCTCATCCTGAAGCTCTTTTATCCTAAAATGAAATTTTCGGTCCTATGTTCGAATCTTATTTCAGCCACAGAACTTCGGTCTTTCGGAATTTCGGTTAGCTGACAGGATATGCACACCTTTGATTCAATATGTACCATCTGTGAAAATTTGAAGAAAATCCGACCATAAATGACGGCTGTAGAGCGCGAACACCATTTTTCACTATTTTTAGCTGTGACGTCATGTGACGTCATAGGGTGCTGAAAATCATTGAAATCAAAATTTCCTCACGTGACTAATAAGCCATAAAAATTTCATCGTCCTAGGACTATTGCAACATATAAAAATAAGCGTTTAGTTAGGAAGAAGAAAAGAATAATAATAATAATAATAAACATAACAAACCCAAAAGGTCTTTCTGCTTGAGGCAGAAAGCCCTAATAATAACTAGACTTCTTTTGTTTTGAACAAAAGATAGGGCTTTCTGCACTGCAAACCATGACAAACCTGGTGTTTTTCGAATTTTGGCAAACCTATACATTCCTGCACAATGAAGTCGTAATATATAACTTCTGTGAAAATTCCATGCCAACCCGTCCATAAATGACGGCTGTACAGCGCGGATGAACTTTGGTAGCTTTTTTAAGTTTTGATGTCATGTGACGTCATATGAAAATTTTAATCATTAAATCTTAATGTTCATGATTACCTACATAGGACATTAAATTTTCATTGTCTATGAACCTTTGCAACATGAGTAAATTGACATTCAGGAATCGGAAATTATCTACAATTTGATGACGTCATATGATGTCATATGAAGTTCATCTTTACAAAATGCAAAGGAAACACAGAGACGTATAAGCTCGCCAAATATCAACTTTCTATCTCATCTAGAAACGATTTTATACGTATTTGAAATTTGATGTCCTTGGTTCGAACTTGGATTCGCCATAGAACCTTTGTTCTTTCGAATCTTGGCAAACCTATATAATCCTGCACAATGAGATCGTAATATATAACTTCTGTGAAAATTCCATTCCAATCTGTCCATAAATGACGGCTGTACAGCGCGTACAAACTTTGGTTGCTATTTTTAGTTCTGACGTCATGTGACGTCATATGAAAATTTTAAACATTGAATATAAATGTTCATGACTACCTACATAGGACATTTAATTTTCATTGTCTATGAAGCTTTGCAACATGAGTAAATTGACATCAAGAAATCGGAAATTATCTACAACTTGATGACGTCATATGACGTCATATGACGTTCATCTTTACAAAATGCAAAGGAAACACAGAGAGAAATAACCTCGTCAAATATCAACTTTCTATCTCATCTAGAATCGATTTTATATGGATTTGAAATTTGACGTCCTTGGTTCGAATCTTGGATTCGACATAGAACCTTAGTTATTTCGAATCTTGGCAAACCTATATAATCCTGCACAATGAGGTCTTAATATATAACTTTTGTGAAAATTCCATGACAATCCGTCCATAAATGACGGCTGTACAGCGCGTACAATCTTTGGTAGCTATTTTTAGTTCTGACGTCATGTGACGTCATGTGAAGATAAAAATAACATATTCCAAAATGCCATTGCTTCAGGTGTCTGTTGATAGAATTTCTTTGTCCTAGACCTTCAGCAACTTAATGAAATAACAACATGAAAAGGTTGGAAAAAAAGAATAATAATAATAATAAAAGACAGAACAAACCCAATAGGTCTTTCTGCGGAAAGCAGAAAGCCCTAATAAACAGTACAAACCCAATAGGACTTTCTGCTTTAGGCAGAAAGTCCTAATAAACATAACAAACCCAATAGGACTTTCTGCTTTAGGCAGAAAGTCCTAACTAGATGTCATTCGTCAAAACGAATGATAGGACTTTCTGCAACCTGTGTTAATGCAAAAAGCAGGAGATAGAAGTTTCATGTAATGACTCACCTCTGGTAGTATTTCATGTTCATACTGAACAATTGACATTATATTCCGCGAAAAATAAGCTTTAGTTACGAAGAAAAAAAAATGTAGTAGTATGCTTATGACGTCATATGACGTCACGACTCAAAATATATGTAGAAATTATGCAGAACTGCAAACTGTGTAAGTTTCAACTTTCTATCTCATCCCGAAGTTCTTTAACCCTAAAATGAAATTTTTGGTCCTATGTTCGAATCTTATTTCAGCCACAATACTTCAGTTTTTCGGAATTAAGGTTAGCTGACAAAATATTCACACCTTAGTTTCAAGATGTACCATCTGTAAAAATTTGAATGGCGGCTGTAGAGCGCGAACACCATTTTTCACTATTTTTAGCTCTGACGTCACGTGACGTCATAGGGTGCTGAAAATGCGGTTGCTCAAAAGCGCATACTTTACTGTCATAACTCTGAAATGTTCATTATTCTGAACAACTGGCATCATGTCGAAATCATTGCCCTAAAATAAAAATTAAGAGGAATGCTTATGACGTCGCATGACGTCATATGACGTCAGGAATCAAAATATATGTAGAAATTCTGCAGAACTGCAAACTGTGTAAGTTTCAACTTTCTATCTCATCTTGAAGCTCTTTAATCCTAAAATGAAATTTTCGGTCCTATGTTCGAATCTTATTTCAGCCACAGAACTTCGGTCTTTCGGAATTTCGGTTAGCTGACAGGATATGCACACCTTAGTTTGAAGATGTACCATCTGTAAAAATTAGAAGAAAATCCGACTATAAATGACGGCTGTAGAGCGCAAACACCATTTTTCACTATTTTTAGCTGTGACGTCATAGGCTGCTGACAATCATTGAAAACAAAATTTCCTCACGTGACTAATAACCCATAAAAATTTCATGGTCCAAGGACTATTGCAACATATTAAAATAAGCGTTTAGTTAGGAAGAAGAAAAAAATAATAATAATAAAAAAATGACGTCACGTGATGTCATATGACGTTTATTTTCACATAATTGTTAGACACCCAGATACCTACTAACTGACAAAATTTCAACTTTCTATCTCAAATAGGACAGTTTTTATAAGCATTTAAAAATTGACGTCCTTGGTTCGAATCTTGGCTCCGCCATAGATGCTTGGACTTTTCGAATTTTTAAAAACGGACACCGGTATACATAATAAGAACGTAATATACACAATCTGTGAAAATTTGATAAAAATCGGCCCATTAATAATGGCTCTGTACCGTGTACAATCTTTCGTTGTCAATTTCAAATGTGACGTCATATGACGTCATAGTCTTCTGAAAATCATTGAAATCGAAATTTCAGCGTCTGAATCATTTGTCATTAAATTTTCATTGCCCTTCGACAATTTCAACATATAGAAATACTCTTATTAATATTAGAAATACATTTTCATATAATTTCGTCAAGTGACGTCATGTGACGTTTATTTTCACAAAATGTTTAAGACTCCCAGAGACCTATATACTGACTAAATATCACTTTTCTATCTCAAATAAATCCGATTTTATAAGCATTTAAAAATTTACGACCTTGTTTCGAATCTTGAATTCGCTATAGAACCATGGACTTTTCGAATTTTGAAAAACGGACACCGAGATGCACAACTAGAACTTAATATACACATTCTGTGAAAATTTGATGAAAATCGGTTCATAAACAATGGCTGTAGAGCGCGTACAATCTTTTGTTGCATATTTCAAGTGTGACGTCATATGACGTCATAGGCATATGAAAATCATAGAAATCGAAATTTCAGCCTTTGAAGCATGTGTCATTAAATTTTCATTGCCCTTCGACAATTTCAACATATAGAAATATTCTTGTTAATATTAGAAATACATTATCATATAATGACGTCACGTGACGTCATATGACATTTATTTTCACAAAATGTTTAAAACTTCTAGAGACCTATATACTGACTAAATATCAACTTTCTATCTTAAATAGGACCGATTTTATAAGAATTTAAAAATTTACGACCTTTGTTCGAATCTTGGATTCGCTATAGAACCATGGACTTTTGGAATTTTGAAAAACGGACACCGGGATGCACAACTAGAACTTAATATACACATTCTGTGAAAATTTGATAAAAATCGGTCCATTAATAATGATTCTGGACCGTGTACAAACTTTCTGTAGTCAATTCAAATGTGACGTCATATGACGTCATAGGCTCTGAAATCATTGAAATCGAAATTTCAGCATCTGAACCATGCGGCCTAAATTTTCATTGCCCTTTCGAAAATTTCAACATATTGAATAATCTTGTTAGAATTAGAAATTCATTATCATATAATGACGTCACGTGACTCATATGACATTTATTTTCAAAAATTTAAACCCCAGAGATCTAATACTGACCAAAAAACTTCTTCACTCAAATTTGGACCGATTTTATAAGAATTTGAAAATTTACGCCCCTTTGGGTTTTCGAATCTTGGAATCGCCCATAGAACCATGGACTTTCGAATTTGAAAAACGACACCGGATGCCAACTAGACCTAATTTAAAACACAAACTTGAAACTTTGAAAGAAATTTTCATAAACAATGCTGTAGACCGCGTACAAACTTTTGTTGCATATTTTAAATGTTTACGTCATATGACTCATAAGCATATAAAATCATAGAAATCGAAATTTCAGCGTTTGAAGCATCTGTCAAAATTTAAAATTTCCCTTCGACAATTTCAAAAATATAGAAATTTTTGTTAATATTAAAAATACATAATCATATAATGACGTCACGTGAAGTCAATGACATTATTTTCACAAAATTTTAAAACTTCTAAACCCCTTTTACTGACTAAATTTCAACTTTCTAACCTTTAAAAAGGACATAAATTTTTTAAGCATTTAAAAATTTACGACCTTGGTTTGAATCTTGGTTCGCTTTAGAACCAGGATTTTTGAATTTTGAAAAACGGGCACCGAGCACAACTAGAACTTAATAACACATCTGTGAAAATTTGATGAAAATCGTTCACAAACAATGGGAGACAGCGTAAATTTTTTGTAGCATATTTCAAAGGGACGCATATGAGTCATGGGTTAAAAAATCATTGAAAAAAAAATTTCCCACGTACTAATAATTCATAAAAATTTCATCGCCTGGGAATTGCAATTATAAATAAGCGTTTAGTTAGGAAGAAAAAAAAATAAAAGAAGAAAAGAAAAGAACTAGATTTCATCGTTGATCGAATGATAGACTTCTGCTAAATTGAAAAAAATTAAATAAATTCCCGTAGAAAGAATAAAATAAATTCTCACCTTTTACTTATTTTTTTTTTTCGTATGGACTTCTTTTACTTGACATCACAGACGTCATAGGGCTGAAAATTCTTTTGTTCAAAAGCGCATACTTTACTTTCTAACTCTAAAATTTTTTCATTATTCTGAACAACTGCTCATGTCAAAATTATTCCCTTAAAATGAAAATAAGAAGTAGCTTTTACGTCACATACGTTAAAATGACGTCAAGACTCAAAATAAGTAAAATTCTGCAGAACTGCAAACTGTGTAATTTTCAACTTTTTATCCATCCTAAAAGCTCTTTAATTCGAAAAATGAAATTTTCATCCTATGTTGGAATCTTAATTTCAGCCACAAACTCGGTCTTATGAAATTTCTGTTAGCTGACAGGATATACACACCTTAGTTTCAAGATATACCATCTGTAAAATTTGAATAAAAACCGACCATAAATGGCGGCTGTAAGACGGAACACCATTTTTTCACTATTTTGAAATGTGACGTCACATGACGTCAATAGGGTGCGTAGAGTAGCATTTGTTCAAAAGCGCATATGTTTGCTGTTATAACCTCTGAAATTTTCATTATTCTGAACAACTGGCATCATGTCGATATTATTGCACTAAATGAAAATTAATAGGTATGCTATGACGTAACATGACGTCATATGACGTCACGACTCAAATCTATGTAGAAATTCTGCAGAACTGCAAACTTTTAAGATTCAGCTTTTCTATCTCATCCTGAAGCTCTTCAATCCTAAAATGAATTTTCGGTCCTATGTTCGAATCTATTTCACCACAGAACTTCGGTCTTTCGGAATTTCGGTTAGCTGACAGGATATACACTCTTTAGTTTCAAGATGTACCATCTGTGAAAATTTGAAGAAAATCCGACCATAAATGACGGCTGTAAGCGCAAACACCAATTTTCACTATTTTAGCTGTGGACGTCATGTGACGTCATAGGGTACTGATGATGCTTTTGTTCAAAAGCGCATAGTTTACTGTCATAAGTCTGAAATTTTCATTATTCCGAAAACTGGCATCATGTCGAAATCATTCCCCAAAATGAAAATTAAGAAGTATGCTTATTAGACGTCGCATGACGCATATGACGTCACGCCCAAAAAATGTATGTATGAATTCTGCAGAACGCAAACTTGTAAGTTTCAACTTTCTACCAATCCTGAAGCTCTTCAATCTTAAAATGAAATTTTCGGTCCTATGTTCGAATCTTATTTCAGCCACAAACTTCGGTCTTTTGGAATTTCGGTTAGCTGACAGGATATGCATACCTTAGTTTCAAGATGTACCATCTGTGAAAATTTGAAGAAAATCCGACAATAAATGACAGCTGTAGAGCGCGAACACCATTTTTCAATATTTTTAGCTCTGATGTCATGTGACGTCATAGGGTGCTGATGATGCATTTCTTTAAAAGCACTAATTTCTGTCATAACTCTGAAATTTTCATTATTCTGCACAACTGGCATTATGTCGAAATCATTTGCCCTCAAATGAAAATTAAGAATACGCTTATGACGTCACATTACGACTTATGACGTCTCGACCGAAATATTTGTAGAAATTCTTCCAACTTGCAAACTTGTAAGTTTCAACTTTCTATCTCATCCTGAAGCTCTTTAATCCTAAAATGAAATTTTTCGGTCCTATGTTCGAATCTTTTTTCAGCCACAGAATTTAGTATTCCGTATATATAAGAAAAAATATGTTTTGTATTATGGAGTACTATTATTTTCGAATTTATTTTAAATTACTGAACTTCAAATCCCTGTGATATTTTTTTCAATTTAAAAACACACACTCACAGACAAGTGAATTTATATCTAAGTCTTTAAATAATTTATTTTACAACAAGAAAATTACCAAGAAACAGCTGATTTCTCTCCATACTGCCTGGGTTTTTTTTTTTCTTTCAACGCCCGAATAGTCAGCCCTTTAATAATTTAAATTTAACGGTTTGACAGATTGCGGAAAATAATCGCAATATCGCTGACCAATTTCGCAGCGTAAAAATCCGAATCATCCCGAAATGTACTGCGCTGCTGGTCCAGGTTGTTGTCCTTTTCTCGGATTCGCATATATTTTCAAACAAATAAACATTCAAAGGAGGATTATTTTCACGACAATTTTGTATATTTCGATAGAGAAATATATATTTGAGTGATTCCGTATGTTTAACTTCATAGATTTATTTGAATGATTTGAAAAAACGGAGTTGAAGCGAGTCGACCACTGAAAAGATGTCCACCCGTAGTTGATAGTGTATGTAAAGTGTGTGTGTGTGTGTGGTGTTGTGTAATGGAGCAAGTCCCTGTGGCCTAGGTCACACATTCAGGATTTTTACTGCCGTCCTTGATAGGACCATTCCCGATTAAAATGTGTCAACAGCTGATCAAGATCCTGTGATTCGTGGCTGGAAAATTCAAACTTTTATTAAAATTTGTAAAAAACATTATTTAATCACGACAACAATCAGATATTGTTCAGGGGTCCCGATCCAGCCGTTTCCCAGCAGAATTCGTCCCGATTATCCGTTCTCAATCCGATTTCTGACCGATACAGCAGAATTTGTCACGACATAGTCACGATTGTAATCCGACTAGACAAAATCGGCTAGTTTCCCGAATGTTACGGGACGCACCTAACTGTCAGGAGTGCTTGGCCGACCCTCCGGACCATTCCCGATCCGTAGGACTCTGTTACGAACATATACACTGCGTTCAGACAATGATAGGACATTGAGGATAGTAATCCGACTTTTCGCTTTTCGTGTCGTAGCGCTGTCTGATCTCAAACGGGAGCCATAGCCGACACTGTGTGAACGCCGCATTACAGACAAATTAGCTTGCAGCGTCTTGAACGGATGACATGTGTTGATCATTTTTGTTTAAAACGTCTACACTTATACACGCTCATGGTATCTCAACTGGCAATTAAATTACATTGTACTATAACATATATTTTCACATAGTTATCATTTAATCATAAATTTGGAATATAGCTTGTACAACATTATCGATAGATGCAACAATAAAGTCGGGAAATTGCAATGTTTTCAACAACGGTCCTAAATGACATGTGTCAAAACGCCAAAGGATTATGGTAACACAATCTGCAACTGATATTCATAAGTAACGTAAATAAAATGATTTGACAAAACATTAAATCATTGTCAACACTTGTTTAATTTGTTTGTTTTGTTTGTTCGGTTTAACGTCCCACCGACAGTATTTCAGTCATTTGCAGACGATGTCTACTTAATGCAGTTATAGTGCTGCCACACTGCAGTATCACGTCGTAACATGGGCATGATATCACACCCAGTCACATTATCCTGATACCGGCCAACCAGTCCTGCAACTACCCTTATATGCTAAGTGTCAAGCAAGGGAGCTATAACAGTACCATTTTTTACGACTTGGTATCGAACCCACGATCTCCCGCTCTCGAGGCGGACGCTCTAAACACTCGGCACCGGGAACGGTACACCTGTTTAGCTAGTTATATCAATATGATATAAGTAAAAAGTTGTTTTTTTTCAATTTATATGACTAATACATATCTGTAAACTTACATTTTCCGAAAATGCTTCAATTAAGGGAAAGCGAAAGTAGGATATTTTATGAAAATTCTTACAAATGCTTTATATTCGTATATTTTATGTAACTTCCTTATTTCTTGATCAATTTCAAAACTCTAGGTGCCAAAATAATCGTCTAAAATTCTCTACATCTCACTTGCTTAATGTAAAACTTTTTCTAATGATTTTAAGACATAATCGTAAAATTCTGACATGGACGGCAAAATCGCTGAAATTCTATATTTTAATTTTTTATTTTTGATGTTACTTCCTTATACTTTGATCAATTTCAAAACTTAAGGTACCAAAATAATCGTCTAAAATTCTCTACATCTCATTCGCTGAATGTGTTGACTTATTTCATATGGTTTTAAATATAAGCCTTGAAACTCTTACATAACGACAAAATCGCTGAATTTCTACATGTTTAAATTCTTATTTTTGATGTAACTTCCTTATACTTGGATCAATTTCAAAACTTTAGGTACCAAAATAATGTCTTAAAATTCTCTACATTTCACACGCTTTTTCTATGGGAATAATTTTTAATACTTTTTGAGATACAAGCTCTTAAACCTCTTGAAAAATGAAAAAATCACCAAAGCTATATGCACGAATTTCGTTTTCTCCCATTACCTCCATGAATCTTAGGTCAACATTAAACTTTAAGCATCAAAAGAACGGCCAACATTGCTCTACAAATAATATCATCATCATATTTTCAAAAATCAAGAATTTCGAGATATAAACGTAAACACACTGAGGGTTACCGAATTTTTGTTTTTTTCCCGCCATAACTCAACCGATTCAACCCCGATCATCAAAAACCTAAATAAATCTGAAAGGTCTTCTAAGCACTACAAATTATACGCATAGTGTCTCGATTAGAATATTTACCGTTTTTGAGATATTTAAGGCCGAAAAAACTCGATAATTGATATATGACCTTGACCTTTGGGATTTTCCGGAAACGGAAGTAACATGGCTCTAAAAGATTCTAATACTGCATCTTCAGACAAAATTTCAAGTAAATCATGGCAAAAAATAAAGCCTACAGGGCTTAAAAACCGTAAGTTTAATACGAAAGTTTTAAGAGCATTAGACGTCATGTGACGTCATATCGCGTTTCATCTTTTCAGAATATATAGAAGATCTGAAACTAATATTCAGCCTAAATCTCAGCTTTCTAGCTTTCTGGAAGCGATTTTATACGCATTTGAAATTTGACGTCATAGGTTCGAATCTTGGATTCGCCATAAAACATTTGCCTTTTCGAATTTTGAAAAACGGACACCGGGATGCACAACTAGAGCCTAACATACACATTCTGTGAAATTTTGATGAAAATCGATCCAGAAGTAATGGCTGTAGACCGCGTACAAACTTTTTCACCTGACGTCAAATCTGACGTTATATGACGTCATATGAATATACAATTCATTGCATCCGAAAGCTCATGGTTTGAGATATATGCCATAAAATTTTCATTGTTCTGAGTCAATGGCAACACCTCGAAATTATCACAAATATAAGAGGAAGAAAAAAAGAACTAGATTTCATTCGTTGATACGAATGATAGGACTTTCTGCTACATTTGTTAAACACTTAAAAGCTAAAAAAGTAAAAAGATATGAAATTCCAGCCTTTAACTTGCTTTGTAATGGCCATAACTCAATAAAATTGAAAAATATAACCGTTTAACTTGGAGGATATGGCAAAAATAACTGAAATCATTTTTTTTATATCGATTTTATTAACTTGGATTTATTTTTATAATCTATGTTACAAATCAAATTTATTTTAAATGCTTACAATTCGAATTTCATCCTGTAATAATTGCCGAAGACCGCATAACAGCTTGTGTAGACAGCGTCAAGTTTGATGTCATGTGACGTCATAGGCATAATAAAATCAATGAAATGAAATATTAAGTATTTTGAATATATCAAGTAATTTTTTTCATGCTCCTTACAACTTTGCAACATAAGAAATTAACGCGTAGATATATTAACATTCTTTTTGACCTTATGACGTCAAATGACGTTAATCCTCACAGAATATGAATAAGTCTCAAAGACTAATATTCAGTCCAAATATCAACTTTCTAAATCACGGAAGCGATTTTATATGTATTTGAAATTTGACGTCAATGGTTCGAAACTTGGATTCGCCATAGAACCATTGCTTTTTTCGAATTTGTAAAAAGGGACCCGGATACACATATAGAGCGTTACATATACATTCTGTGAAATTTTGATGTAAATCGGTCCGAAAATAATGGCTGTACACCGCGTAAAACCTTTTTGTCCTGACGTCAAATCTTACGTGATATAACGTCACATTAATAATGAATTACATGCATTCTAAAGCACACGGATTGATGTACATACCATTAGCTTCCATGGTCCTGGGAAGTAAACAACATATTTTAAATTAACGCGTATATATCAAAATTATTTTTGACCTTATGACGTCAATGACGTCATGTGACGTTCATCTTCATAGAATGTAAAGCACTCTTGGAGACTTATATACTAATCCAAATATAATATTAAATTTCTAACTCAATCTGGAAACGATTTTAACGTATTTGAAATTTGACGTCAATGGTTCGAATTTTGGATCCGCCATAAAACCTTTGCATTTTCGAATTTGGAAAAACGGACACCGGAATGTACAACTAGACTTTAACATACACATTCTGTGAAATATGAATGAAAATCGACCCAGAAATAATGGCTGTAGACCGCGTACAAGCATTTTTAGACGACGTCAAGTTTGACGTCAAAACACGTCATAGTCAAATGAAAATTATTAAAAAGGTAACAGTTCTATCTGAAGCAAAGGCTATTAAATTTTCAAGGTGCTCGGACGTAAACAACATATAAAAATTAACACATAAAAATTAGAAATTACCTTTCACCTCATGACGTCATATGACGTCATATGACGTTCATCTTCAGAGATTATAAAATAACCCTCGAGATTTATATTCTGTCCAAATATCATCTTTCTAGCTCATTTGTAAGCGATTTTATACGCATTTTAAATTTGACGTCAATGGTTCGAATCTTGGATTCGCCATAGAACTATTGCCTTTTCGAATTTTGAATAGTGGACACCGGAAGGCACAACTAGAGCCTAACATACGCATTCTGTGAAATTTTGATGAAAATCGGCTCAGAAATAATGGCTGTAGACCGCGTACAAACATTTTTAGACGACGTCAAGTTTGACGTCAAAGCACGTCATAGTAAAATGAAAATTATTGAAATGCAAACAGTTCTATTTGAAGCATATGCTATTAAATTTTCAAGGTGCTCAGACTTGTACAACATATAAAAATTAACACGTAAATTATTAGAAATTACCTTTCACCTCATGACGTCATATGACGTCATATGACGTTCATCTTCAGAGAATGTAAAGTAACCCTTGAGACTTATATTCTGTCCAAATATCATCTTTCTAGCTCATTTGCAAGCGATTTTATACGCATTTGAAATTTGACGTCAATGGTTCGAATCTTGGATTCGCCATAGAACCATTGCCATTTCGAATTTTGAAAAACGGACACCGGAAGGCACAACTAGAGCCTAACATACACATTCTGTGAAATTTTGATGAAAATCGGCCCAGAAATAATGGCTGTAGACCGCGTACAATCTTTTTCACCTTACGTCAAATCTGACGTTATATGACGTCATATGAATATGAAATTCATTGCATTCGAAAGCTCATGGTTTGAAATATATGCCATAAAATTTTCATTGTTCTGGGCCATTGGCAACACATCGAAATTAACACAAATACAAGAGGAAGAAAAAAAGAATAAGAAGAATAAGAACTAGATGTCATTCGTTTAAACGAATGATAGGACTTTCTGCAACATCTGCTTTATATAGTATATATAGAAGATGACATAATAGATAATCTGTCCAAATTGCAACTTTCTATCTCCTCTATTTCTATATAAAATAGCACAAATAGAACACATTCTGTGAATTTTAATAAAAGTCCGCCCATATCTTGCACATGTAGTTTACATACAAAATTTATACTATGTCATATGACATGAAAGAAAAATGAAACAGTGTTCAAATGTAAGTTTCTAACTTTCATCACACATAGAATTTCATCACTCCAGCTCAGTTGTAACCTTGTTTAATTTTAGCCTCATTAGGAAGAAGTATTGAATATTTGTATAGTGCTATATCCTTTCGACACCTGTAACGTAGTTAAACGTATTTAGCGATTTTGGCGTGTTTGGGCTTCCGTAGTTTTGCCATAAATTCCTGGAATTTCGAACTATGGTGATATTTTGAAAGGTAACATCCCAGCCTACAAACTGATGCAATATGAATATCGTTAGCATAACAATGCAGTTTTTAGATGGTCTAAAATGTGGGGCTGCGTGTGAATTTTTCAAGGCTTGCAAACTGCTCGCTAGCTACATAGTGTTGCAAATACGGATTTTTGTCTTGTGCCGTTGTACATGTATTAACTTCAATGCTTATTTTGGAAACAGTCAACATTCGACAAAAAACAAAAAAAAAAAAAAAAAAAAAAAATCAAGATATAGCCCATCAATTGCAATTTGATATTTTTTTTTTTAAGTCGTTGCGCAAGTATTTAAGCTTGGTGACCCCTGCGCGTGACCTTTTCCATATTTTCATGATGCATGATTATGAAATATCTTATTTTCCATGTAACTTTCTTATATGAAGTCCAATTTAAACTTGGTACCGTTAGAAAGCTCTTAAAACATGCTACATTTTATATGCATAATGTATAAACTTATCTTCAGTCGTTTCTGAGATATTGACTGTTAAACCTCAAGAAAACAGCATATTATCAGCAAAATTAGCTTCGTTTCATTTAGTTTATTTGCTTATAACTTTGTATTGCGTAAACCAATTTTTCTTATTCATTCATATATTTACAAAAATCGATATTTATTGAGATATGGCTACATATATGCAGTAGGGGGTGAAATCAAAATTTCCTCACGTGCCTAATAACCCATAAAAATTTCATCGTCCTAGGACTATTGCAACATATTAAAATAAGCGTTTAGTTTGGAAGAAGAAAAGAATAATAATAATAAACAAATGACGTCAAGTGACGTCATATGACGTTTATTTTCACATAATTGTTAAGACACCCAGAGACCTACTAACTGACAAAATTTCAACATTCTATCTCAAATAGGACCGATTTTATAAGCATTTAAAAATTTGCGACCTTGGTTCGAATCTTGGAACCGCTATAGAACCTTGGGCTTTTCGAATTTTGAAAAACGGACACCGGGATGCACAACTAGAACTTAATATACACATTCTGTGAAAATTTCATGAAAATCGGTCCATTAATAATGGCTCTGGACAGTGTACAAACTTTTGTTGCATATTTCAAATGTGACGTCATATGACGTCATAGGCATATGAAAATCACAGAAATCAAAATTTCAGCTTGGAAGCATGTGTCATTAAATTTTCATTGCCCTTCGACAATTTCAATATATAGAAATATTCTTGTTAATATTAGAAATACATTAACATATAATGACGTCACGGGACGTCATATGACATTTATTTTCACAAAATATTTAAAACTTCTAAAGACCTATATACTGAATAAATATCAACTTTCTATCTCAAATAGGACCGATTTTATAAGAATTTGAAAATTTACGACCTTGGTTCGAATCTTAGAATCGCTGTAGAACCTTGGACTTTTCGAATTTTAAAAAACGGACACCGGGATGCACAACTAGAACTTAATATACACATTCTGTGAAAATTTGATGAAAATCGGTTCATTAATAATGGCTCTGGACCGCGTACAAACTTTTGTAGCTTATTTCAAGTGTGACGTCATATGACGTCATAGAGATATAAAAATCATAGAAATCAAAATAACATTTCTTGGAGAATATGACATCAAAATTTCATTGTCCTTGGACCATATTAACATATATAATTATGTGTTTAAAAATTAGAAATTTGATGACGTCATATGACGTCACAAACGTCCATTTTCACAAAATATTTAAATCTATCGGAGATCTATATACTGACAAAATATCAACCTTCTGTCTCATTTAGGGACGATTTTATGAGCATTTATCAATTTGACGTCCTTGGTTTGAATCTTGCATTCGCTATAGAACCTTGTGCTTTTCGAATTTTGAAAAATGGACAACGAGATGCACAACTAGAACTTAATATACACATTCTGTGAAAATTTGATAAAAATCGGTTTATTAATTATCGCTCTGGACCGCGTACAAACTTTTGTAGCAAATTGCCAAGTGTGACGTCATATGACGTCATAGGCATATGAAAATTATAGAATCTTTTAATTACGCATATGAATAATATGCCATCGAAATTTCATTCTCCTAGGACGATTGCAAAAAACCGTGAGGAAGAAAAGAATAATAATAATAATAATAATAATAATAATAACTAGATGTCATTCGTGAAAACGAATGATAGGACTTTCTGCAAGCTGTGTTAATGCAAAAAGCAGGAAATAGAAGTTCCATGTAATGATTCACCTCTGGTAGTATTTCATGTTCATGCTAAACAATTGACATTATATTCCGAAATTAGTGCAAATGATAAGAACTTAGTATTAGTCTGTGACGTAACATGATGTTATATGACGTCAGGACATGACTGCAAACTTGATTTCTAGTTTAAAGGTCCTATGTTCGAATCTTGCTTCAGCCACAATACTTCGGTTTTTCGGAATTAAGGTTAGCTGACAAAATATTCACACCTTAGTTTCAAGATGTACCGTCTGTAAAAATTTGAAGAAAATCTGATCACAAATGGCGGCTGTAGAGCGCGAATACCATTTTTCACTATTTTAGCTCTGACGTCACGTGACGTCATAGGGTGCTGAAAATGCTGTTGCTCAAAAGCGCACACTTTACTGCAATAACTCTGAAATTTTCATTATTCTGAACAACTGGCATCATGTCGAAATCATTGCCCCAAATTAAAATTAAGTGGTATGCTTATGACGTCCAATGACGTCACGATTCAAAATATTTGTAGAAATGCTGCAGAACTGCAAACTGTGTAAGTTTCAACTTTCTATCTCATCCTGAAGCTCTTCAATCCTAAAATGAAATTTTTGGTCCTATGTTCGAATCTTATTTCAGCCACAGAACTTCGGTTTTTCGGAATTTCGGTTAGCTGGCAGGATATGCACACCTTAGTTTCAAGGTGTACCATCTGTGAAAATTTGAAGAAAATCCGACCATAAACTGCGGCTGTAGAGCGCGAACACCATGTTTCAATATTTTTAGCTCTGACGTCACAGGACGTCATAGGGTGCTGAAGATGCTTTTGTTCAAAAGCGCATCCTTTACTGTCATAACACTGAAATTTTCATTATTCTGAACAACTGACATCATGTCGAAATCATTGCCCTAATATGAAAATTAAGAAGTATGCTTATGACGTCACATGACGACATTTGACGTCACGACTCAAAATATATTAAGAAATTATGCAGAACTGCAAACTGTGTAAGTTTCAACTTTCTATCTCATCCTGAAGCTCTTTAATCCTAAAATGAAATGTTCGGTCCCATGTTCGAATCTTATTTCAGCCACAGAACTTCGGTCTTTCGGAATTTCGGTTAGCTGACAGGATATGCACACCTTAGTTTCAAGATGTAAAATCTGTGAAATTTTAAGAAAATCCGACCATAAATGGCGGCTGTAGAGCGTGAACACCATTTTTCACTATTTTTAGCTCTAACGTCACATGACGTCATATGGTGCTGAAAATGTTTTTGCTCAAAAATGTATACTTTACTGTTATAACTCTGAAATTTTCCTTATTCTGAACAACTGGCATCATGTCGAAATCATTGTCCTAAAATAAAAATTAAGAAGTATGCTTATGACGTCACGACTCAAAATATTTGTAGAAATTCTGCAGAACTGCAAACTGTGTAAGTTTCAACTTTCTATCTCATTCTGAAGCTCTTTAATCCTAAAATGAAATTTTCGGTCCTATGTTCGAATCTTATTTCAGCCACAGAACTTCGGTCTTTCGGAATTTCGGTTAGCTTAAAGGATATACATATCTTAGTTTCAAGATATACCATCTGTGAAAATTTGAAGAAAATTCGACCATAAATGGCGGCTGTAGAGCGTGAACACCATTTTTAGCTCACATGAGCACAACGTGCTCAAGGTGAGCTTTTCTGATCGCCTTTTGTCCGGCGTCCGTCGTCCGTCGTCCGTGCGTCCGTGCGTGCGTGCGTGCGTCCGGCGTCAACAATTGCTTCAAACAACATCTCCTCCTAAACGGCTTGGCCAATTTGAAAAATATTTTGCAGGAATGTTCCTTGGATGAAGCTCTACTAAAGTTGTATAAATGGTTCTGGTCCATCGCATAATTAGGTCACAGGAGCTAAAAATAGATTTTAAAAATGAAAATATAAAAAATCTTCTTCTCTGAAACCACAAGGCCTAGCCTTTTGATTTTTGGTATGTAGCATGATCTTATGACTGTCTACCAGGATTGTACAAATTATGACCCTGGGGTCAAAATTGGCCCCGCCCCAGGGGTCACTTGATTTCACATAGGCTAATATAGGAAAAACTTGAAAAAATCTTCTTCTCCGAAACCACAAGGCCTAGCCTTTTGATTTTAAGTATGTAGCATCATCTTATGGGCCACTACCAAGATTGTACAAATCATAGCCCTATGGTGATAAATGACCCCGCACCAGGGGTCACTTGTTTTACATAGAGTTATATAGAAAAATCTTAAAAAATCTTCTTCTATGAATCCATAAGGCCTAGAGCTTAGATATTTGGTATGTAGCATCATCTTATGGGCCACTACCAAGATTGTACAAATCATAGCCCTATGGTGATAAATGACCCCGCACCAGGGGTCACTTGTTTTACATAGAGTTATATAGGAAAATCTTAAAAAATCTTCTTCCATGAATGCATAAGGCCTAGACCTTAGATATTTGGTATGAAGCATCATCTTATGGGCCACTACCAAGATTGTACAAATCATAGCCCTATGGTGATAAATGACCCCGCACCAGGGGTCACTTGTTTTACATAGAGTTATATAGGAAAATCTTAAAAAATCTTCTTCTATGAATCCATAAGGCCTAGAGCTTAGATATTTGGTATGTAGCATCATCTTATGGGCCACTACCAAGATTGTACAAATCATAGCCCTATGGTGATAAATGACCCCCACCAGGGGTCACTTGTTTTACAAAGAGTTATATAGGAAAATCTTAAAAAATCTTCTTCTATGAATCCATAAGGCCTAGAGCTTAGATTTTTAGTATGTAGCATCATCTTATGGGCCACTACCAAGATTGTACAAATCATAGCCCTATGGTGATAAATGATCCCCCACCAGGGGTCACTTGTTTTACACAGAGTTATATAGGAAAATCTTAAAAAATCTTCTTCTATGAATCCATAAGGCCTAGAGCTTAGATTTTTAGTATGTAGCATCATCTTATGGGCCACTACCAAGATTGTACAAATCATAGCCCTATGGTGATAAATGACCCCACACCAGGGGTCACTTGTTTTACATAGAGTTAAATAGGAAAATCTTAAAAAATCTTCTTCTATGAATCAATAAGGCCTAGAGCTAAGATTTTTGGTATGTAGTAGCATCTAATGGTTCATTACAAAGATTTTCAAAGTCTTGGCCCTACGGTGATAAATGACCCTGCGCCCAAGTCTTTTCTGAAACCATATGGCCCATTGCTTAGATATTTGGTGTGTAGTATTGTCAGGGGTAAAATGTTTTAGATTAAGTTATATCAGAATCCTTGTCTGTTTAAAAACCTTGACATCAGTTGAAGCAATGGTACTCAGGTGAGCGATTCAGGGCCATCATGGCCCTCTTGTTCACTATTTTTAGCTCTGACGTCACATGACGTCATAGGGTGCTGATGATGCTTTTTTTTCAAAAGCGCATCTATTTCTGTCATAACTCTGAAATTTTCATTATTCTGAACAACTGGCATCATGTCAAAATCATTGCCCCAAATTAAAATTAAGATGTATGCTTATGACGTCACATGACGTCATATGACGTCACGACTCAAATATATTAAGAAATTCTGCAGAACTACAAGCTGTGTAAGTTTCAACTTTCTATTTCATCCTGAAGCTCTTTAATCCTAAAATGAAATTTTCGGTCCTATGTTCGAATCTTATTTAAGCCACAGAACTTCGGTCTTTCGGAATTTCGGTTAGCTGAAAGGATATACACATCTTAGTTTCAAGATATACCATCTGTGAAAATTTGAAGAAACTTCGACCATAAATGGCGGCTGTAGAGCGTGAACACCATTTTTCACTATTTTAAGCTCTGACGTCACATGACGTCATAGGGTGCTGAAGATGCTTTTTTTCAAAAGCGCATCCATTTCTGTCATAACTCTGAAATTTTCATTATTCTGAACAACTGGCATCATGTCGAAATCATTGCCTTTAAATGAAAATTCAGATGTATGCTTATGACGTCACATGACGTCATATGACGTCACGACTCAAAATATATTAAGAAATTCTGAAGAACTGCAAACTGTGTAAGTTTCAACTTTCTATCTCATCCTGAAGCTCTTTAATGCTAAAATGAAATTTTCGGTCCTATGTTCGAATCTTATTTTAGCCACAGATCTTCGGTCTTTCGGAATTTCGGTTAGCTGACAGGATATGTACACCTTAGTTTCAAGATGTACCATTTGTGAAAATTTTAAGAAAATCCGACCATTAATGACGGCTGTAGAGCGCGAACACCATTTTTCACTATTTTTAGCTGTGACGTTATGTGACGTCATAGCGTGCTGACAATCATTGAAATCAAAATTTCCTCACGTGACTAATAACCCATAAAAATTTCATCGTCCTAGGACTATTGCAACATATTAAAATAAGCGTTCTGTTAGGAAGAAGAAAAGAATAATAATAATAAAAAATGACGTCACGTGACGTCATATGACGTTTATTTTCACATAATTGTTAAGACTCCCAGAGACCTACTAACTGACAAAATTTCAACTTTCTATCTCAAATAGGACAGTTTTTATAAGCATTTAAAAATTGACGTCCTTGGTTCGAATTGTCATTTTCATAAAAAGTAATATACACATTCTGTGAAAATTTGATGAAAATCGGCCCATTAATAATGGCTCTGGACCGTGTACAAACTTTCGTAGTCAATTTCAAATGTGACGTCATATGACGTCATAGGCCTCTGAAAATTATTGAAATCGAAATATCATGTCTGAATCAAGAAACTCTTGTTAATATTAGAAATACATTATCATATAATGACGTCACGTGACGTCATATGACATTTATTTTCACAAAATGTTTAAGACTCTTAGGGACCTATATACTGACCAAATATCACTTTTCTATCTCAAAAAGGACCGATTTTATAAGCATTTAAAAATTTACGACCTTGGTTCGAATCTTGGAATCGCTATAGAACCATGGACTTTTCGCATTTTGAAAAACGGACACCGAGATGCACAACTAGAACTTAATATACACATTCTGTGAAAATTTGATGAAAATCGGCCCATTAATAATGGCTCTGGACCGTGTACAAACTTTCGTAGTCAATTTCAAATGTGACGTAATATGACGTCATAGGCTTCTGAAAATCTTTGAAATCGAAATTACAGCATTTGAAGCATGCGGCATTAATTTTTCATTGCCCTTCATAAATTTCAAGATATAGAAATAATCTTGTTAGAATTAGAAATTCATTATCATATAATGACGTCACGTGACGTCATATGACATTTATTTTCACAAAATGTTTAAGACTCCCAGAGACCTATATACTGACCCAATATCATCTTTCTATCTCAAATAGGACCGATTTTATAAGAATTTGAAAATTTACACCTTGGTTGAATTTGGAATCGCTATAGAACATTGGATTTTAATTTTGAAAAAATGCACAACTAGAACTTAATATACACATTCTGTGAAAATTTGATGAAAATCGGTTCATAAACAATGGCTGTAGACCGCGTACAAACTTTTGTTGCATATTTCCAGTGTGACGTCATATGACGTCATAGGCATATGAAAATCATAGAAATCAAAATTTCAGCTTTGAAGCATGTGTTTTTAAATTTTCATTGCCTTTCGAAATTTAATAATATTAGAAATACATTATCATATAATGACGTCACATGACGTCATATGACAAATATTTTCACAAAATTTTTAAAACTTTAGAGACCTATATACTGACTAAATATCAACTTTCTTTCTTAAATAGGACAGATTTTATAAGCATTTAAAAATTTCCGACCTTGGTTCGAATCTTGGATTCGCTATAGAACCATGGACTTTTCGAATTTTGAAAAACGGACACCGGGATGCACAACTAGAACTTAATATACACAATCTGTGAAAATTTGATGAAAATCGGTTCACAAACAATGGCTGTAGACCGCGTACAAACTTTTGTAGCATATTTCAAATGTGACGTCATATGACGTCATAGCATATGAAAATCATAGAAATCAAAATTCCTGACGTGGCTAATAAGTCTAAAAAAATTTCATCGTCTAGGAGTATTGCAACATAAAAATAAGCGTTTAGTTAGAAGAAAAAGATATAATAAAAATAAGAGAAGAAAGAATAAACAGTTTCAAACCCAATAGGACTTTCTGCTTTAGGCAGAAAGTCCTAATAATAAAAAACATAACAAACCCAATAGGACTTTCTGCCGAAAGGGCAGAAAGTCCTAATAAGAAGAAGAAGAAGCAGAAGAATAATAAAAAAACAGTACAAACCCAATATGACTTTCTGCCGAAAGGGCAGAAAGTCCTAATAAACATAACAAACCCAATAGGACTTTCTGCTTTAGGCAGAAAGTCCTAATAATAAACATAACAAACCCAATAGGACTTTCTGCTTTAGGCAGAAAGTCCTAATAACTAGCAGTCGTTTGTTTGAGATACAAACGAAGCGGCTTTCCGTTTGCTTTTTTCAAAGGAATTAAATATATAAGTTAATATAAAAAAATGGAATAATGATGCATACGTAATACGTAAATCATCATTATCTTAAATATATACTTACGATTTTGTTAAAAAATAAGCTTTAAATCTTTTTTTTTATTTTTTTTTTTATTTTCATGTATTTGTCATTTTCTTCAGGTTTTCAGAAAGCCGTGATGGCAAATGCAATAAGATATCCGTAAAGGTTTTCTGGCTCTAGTATAATTATACTAATTCATCGTAAATGCGACCCATTTACTGAAAAACGTATCACAATTCACTATTCAACGCAGGCATTCATTCCTGCAAAAGAACAATCGGATCTTGCTCAACCAACCCAATAACCACTTACATTTCTTTCTGCAAATTAATGGATTTCCATGAATTAGCCCTTTTACGAAAAACATGAATAAGTCATGTTTGATAACGTAATCACTTGAAATTTTCTGGACTTTTTGCGCATGTTAAGGTACGGCATTATTACTTATTTAAAGCTAATATATACAATCTTTTGATCTTTTTAATATATTTTGTTTACACATCAATGTTGTCATAAACAAGTTACACAACATAAATTCTTTAAGGTATGCTTAAGGACCTTATGAACGTACTAAGTTTCGACATTTTTGAAAAAGTTTAAGTTCATTGGTCTAATTGGCGATTTTATATGTTTTTCAAAATAATTCTTGCTTAAGTATGCATGACGTCATAATCACGTGAAAAAACAAACATTTCTTGCAATTCTGAAGATATAATTAACATTGACATTAAATTCATGATATCAGAACGAGAGATATCTTTAAAAAGAAACGAATTTTGTCTTTTTGATGACGTCATAACCACGTGACTTAAGAGAAAATTATTAAAAAAATAGAATGTAAACCTCTATGCCGATATGCTGCCCAATTTCCATGCTTCTAACACATCAGGGGGCTTTGTAACATTTAAACTTAATTTTTGGACCAATGTTGGAAACTCGGTATTGCCATGAAATCTTATTTTTTTTCGAATTTGGAAATTTTAATGCCAAGGTGCACATCTACATCCTAAAATACATCTTCTGTAAAAATATCAAGATAATCGGACCAAAATTGAAGGCTCTAGAGCGCAATCAAACTTTTGAAGCTGACGTCAAATATGAAGTCATATGACGCCAATGAAAATTGAAAATGATCGAATGTATAAAAAGATAACAAAATCCCGATATCTTCTTTGAAAAATTGAAGAAGATCCGCCTGTTATGAGATTGAGTGATTTTAATTTAGTAAATTATGACCCCTTGTGAACTTAAGCATTTTGATTAAAGTAAAGCGTTAATAATAAGCTTTGGAATAGTCTAGTGTGCTGTCTTACGGACAACTCATTCTTTTCAAATATTAATTATATTCATAATTCCTTGATTACTTACCCGCATCATTTGGCTTTTCATGTATTAGTAGAATGACACGTTATCATCACTCCAATTGTATATCAGGTCATATGAAGCACTATAACCTTTCGTAGCTCACCTGAGCACAACATGCTCAATGTGAGCTTTTGTGGTCACCTTGCGTCCGTCGTTATGCGTCGTCATCAATTTACTTTAAGACATATCCTCTGAAACCACAGGGTAGAAATTAGCATTTTAATGATCCTTGGTAGGCCTTTCACCAAAGACGTTAAAATGAATTTCATCCATTTAGAACTCTTGTTGCCATGGCAACCAACAGAATTTTATCTTATAAACTTAAAAGTGTTTCTCCTCTAAAACTAAGAATAGTAAGTAATTAATGTCGATTGGCACAAATGGTTTCATTATAGTGCTCTACCATAAGCTAAAATAAAATTGATCCCTTAAAAATGAGACCCCTAAGAGATCGGCTTATTTCCTCATATACTCTATATAGAAATTTCAAAATTCCTCCTCAAGGAATTTGATATCATTTGACAGAAACGGTCACCTCTTAGTGCTCTAACAAAATTTAGGAAATACAATTAATAACTTGAAAAATGAGGACTGCAGGGTCTCGACCCATTTCCTTTTATACTCTGTACAGAACATTTCAAATATTTTTTCTATCAACCCAAAAATCAGAATTTCATGTCATTTGGTACAAATGGTCAACCTATTGTGCTCTACCATAATTGCTTAACCCTTTCCCTCATAGAGGAAACCATGAAAAGACCTATGCAAACAACATAAAACCAGATCAGCCTGCGAGTAACTCGTTTTATGCTGTTCGCTGCTCCTCAGTGGTCTGGAATTGAGGATTTTGTAATTAAATTTGATAAGGTTTAACTGTAGTTTTCTGCAGATCAGGCTTTATGTGGTACCTATTGAGTGCGTCAAAATGAGTCTATATGAGGGAAAGGGTTAAATAAAGTTTATCCCTTGGAAAATGAGACTTCTCTATATAGAACATTTCAAATTCTTCTATCAAACAAGTAGTCAGAATTTAATTTCATTGGGAACAAATTTGTTCTACTAATATTGCTTAAATAAAGTTGATTCCTTGAAATATGCGGTCTGCAGAATGATGATTGACTACTCAAAAGACTAGTATTCTTGAGAATTATGTATATGAAATTTGAAGCAAAGCTGCTGAAGCTTACAAGGTAAAATCAAATGACCTGAATTGTTTTAATTAGGCTAATGATACTCTAGGGCCACCATGATCCTCTTCTTTCATGGTCAGATATAACAAAGACAAGGTGAGAATCGGGGGTATTAGTTGCCTTTAGTGATAACTCTAGCTATCGTCAGACATTATTTTGACCTAGCGTTTGGTGCACGTTTGCAAAACAAAATCTCATGTTACCGGAATGATTATACTTGTAAAGGTTTAGTGATATTTCAGAAATCCATGCTTTTATTTATAAACAATTCCATGACATGGCGTAAACTTATGCAGACGCTTGCAAAACAAAACTCTCTTATTACATAAATACTTTTACGGGTCAGGGTACTTTTCTATGTGTCTCAATGCTTCCCTGCCCAAAGGAGATTGAAATACTCTGGTATTGTAATGTCAATATAACCCACACATACTGCATGCTCATGTAAACTTCCTGTCCATTTAATGTTATATATCTTAGGGTAACATTTTACTGGCTCGTGATAGCAACCCAATCTTGAAATTTGGTTCATCTGTAAAATGTAAAAAGCAAAAAAAAAAAAAAAAAAAAAGACAAAAAAAAGACAAAAACGCATTGTATTGTTCTATGTGGTGGTTAATGGTTATATTGTTGTTGCTTCTATATTAAACAACGATGCTTACCTAAATATTTTAAAATTCTGGTAACAATAAATTCCTTTTTGTACCATCAGTGCACTAAAGAATACATGATTTTCAATATTATTTTTCAGACATTAACGGAACGATGATGATCTATCAGTGCATGTCTTACTGGCATCCTTGGGTGTAAATACAATGTACATACATTCTGCCATTTTGAAATATATGTCCTTGCTCGCCGCAAACATACGTGTGTATTTATTTCATGATTTGTATTGTACGTATGCATTTGTTTCCACCCCAGAGACCCCTGGAGATTATGTACAATCAGGTTTGCACTATATGAATACATTGACACTGTAACGTATCCTCGCTGTGTATTATCAAATTACACGTAATCGTGACTGCACGTTTGTAAGGATTGTGAAACAATGCACGTATCTCGGTCATATGGGGCACAAAAGATTTCACTTGTGAAATAGTACAAGAAATGAGTCAACGTCGCCGAGAAAAATATGTCAAGGAGAATATGCAAACTGGAATCGATTTTAAAAGTTTTTTTTTATTCTTTATTTAATATCTTTTTCTTCGTAAACATATTACTTAACAAATATTCATTGCAATTTGACCCACAATTGAAATTGTAAAGAAGAAAAAAAAGTTTGAAATCCATGACTTTCAACCTTTAAATTGATTGAGTTTTACATTTGGAAACATACATGGAAAGAAAGGCAGAGGTTTAAGCAAAATCATGAAAATACTTTCTTATTTCTATGTAATTAACGTTATAAACGTCATGAAACTTTCAACAATTAATTTGCTTATTATATTTGCTTACTTTTACAGATTTAAAAAAAGAAACCGTTATACATTTAGAAAACATAAAAAGTCGGTAGGTAGAATTACATGTATTTGTCATTTTCTTTAGGTTTGCGGAAAGCCGTGATAACAAATGCAATAAGATATCCGTAAAGGTTTTCTGGCTCTAGTATAATTATACTAATTCATCGTAAATGCGACCCATTTACTCAAAAACGTATCACAATTCACTATTCCTGCAAAAGAACAACGGGATCTTGCTCAATCAAACCAATGACCACTTTCATTTCTTTCTTCAAATTAATAGATTTACATGAATTAGCCCTTTTACGAAAAACATGAATAAGTCATGTTTGATAACGTAATCACTTGAAATTTTCTGGACTTTTTGCGCATGTTAAGGTACGGCAATTTTACTTATCTAATGTTAATATATCCAATCTTTTGATCTTTTTTTAAAATATGTTGCTTACAAATCAATGTTGTCATAAACAAGTGACACAACATAAATTCCTTACGGTATGCTTAAGATTGGCATCAATACTCATGACGCTAGAGCGCGAATACATATTGAAATGAATGATTTTTTATATTTCAACGACGTCAAAATGAAGTGACTAAAGAAAAATATCGTTTTGTGCAAGGACATGTTCAGCTAACGTTATATTAATCCAGAAAAAAATATCTTCGAGAATGCGAACAGGTTTGTTTTCAAGTAGGCATTCCATCAAACATGAATATCCGACATGTTTGATGACGTATAAACTTGATATTTTGAAGACCTTATGAACGAACTAAGTTTCGACATTTTTGAAAATTATAAATTCATTGGTCTAATTGGCGATTTTATATGATTTTTTAAAATAATTCTTGCTTTAGTATGCATGACGTCATAACCACGTGACAATTTTTTTTTTGCAGTATGCATCACTTCAATCTTAACTCTATCAATTCTGAAGATTTAATTAAGACTGACTCAAAATTCATGATACTAGAGCGAGAGAAATCTTTAAAAAATGCTTTTTATCTTTTTGATGACGTCATAACCACTGACTCAAAATAAATCATGCAGAAAATAGAATGTAAACCTCTATGCCGATATGCTGTCTAATTTTCATGCTTCTAACGCATCTGGGGGCTTTGTAACAGTTTAAATTTAGTTTTTGGACCAAAGTTCGAAACTCGGTATTGCCATAAAATCTTAATCTTTTCGAATTTGGAAATTTAAATGCCAAGGTGCATATCTACACCCTAAAATACATCTTCTGTAAAAATATCAAGATAATCGGACCTGAATTGAAGGCTCTAGAGCGCGAACAAACTTTTGAAGCTGACGTCAAATATGACGTCATATGACGCCAATGAAAATTGAAAATGATAGAATGTATAAAAAGATACTTTTTTATCGCTGCAATTTCAATTTCATTAAAATTGACTCGAAATGTATGATGCCAGAGCGAAAGAAATCCTTGAAAAAATAGGATTTTGCCCTTTAAATGACGTCATAACCACGTGACTTTAAAGGTAATCTTTCAGAAAAAAGAAAGTAGACCTCTGGGCCGATTAGCTGTTTAGTTTTCATGCTTCTAACTCACCAGTAGCCTTTGTAACTTTAAATGATATTTTTAGGACCAAAGTTCGAAACTCGGTTTTGCTTAAATTTTTCGAATTTGAAAGACAAAGTGCACATCTACATCATAACATACTTCTTCTGTGAAAATATCAAGATACAATGACAAAAAATAAAGGCTCCAGAGCGCGAACAAACATTTGATGCTGACGTCAAATCTGACGCCATTTGACGTCATTGAAAATTTAAAATGATAGAATTTAAAAATTTGAACGTTTTTGTCGAGGCAATTTAATTTTCATGTTGCACAGACACTGGCAACATACTGAAATTAACTCTTGGATTTGGTTGGAAAATGAGGAATAATAATGATAATAAGAAGAAACATAACAAACCCTATACGTTTTCCGCAGGTTTGCGGAAAGCCGTAATAAAAAACAGAACAAACCCAATATGACTCTCTGCCTGTAGGCAGAAAGTCCTAATAAAAAACAGTACAAACCCAATAGGACTTTTGCCAGTAGGCAGAAAGCCTAAAAATCAGTACAAACCAATAGGCTATCACGAAAGGCGAAATTTGGAAACCAAAACCGTTAAAATCTCAATCAAACTGAAAATTATTGATATAGAATACGCAGAAAATATTAGGTTTCTAGACGAATTCATCAATTCAACTATAGAGTGCTTACAAACTTTTTGATCTGACGTCTATTCTGATGTCATATGAATAAGAATATTATTGCATATGAAAATTCAGCATATTTAACATATGCTATTATATTTTTGTAATTCTGGACCATTCGGATCACATTGAATTTATTGCACCAGAAATGAAAACATTATAATCCCATTACGTCAAATAACGTCTGGCCTATGGAAATCTAAAGTAAACGTTTTGAATTACAACATGTGTGAAATTCAGCTTTTTACCTCGAATAGGGTCTCTGAAATACTAAACTTAATTCCGAGGTCATATTTTCAAAACTTTGTTTCACCACAGAACCTCGGTCTTTTCAATATTTTGAAAACGAAAGTAAGGATGCCCAACAAAATCCTTACTTTTTCATATTTGGTAAAACGGAGACGGGTTGGCACATCTAAAGCGTAACATACACATTCTGTGAAATTTTGATGAAAATCCGTCATGAAATAATGGCTGTAGACCGCGTACAAACTTATGTAGACAATGTCAAGTTTGGTGTCATATGACGTCATGGGCATAAGAAAATCAATGAAATGAAATATTAAGTATTTTAAATATATCAAGTAAATTTTTCATGCCCCATTGGAACTTTGCAACATATAGAAATTAACGCTTAGATATCAAACATTCTTTTTGACCTTATGACGTCAAATGACGACAATCCTCACATAATAGAAATAAGTCTAAAAGACTAATATTCAGTCCAAATATCCACTTTATAAATCATCTGAAAGCGATTTTATACGTATTTGAAATTTGACGTCAATGGTTCAAAACTTGGATTCGCCATAGAACCATTGCCTTTTCGAATTTGGAAAAACGGACAAGGAATACACAACAAGAGCGTTACATATACATTCTGTGAAATGTTAATGAAAATCGGTCCAAATATAATGGCTATACACGGTGTAAAACCTTTTTGCCCTGATATCAAATCTTACGTGATATAACGTTACATTATTATGGAATACATTGCATTCTAAAGCTCATGGATTGATGTATAAACTATTAAATTTCCATGGTCCTGTAAAGTTAACAATATATTTGAATTAACGCGTATATATCAGAAATTCTTTTTGTCCTTATGACGTCATCTGACGTCAAATGACGTTCATCTTCATAGAATATAAAGCAGACATGGAGACTTATATACTACCCAAATATAAGCTTTCTAGCTTATCTGGAAGCGATTTTATACGCATTTGAAATTTGACGTCAAAAGTTCGAATCTTGGATTCGCCATAAAATCATTGATTTTTCGAATTTTGAAAAACGGACAAGGATGCACAACGAAAGCCTAACATACACATACTGTGAAATTGTGATGAAAATTGGTCCAGAAATAATGGCTGTAGGCCGCGTACAAACATTTTAAGACGACGTCAAGTTTGACGTCAAGACACGTCATAGTCAGATAAAAGTCATCGAAATGCAAAATGTTTTATCTGAAACTTAAGCTATTGGATTTTCAAGGTGCTCGGACGTTTTCAACATATAGAATTTAACATGTAATAATTAGAAATTTCTTTTCACCTCATGACGTCATATGACGTCATATGAAGTTCATTCTCTAAGTATCGAAAGAAATCTTAGAGACTTATAGCCTATTCAAATATTAGCTTTCTAGCTCATCTGGAAGCGATTTTATACGCATTTGAAATTTGACGTCAATGGTTCGAATCTTTGACTCGCCATAGAACCATTGCCTTTTTAAATTTTGAAAAACGGACACCGGAAGGCACAACTAGAGCCTAACATACACATTCTGTGAATTTTTGGTGAAAATCGGCCCAGAAAAAATGCTGTAGACAGCGTACAAATATTTAAAGACGACGTCATGTTTGGCGTCAAAACACGTCATAGACAAATGGAGATGATTGAAATGAAAAATGTTTTATCGGAAGCATATGTTATTAAATTTTTAAGGTGCTCGGACGTTTTCAACATATAAAAATTAACACGTAAAATTTAGAAATTACTTCTCACCTCATGACGTCATATGACGTCATACGACATTCATCTTCTGAGAATAAAAAGGAAACCTAATGACTTATACCCTGTCCAAATATCATCTTTCTAGCTCATCTGTAAGCGATTTTATACGCATTTGAAATTTGACGTCAATGGTTCGAATCTTTGACTCGCCATAGAATCATTGCCTTTTTAAATTTTGAAAAACGGACACCGGAAGGCACAACTACAGCCTAATATACACATTCTGTGAAATTATGGTGAAAATCGGCCCAGAAATAATGGCTGTAGACCGCGTACAAACTTTTTCATCTGACGTCAAATCTGACGTTATATGACGTCATATGAATATGAAATTCATTGTATTCGAAAGGTCATGGTTTGAAATATATGCCATAAAATTTTCATTGTTCTTGGCCATTGGCAACACATCGAAATTAACACAAATACAAGAGGAAGAAAAAAAGAATAAGAAGAATAAGAATAACTAGATGTCATTCGTGAAAACGAATGATAGGACTTTCTGCAAGCTGTGTTAATGCAAAAAGCAGGAGATAGAAGTTTCATGTAATGACTCACCTCTGGTAGTATTTCATGTTCATGCTGAACAATTGACATTATATTCCGAAATTAGTGCAAATGATAAGAACTAAGTATTAGTCTGTGACGTCACATGACGTCATATGATATCATAACTCTAAACATATGTAGAAATTCTGCAGAACTGCAAACTGTTTAAGTTTCAACTTTCTATCTCATCCTGAAGCTCTCTAATCCTAAAATGAAATTTTCGGTCCTATGTTCGAATCTTATTTCAGCCACAGAACTTCGGTCTTTCGGAATTTCGATTAGCTAACAGGATATGCACACCTAACTTTCAAGATGTACCATCTGTGAAAATTTGAAGAAAATCCGACCATAAATAGCGGCTGTAGAGCGTGAACACCATTTTTCACTATATTTAGCTCTGACGTCACATGACGTCATAGTGTGCTAAAGATGCTTTTGTTCAAAAGGGCATATTTTACTGTCATAACTCTGAAATTTTCGTTATTCTGAACAACTGGCATCATGTCAAAATCATTGCCCAAAAATGAAAATTAAGAAGTATGCTTATGACGTCACAAGACGTCATATGACGTCAAGACTCAAGATATATGTAGAAATTCTGCAGAACTGTAAACTGTGTAAGTTTCAACTTTCTATCTCATCCTGAAGCTCTTTAATCCTAAAATGAAATTTTCGGTCCTATGTTCGAATCTTATTTCAGCCACAGAACTTCGGTCTTTGGGAATTTCGGTTAGTTGACAGGATATGCACACCTGAGTTTCAAAATGTACCATCTGTAAAAATTTGAAGAAAATCCGACCATAAATGACGGCTGTAGAGCGTAAACACCATTTTTCACTATTTTTTGCTGTGACGTCATGTGACGTCATAGGGTGCTGTAGATGCTTTTGTTCAAAAGCACATACTTTCCTTTCATAACTCTGAAATTTTCATTATTCTGAACAACTGGCATCATGTCGAAATCATTGCCCAAAAATGAAAATTAAGAAGTATGCTTATGACGTCACATGACTTCATATGACGTCACGACTCAAAATTTTTGTAGAAATTCTGCAGAACTGCAAACTGTGTAAGTTTCAACTTTCCATCTCATCCTGAAGCTCTTTTATCCTAAAATGAAATTTTCGGTCCTATGTTCGAATCTTATTTCAGCCACAGAACTTCGGTCTTTCGGAATTTCGGTTAGCTGACAGGATATGCACACCTTTGATTCAAGATTTACCATCTGTGAAAATTTGAAGAAAATCCGACCATAAATGACGGCTGTAGAGCGCGAACACCTTTTTTCACTATTTTTAGCTGTGACGTCACATGACGTCATAGGGTGCTGAAGATGCTTTTGTTCAAAATCGCATACTTTCCTTTCATAACTCTGAAATTTTCATTATTCTGAACAACTGGCATCATGTCGAAATCATTGCCCTAAAATGAAAATTAAGAAGTATGCTTATGACGTCACATGACGTCATATGACGTCACACCTCAAAATATTTGTAGAAATTCTGCAGAACTGCAAACTGTGTAAGTTTCAACTTTCTATCTCATCCTGAAGCTCTTTTATCCTAAAATAAAATTTTCGGTCCTATGTTCGAATCTTTTTTCAGCCACAGAACTTCGGTCTTTCGGAATTTCGGTTAGCTGACAGGATATGCACACCTTTGATTCAAGATGTACCATCTGTAAACATTTGAAGAAAATCCGACCATAAATGACGGCTGTAGAGCGCGAACACCATTTTTCACTATTTTTAGCTGTGACGTCATGTGACGTCATAGGGTGCTGAAAATCATTGAAATCAAAATTTCCTCACGTGACTTATAAGCCATAAAAATTTCATCGTCCTATGACTATTGCAACATATAAAAATAAGCGTTTAGTTAGGAAGAAGAAAAGAATAATAATAATAACTAGATGTCATTCGTGAAAACGAATGATAGGACTTTCTGCAAGCTGTGTTAATGCAAAAAGCAGGAGATAGAAGTTTCATGTAATGACTCACCTCTGGTAGTATTTCATGTTCATGCTGAACAATTGACATTATATTCCGAAATTATTGCAAATATAAGAATAAGTATTAGTCTGTGACGTCACATGACGTCATATGATATCATAACTCTAAACATATGTAGAAATTCTGCAGAACTGCAAACTGTTTAAGTTTCAACTTTCTATCTCATCCTGAAGCTCTCTAATCCTAAAATGAAATTTTCGGTCCTATGTTCGAATCTTATTTCAGCCACAGAACTTCGGTCTTTCGGAATTTCGATTAGCTAACAGGATATGCACACCTAACTTTCAAGATGTACCATCTGTGAAAATTTGAAGAAAATCCGACCATAAATAGCGGCTATAGAGCGTGAACACCATTTTTCACTATATTTAGCTCTGACGTCACATGACGTCATAGTGTGCTAAAGATGCTTTTGTTCAAAAGGGCATATTTTACTGTCATAACTCTGAAATTTTCGTTATTCTGAACAACTGGCATCATGTCAAAATCATTGCCCAAAAATGAAAATTAAGAAGTATGCTTATGACGTCACAAGACGTCATATGACGTCAAGACTCAAGATATATGTAGAAATTCTGCAGAACTGTAAACTGTGTAAGTTTCAACTTTCTATCTCATCCTGAAGCTCTTTAATCCTAAAATGAAATTATCGGTCCTATGTTCGAATCTTATTTCAGCCACAGAACTTCGGTCTTTGGGAATTTCGGTTAGTTGACAGGATATGCACACCTGAGTTTCAAAATGTACCATCTGTAAAAATTTGAAGAAAATCCGACCATAAATGACGGCTGTAGAGCGTAAACACCATTTTTCACTATTTTTTGCTGTGACGTCATGTGACGTCATAGGGTGCTGTAGATGCTTTTGTTCAAAAGCACATACTTTCCTTTCATAACTCTGAAATTTTCATTATTCTGAACAACTGGCATCATGTCGAAATCATTGCCCAAAAATGAAAATTAAGAAGTATGCTTATGACGTCACATGACTTCATATGACGTCACGACTCAAAATTTTTGTAGAAATTCTGCAGAACTGCAAACTGTGTAAGTTTCAACTTTCCATCTCATCCTGAAGCTCTTTTATCCTAAAATGAAATTTTCGGTCCTATGTTCGAATCTTATTTCAGCCACAGAACTTCGGTCTTTCGGAATTTCGGTTAGCTGACAGGATATGCACACCTTTGATTCAAGATGTACCATCTGTGAAAATTTGAAGAAAATCCGACCATAAATGACGGCTGTAGAGCGCGAACACCTTTTTTCACTATTTTTAGCTGTGACGTCACATGACGTCATAGGGTGCTGAAGATGCTTTTGTTCAAAATCGCATACTTTCCTTTCATAACTCTGAAATTTTCATTATTCTGAACAACTGGCATCATGTCGAAATCATTGCCCTAAAATGAAAATTAAGAAGTATGCTTATGACGTCACATGACGTCATATGACGTCACACCTCAAAATATTTGTAGAAATTCTGCAGAACTGCAAACTGTGTAAGTTTCAACTTTCTATCTCATCCTGAAGCTCTTTTATCCTAAAATAAAATTTTCGGTCCTATGTTCGAATCTTTTTTCAGCCACAGAACTTCGGTCTTTCGGAATTTCGGTTAGCTGACAGGATATGCACACCTTTGATTCAAGATGTACCATCTGTAAACATTTGAAGAAAATCCGACCATAAATGACGGCTGTAGAGCGCGAACACCATTTTTCACTATTTTTAGCTGTGACGTCATGTGACGTCATAGGGTGCTGAAAATCATTGAAATCAAAATTTCCTCACGTGACTTATAAGCCATAAAAATTTCATCGTCCTATGACTATTGCAACATATAAAAATAAGCGTTTAGTTAGGAAGAAGAAAAGAATAATAATAATAACTAGATGTCATTCGTGAAAACGAATGATAGGACTTTCTGCAAGCTGTGTTAATGCAAAAAGCAGGAGATAGAAGTTTCATGTAATGTCTCACCTCTGGTAGTATTTCATGTTCATGCTGAACAATTGACATTATATTCCGAAATTAGTGCAAATGATAAGAACTAAGTATTTGTCTGTAACGTAACATGATGTCCTATGACGTCAGGACATGACTGCAAACTTGATTTCTAGTTTAAAGGTCCTATGTTTGAATCTTACTTCAGCCGCAATACTTCGGTTTTTCGGAATTAAGGTTAGCTTACAAAATACACCTTAGTTTCAAGATGTACCATCTGTGAAAATTTGAAGAAAATCTGATCATAAATGGCGGCTGTAAAGCGCAAATACCATTTTTCACTATTTTTAGCTCTGACGTCAGGTGACGTCATAGGGTGCTAAAAATGCTGTTGCTCAAAAGCGCATACTTTACTGCAATAACTCTGAAATTTTCATTATTCTGAACAACTGGCATCATGTCGAAATCATTCCCCTAAAATGAAAATTAAGAAGTATGCCTATGATGTCACATGACGTCATATGACGTCACGTATCAAAATTTATTTAGAAATTCTGCAGAACTGCAAACTGTGTAAGTTTCAACTTTCTATCTCATCCTGAAGCTCTTTAATCCTAAAATGAAATTTTCGGTCCTATGTTCGAATCTTATTTCAGCCACAGAACTTCGGTCTTTCGGAACTTCGGTTAGCTCACAGGATATGCAAACCGTAGTTTCAAGATGTACCATCTGTGAAAATTTGAAGAAAATCCGACCATAAATGACGGCAGTAGAGCGCGAACACCATTTTTCACTATTTTTAGCTGTGACGTCATGTGACGTCATAGGGTGCTGAAAATCATTGAAATCAAAATTTCCTCACGTGACTAATATGCCATAAAAATATTATCGTCCTAGGACTATTGCAACATATAAAAATAAGCGTTTAGTTAGGAAGAAGAAAAGAAAAATAATAATAATAAACATAACAAACCCAATAGGACTTTCTGCTTTAGGCAGAAAGTCCTAATAATAATAATAACTAGATGTCATTCGTCTAAACGAATGATAGGACTTTCTGCAACCTGTGTTAATGCAAAAAGCAGGAGATAGAAGTTTCATGTAATGACTCACCTCTGGTAGTATTTCATGTTCATGCTGAACAATTGACATTGTATTCCGCGAAAAATAAGCGTTTCGTTACGAAGAAAAAAAATAAGTAGCAGTAGTAGTAGTATGCTTATGACGTCATATGACGTCACGACTCAAAATATATGTAGAAATTATGCAGAACTTCAAACTGTGTAAGTTTCAACTTTCTATCTCATCCCGAAGTTCTTTAACCCTAAAATGAAATTTTGGGTCCTATGTTCGAAACTTACTTCAGCCACAATACTTCGGTTTTCGGAATTAAGGTTAGCTGACAAAATATTCACACCTTAGTTTCAAGATGTACAATCTGTAAAAATTTGAAGAAAATCTGATCATAAATGGCGGCTGTAGAGCGCGAAAACCATTTTTCACTATTTTTAGCTCTGACGTCACGTGACGTCATAGGATGCTGAAAATGCTGTTGCTCAAAAGCGTATACTTTACTGCAATAACTCTGAAATTTTCATTATTCTGAACAACTGGCATCATGTCGAAATCATTGCCCCAAATTAAAAATAAGTGGTATGCTTATGACGTCCTCTGACGTCACGATTCAAAATATTTGTAGAAATGCTGCAGAACTGCAAACTGTGTAAGTTTCAACTTTCTATCTCATCCTGAAGCTCTTCAATCCTAAAATTAAATTTTTGGTCCTATGTTCGAATATTACTTCAGCCACAGAACTTCGGTTTTTCGGAATTTCGGTAAGCTGGCAGGATATGTACACCTTAGTTTCAAGGTGTACCATCTGTGAAAATTAGAAGAAAATCCGACAATAAATGGCCGCTGTAGAGCGCGAACACCATTTTTAAATATTTTTAGCTCTGACGTCACATGACGTCATAGGGTGCTGAAGATGCTTTTGTTCAATAGCGCATACTTTACTGTCATAACTCTAAAATTTTCATTATTCTGAACAACTGGCATCATGTCGAAATCATTGCCCTAATATGAAAATTAAGAAGTATGCTTATGACGTCATATGACGTCATATGACGTCAAGACTCAAAATATATGTAGATATTCTGTCGCACTACAAACTGTGTAAGTTTCAACTTTCTGTCTCATTCTGAAGCTCTTTAATCCTAAAATGAAATTTTCGTTCCTATGTTCGAATCTTATTTCAGCCACAGAACTTCGGTCTTTCGGAATTTCGGTTAGCTGACAGGAAATGCAAACCTTAGTTTCAAGGTGTACCATCTGTGAAAATTTGAAGAAAATCCGACCATAAATGACGGCTGTAGAGCGCAAACACTATTTTTCACTATTTTTAGCTGTGACGTCATGTGACGTCATAGGGTGCTGAAGATGCTTTTGTTCAAAAGCGCATACGTTTGTTTCATAACTCTGAAAATTTCATTATTCTGAACAACTGGCATCATGTCGAAATCATTGCCCTAATATGAAAATTAAGAAGTATGCTTATGACGTCACATGACGTCATATGACGTTCCGACTCCAAAATTTTGTAGAAATTTTGCAGAACTGCAAACTGTGTAAGTTTCAACTTTCTATCTCATCCTGAAGCTCTTTAATCCTAAAATGAAATTTTCGGTCCTATGTTCGAATCTTATTTCAGCCACAGAACTTCGGTCTTTCGGAATTTCGGTTAGCTGACAGGATATGCACACCTGTGATTCAAGATGTACCATCTGTGAAAATTTGAAGAAAATCCGACCATAAATGACAGCTGTAGAGCGCGAACACCATTTTTCACTATTTTTAGCTGTGACGTCATGTGACGTCATAGGGTGCTGAAAATCATTGAAATCAAAATTTCCTCACGTGACTAATAAGCCATAAAAATTTCATCGTCCTAGATCCATTGCAACATATTAAAATAAGCGTTTAGTTAGGAAGAAGAAAAGAATAATAATAATAATAACTAGACTTCTTTTGTTTTGAACAAAAGATAGGCCTTTCTGCACTGCAAACCATGACAAACCTGGTGTTTTTCGAATTTTGGCAAACCTATATAATCCTGCACAATGAAGTCGTAATGTATAACTTCTGTGAAAATTCCATGCCAATCCGTCCATAAATGACGCCTGTACAGCGCGGATGAACTTTGGTAGCTTTTTTAAGTTTT
>CM037779.1:82071765-82107738 GCA_021229015.1 Solen grandis
CTTTAACATGGAAAAGTATTGGAAAGACCTAGTTTGATATGTCACTGTCAGGAAATCAACATTACCTCTGATCATGTCACTGTCAGGAAATTAACCATTACCTCTGATCATGTCACTGTCAGGAAATTAACCACAACCTCTGATCATATCCCTGTCAGGAAATTAACCATAACTTATATTATGTTAATGTCTGGAAAATAACCATAACGTAGAGTCATGTCACTGCTTGGAATTTAAACATTACCTATGATCATGTCAATGTTTGGAATTTAACCATAACCTTTGATCATGTTAATGTCTGGAAATTAACCATAACTTATGATCATTTTACTGTCTGGAAATTAACCATAACCTACGATCATGTTAATGTTTGAAAATGTGCCATAGCCTCTGATCATGTTACTGTCAGGAAGACCACGGATACCTTTGAAAATAACAGCTTTAATTAGAAATGTGTATTGTTGCATCTACGTGTAGAGTTGGATTTTAGCCATGTTAAAAGTTTTGAGGTGAATCAAGTCAATAACCTTGAGTAAAAAGGGTGCACATTTGTTTAATTGGTGGGTTAAACAGTATTTAGAAGACATGTGTTGCCAATCACACGCTTTGCAAATTCAAATTTATCAGCAATTTATTTTGATTGAACATTTTACCACAGTCTAGTTTACCATGTACATAATAGATCAATCATTTAGATAAAATCAAGTGTTTCAAAACTTAAGGATTGTTTCTTAGCCGGAGAGAATTTACTCGCATTATTACATTTCTCCAGATAACAGAACCCTACTCCCCCTACGGTTTTCTGGAGAAATGTTTTAATACACTTTATCCTTTAATCTTAAACATTTGCGTTATATATATATATATATATATATATATATATATATATATATATATATATATATGTGTGTGTGTGTGTGTGTGGCGGGGGGGTTAATATCAGTAGCATTTTTAAGAACTTTGCCTTTGGTATGTTGCTGCAATAGAAACAATTATATAGTGTATGCACAAATATCACAATTACTGTAGGAAGTGATAATTTTTAAAAGCTATAAGAAACATGTCATCTGCATCATTCTACCATTTTACATTTTAGTCTCCGAATGAAAACAATAATGTCGGCGGGACGTTAAAACCACTTCAACAAACACAGCATTCTGCATTTGAAGTTACTAATACCCTTGAGATTAAGATTTTAACCAGCATGTCTCCCCTCTACGATATCCAGGGCTTGAGATAATGTGTATTTTTTTTTATAATTAACTGCTTATGTTAGAAACGATATAAACCATCCCCTCAAAATGATGCTGGGCTTGTTTCGCTTGTTTCTACATTGACAGTTTTCTCCGATTTGACCGTTTCAGATTATCTAGCGCGCCAACAAAATAGTTAACAGACGAAGTCTCAAATTTGCTCATTTTTAAACCTCCACACAGAGTTATGCAAATTTTGTATTCGTTAAAAGGAAAAAAAACTGAAATAATATATTTAATGTCATCAAATAAAACAGTTACATCCTGTTTCCTATTGGGTACAGTGATTTACCCTGCTTTGGATGAGAAGATAGGTTTATTCACTGTGTACCTAACTGACAACAATATGTAACTAGAAGTCGTTTGTTTAAGATACAAACGAAGCGTCTTTCCGTTTGCTTATTTCAAAGGTATTGAATATATAATTTAATACAAAATAATGGAATAATGATTCACAATAATGTATGATTTAATACGTAAATCATCATTATCTTAAATATATACTGACGATTATGTTCAAAATAAGCTTTTTTTTTTTTTTTTCATTTTCATCTTCTTAAGAAGATATTGAGAAAGCATAAATATGGATCTTATTTGATTATGCACCCGTTTTCTATCATTCAGAAAAAAAAAACAGGAAAATTTTAAGATAATAATATCCTCAAGAATTGTTTTCTTACGTTATTCAATCGATTTTATTTATTTTTTATTCTTTATTTAATATCTTTTTCTTTGTAAGCATATGACTTAACAAGTATTCATTGCAATTTGATCCACAATTGAAATTGTAAAAATGAAAAGAAAATTAAAATCGATTACTTTGAACCTTTAAATTGATTGAGTTTTACATTTGCACAATTAGATGGAAACAAAGGCAGGGGTTTAAGCAAAATAATGAAAATAATTTCGTATTTCTATGTAATTAACGTTATAAAAGTCTTGAAACTTTCAACTATTCATTTGTTTTGTATATTTGCTTATTTTTACTTTAAAAAAAAAAATAGGAAGATATACATGTATTTGTCATTTTCTTAATGTTTTCAGAAAGCCGTGATAGCAAATGCAATAAGATATCCGTAAAGGTTTTCTGGCTCTAGTATAATTATACTAATTCATCGTAAATGCGACTCATTTACTCAAAAACGTATCACAATTCACTATTCAACGCAGGCATTCATTCCTGCAAAAGAACAATCGGATCTTGCTCAACCAACCCAATGACCACTTACATTTCTTTCTGCAAATTAATGGATTTCAATGAATTAGCCCTTTTACGAAAAACATGAATAAGTCATGTTTGATAACGTAATCACTTGAAATTTTCTGGACTTTTTGCGCATGTTAAGGTACGGCATTATTACTTATTTAAAGTTAATATATACAATCTTTTGATCTTTTTAATATATTTTGCTTACACATCAATGTTGTCATAAACAAGTTACACAACATAAATTCTTTAAAGGAATACGCTCGGCTGAAATGAAAATTTAACCATCAATAAACCTTTTCGTGTAGATCACTTTGACATGACTTTAATTTTTATACACGCTATATTTGTGAAGATATAACTGTTTAAAGTTTGTGATTTCGATCGGCTATGGCCGCCGCCATCTTTGTTCATGTTTACCTTTCTGTGACGTCACAAATACCCATTGAACCATATCCCGATCGATGAGTGCGATTAATAGTGGTTGTGATAAAAGCATTAAAGGAATACGATCGGCTGATTACAGCTAGGTTTCAAATGAAAGATATTGATGTAAATAAACCAATTAAATTTCTCATTTCATTGAATCAATCGTAATAAGAAAGAAATTGTAAGTTAAAGACGTCTATTTAAACCAATTTGCTCCGCAATATTTTTTATTTCTATAATACATCTTTGTCATTTTTACCGTGAAATGCTTGCAACTGCGGTTATTGAAAAGTTGTGTGGTGTTAAACTGATTGGATAAGAAATCACTGGCAAGCCTTTGTAACAGAATAAGCGTCATATAAAATCGCACCTCAGGGCCATAAAACACGGCCATAAAACGAAGCATGCGACCGAGTCACCATGTCAACAGACAATTGATGTGCACGTTTTACTGAAACGGACATGTAGAGTATAATCATCACCACAAACATACTAAATGCATTATAAATATGAAAGAAAAGTGTTGAATCCACGTTTTATATTATAATAATCTATATTATGCTATTTTACGGAAAAAGTCTGTTTAAATAAATATATATAAGTAAAAGTATCGTATCGCAATGAGCTCATGTTATTGTGATATACAGAAAGTAGTTAGCATAATTTACATTATTTTGCTAAATTGCGAGCAATTAGGTGTGTTAATCATAATTACAACACGGTGTCCCTTTGATTCGTCTCTATAGTATTTCACAGTTACCGTCATTGCAATTAGATTTCTACTTACATGATACCGCCCCTTTTATATATTTATATGTTTGATTAAAAAACTGTTTAAAAATTGTAATGATTTGCGCAATAGCGATGTTTGTGAGAATGTGCATAAATGATTGCGTGACAAGGGGTATTGACTTTAGTTATGGTTCGATCACTATAGCAGGAACTTTAATACAGTTTTTGAGATATTTCTTAAAATGGAGTATATAGTTCCTTACGACTTTGAGCCCGAATATACTGAGGAAGAGTTGCAATTGCTTCAAGACAATGACGTACGGGAGGAGGAATATTTATGTGCTGAGGACTTTTGTCTGTGTGATAACTGTGTTATGATGCCATCCAATATGGAAAATGTATGTTGCAAATCGAGTGACTTGGTTGTTGGAAATTTAGATGAACTTACGTGCATTACGAACCATACGGACTTTCACACCTTAGTTCTGAATGATTCTGTTTTAGAAGTTGTATTCATTACCATTCTGGCATACAAAGGTCATAGGACGAGGGCTCCAGACTCTCTCACTCACGAGTAAGAAAACAATAAAATGATCATAGTTTAATCATTTAATAATATATTTTCATCATATTCAAATAATAAACAGTTTTCAAACAATTTCTCCACAACACACGTAATTCCCTTCTATATTTCAATGTATGTACACAACCGGAAGTGTGTCTGTGACGTCACGATTGTTGAAAAAAAGTCTCGCGAGACCACGAGACGTAAACAATGTCTGCGCCCATGTCTCGGAGCAAATTGGTGTAAATAGACGTCTTTAACTTGCAATTTCTTTCTTATTACGATTGATTCAATGAAATGAGTAATTAAATTGGTTTATTTACATCAATATCTTTCAATTAAAACCTAGTTGTTATCAGCCGAGCGTATTCCTTTAAGGTATGCTTAAGATTGGCATCAATACTCATGACGCTGGAGCGCGAATACGTATTGAAATGAATGATTTTTATATTTTATCGACGTCAAAATCAAGTGACTAAAGAAAATTATCTTTTTTGCAAGGACATGTTCAGCTAACGTTCTATTAATCAAGAAAAAAAGTATCTTCGAGAATGCTTACAGGTTTGCTTTCACATTTTCAAGTAGGCATTCCATCAAACATGAATAACTGCCATGTTTGATGATGTAATCACTTGAAATTTTCAAGACCTTATGAAAGTACTAAATTTCGACATTTTTAAAAAGTTTAAGTTCATTGGTCTAATTGGCGATTTTATATGATTTTTCAAAATAATTCTTTCTTAAGTATGCATGACGTCATAATCACGTGACAAAACAAACATTTCTTGCAGTATGCATCACTTCAATTTTAACTCTATCAATTCTTAAGATATAATTAAGATTGACTTTAAATTCATGATACCAGAACGAGAGAAATCTTTAAAAAGAAATGCATTTTGTTTTTGTGATGACGTCATAATCACGTGACTTAAGAGAAAATCATTCAAAAAATAGAATGTAAACCTCTATGCCAATATGCTGCCCAATTTTCATGCTTCTAACACATCAGGGGGCTTTGTAACATTTAAACTTAATTTTAGACCAAAGTTCGAAACTCAGTATTGCCATGAAGTCTTGTTTTTTTTTTTCGAATTTGGAAATTTGAATGCCAAGGTGCACATCTACATCCTAAAATACATCTTCTGTAAAAATATCAAGATAATCGGACTAAATTTAAAGGCTCTAGAGCGCAAACAAACTTTTGAAGCTGACGTCAAATCTGACGTCATATGACGCCAATGAAAATTGAAAATGATGGAATGTATAAAAAGATAACAAAATCCCGATATATATCTTCTTTGAAAACTTGAAGAAGATCCGCCTGTTATGAGATTGAGTGATTTTAATTTAGTAAATTATGACTCCTTTTGAACTTAAGCATTTTGATTAAAGTAAAGCGTCAATAAAAAGCCTTGGAATAGTCTAGTGTGCTGTCTTACGGACAACTCCTGTTGTTCTTTGGAAATATTATTTATATTCATAATTCCTTGATTACTTACCCGCATCATTTGGCTTTTCATGTATTAGTAGCATGACACGTTATCATCACTCCAATTGTATATCAGGTCATATGAAGCACTATAACCTTTCGTAGCTCACCTGAGCACAACATGCTCAATGTGAGCTTTTGTGGTCACCTTGCGTCCGTAGTTATGCGTCGTCATCAATTTACTTTAAGACATATCCTCTGAAACCACAGGGTAGAAATTGATGAAACTTAGCATAAATGATCCTTGGTAGGCCTTTCACCAAAGACGTTAAAATGAATTTCATCCATTTAGAACTCTTGTTGCCATGGCAACCAACAGAATTTTATCTCATAAACTTAAAAGTGTTTCTCCTCTAAAACTAAGAATAGTAAGAATTTAATGTCGTTTGGCACAAATGATTTCATTATAGTGCTCTACCATAAGCTAAAATAAAATTGATCCCTTAAAAATGAAACCCCTAAGAGATCGGCTAATTTCCTCATATACTCTATATAGAAATTTCAAAATTCCTCCCCAAGGAATTTAATATCATTTGACAGAAACGCTCTAAGAAAATTTAAGAAATACAATTAATAACTTGAAAAATGAGGACTGCAGGGGCTCGACCCATTTCCTTTTATACTCTGTACAGAACATTTCAAATATTTTTTCTATCAACCCAAAAGTCAGAACTTCATGTCATTTGGTATAAATGGTCAACCCAATGTGCTCTACCATAATTGCTTAAATAAAGTTTAGCCCTTGGAAAATGAGACTTCTCTATATAGAACATTTCAAATTCTTCTATCAAACAAATAGTCAGAATTTAATTTCATTGGGCACAAATTTGTTCTACTAACATTGCTTAAATAAAGTTGATTCTATGAATGAATTATGTGGTCTGCAGAATGATGATAGACTAGTATTCTTGAGAATTATGTATAATAAATTTGAAGCAAAGCTGCTGAAGCTTACAAGGTAAAATCAAATGACCTGAATTGTTTTAATTAGGCTAATGATTCTCTAGGGCCACCATGGCCCTCTTCTTTCATGGTCAGATATAACAAAGACAAGGTGAGAATCGGGGGTATTAGTTGCCTTTAGTGATAACTCTAGCTATCGTCAGACATTATTTTGACCTAGCGTTTGGTGCACGTTTGCAAAACAAAATCTCATGTTACGGGAATGATTATACTTGTAAAGGTTTAGTGATATTTCAGAAATCCATGCTTTTATTTATAAACAATTCCATGACATGGCGTAAACTTATGCAGACGCTTGCAAAACAAAACTCATATTACATAAATATTTTACGGGTCAGGGTACTTTTCTATGTGTCTCAATGCTTCCCTGCCCAAAGGAGATTGAAATACTCTGGTATTGTAATGTCAATATAACCCACACATACTGCATGCTCATGTAAACAACCTGTTCATTTAGAGTTATATATCTTAGGGTAACATTTTACTGGCTCGTGATAGCAACCCAATCTTGAAATTTGGTTCATCTGTAAAATGTAAAAAACAAAACAAACAAAACCGCATTGTATTGTTCTATGTGGTGGTTAATGGTTATATTGTTGCTTCTATATTAAACAACGATGCTTACCTAAATATTTTAAAATTCTGGTAACAATAAATTCTTTTTTGTACCATCAGAGCACTAAAGAATACATGATTTTCAATATTATTTTTTAGTCATTAACGGAACGATGATGATCTATCAGTGCATGTCTTACTGGCATCCTTGGGTGTTAATACAATGTACATACATTCTGCCATTTTGAAATATATGTCCTTGCTTGCCGCAAACATACGTGTGTTTTTATTTTATGATTTGTATTGTACGTATGCATTTGTTTCCACCCCAGAGACCCCTGGAGATTATGTACAATCAGGTTTGCACTATATGAATACATTGACACTGTAACGTATTCTCGCTCTGTATTATCAAATTACACGTAATCGTGACTGCATGTTTTTAAGGAATGTGAAAACAATGCACGCATCTCGGTCATATGGGCCACAAAAGATTTCACTTGTGAAATAGTACAAGAAATGAGTCAACGTCGCTGAGAAAAATATGTTTTATTCTTTATTTAATATCTTTTTCTTCGTAAGCATATTACTTAACAAATATTCATTGCAATTTGACCCATAATTGAAATTGTAAAGAAGAAAAAAAAAGTTTGAAATCCATGACTTTCAACCTTTAAATTGATTGAGTTTTACATTTGGAAAAATACATGGAAAGAAAGGCAGAGGTTTAAGCAAAATCATGAAAATACTTTCTTATTTCTATGTAATGAACGTTATAAACGTTTTGAAACTTTCAACAATTAATTTGCTTATTAAATTTGCTTACTTTTACAGATTTAGAAAAAGAAACCGTTATACATTTAGAAAACATAAAAAATCGGTAGGTAGAATTACATGTATTTGTCATTTTCTTTAGGTTTGCGGAAAGCCGCGATAACAAATGCAATAAGATATCCGTATAGGTTTTCCGGCTCTAGTATAATTATACTAAAATTTACTCAAAAACGTATCACACTTCACTATTCTACGCAGGTACTCATTCCTGCAAAAGAGCAATGGGATCTTGCTCAATCAAACCAATGACCACTTTCATTTCTTTCTTCAAATTAATAGATTTACATGAATTAGCCCTTTTACGAAAAACATGAATAAGTCATGTTTGATAACGTAATCACTTGAAATTTTCTGGACTTTTTGCGCATGTTAAGGTATGGCAATTTTACTTATCTAATGTTAATATCAAATCTTTTGATCTTTTTTAAAATATGTTGCTTACAAATCAATGTTTTCATACACAAGTGACACAACATAAATTCCTTAAGGTATGCTTAAGATGGGCATCAATACTCCTGACGCTAGAGCGCGAATACATATTGAAATGAATGATTTTTTATACTTCAACGACGTCAAAATGAAGTGACTAAAGAAAAATATCGTTTTTTTTTTTTTGCAAGGTCATGTTCAGCTAACGTTATATTAATCAAGAAAAAAAATATCTTCGAGAATGCGAACAGGTTTGTTTTCAAGTAGGCATTCCATCAAACATGAATATCCGACATGTTTGATGACGTAATTACTTGAAATTTTGAAGACCTTATGAATGTACTAAGTTTCGACATTTTTGAAAATTATAAATTCATTGGTCTAATTGGCGATTTTATATGAATTTTTTTTAAATAATTCTTGCTTTAGTATGCATGACGTCATAACCACGTGACATTGTTTTTGCAGTATGCATCACTTCAATCTTAACTCTATCAATTCTGAAGATTTAATTAAGACTGACTCAAAATTCATTATACTAGAGCGAGAGAAATCTTTAAAAAAATGCTTTTTATCTTTTTGATGACGTCATAACCACGTGACTCAAAATAACTAATGCAGAAAATAGAATGTAAACCTCTATACCGATATTGCTGTCCAATTTTCATGCTTCTAACGCATCAGGGGGCTTTGTAACAGTTTTTTTTAGTTTTTGGACCAAAGTTCGAAACCTGTTATTGCCATAAAATCTTAATCTTTTTCGAATTTGGAAATTTAAATGCCAAGGTGCACATCTACATCCTAAAATACATCTTCAGTAAAAATATCAAGATAATCGGACCAGAATTGAAGGCTCTATAGCGCGAACAAACTTTTGACGCTGACGTCAAATATGACGTCATATGACGCCAAAGAAAATTGAAAATGATAGAATGTATAAAAAGATACTTTTTTATCGCTGCAATTTCAATTTCATTAAAATTGACTCGAAATGTATGATGCCAGAGCGAGAGAAATCTTTGAAAAAATAGGATTTTGCCCTTTAAATGACATCATAACCACGTGACTTAAAAGGTAATCTTTCAGAAAAAAAGAAAGTAGACCTCTGGGCCGATTAGCTGTTTAATTTTGTAACATTAAATGATAGTTTTAGGACCAAAGTTCGAAACTCGGTTTTGCCATAAATTCTTACGTTTTTCGAATTTGAAAATTTGAAAGACAAGGTGCACATCTACATCATAACATACTTCTTCTGTGAAAATATCAAGATAAAACGACAAAAAATAAAGGCTCCAGAGCGCAAACAAACTTTTGATGCTGACATCAAATCTGACGTCATTTGACGTCATTGAAAATTTAAAATGATAGAATTTAAAAATTTGATTTTTTTTTGTCGAGGCAATTTAATTTTCATGTTGCTCAGATACTGGCAACATACTGAAATTAACTCTTGGATTTGGTTGGAAAATGAGGAATAATAATAATAAGAAGAAGAAACATAACAAACCCTATACGTTTTCCGCAGGATTGCGGAAAGCCGTAATAAACATAACAAACCCTATACGTTTTCCGCAGGTTGCGGAAAGCCGTAACTATTACACATTCATATAAAAGGACATGCATCCAAGGAGACATATCAACAAACAGGCATACAAGTATAGACTCATGATAACCTATATCGATACATGTGCAGTCAGCTATGAAAGATATATGACACTCTGCATAACGCTTCAAGTTTACCGATTTCTGGACCCTTTATAAATGCGAAGGGAAAACAACTTAGCTATATATCTGTAAGTGTAATCAAGAGAAGAAAAAAAATCAATTATTACTTTTGTTCTTGATATTTGAATTTGATCACAAAATTAAATCAGTCCAAGTGGCCGAGGGATCAGAGTGCTTGCCCCGAAATCAGGGGTCGTTGGTAAAATTCCCGGCCGCGACATTCAGAAATCTCTACTGGTGTACTCTTCATATTTATGGAAGATTGAAATAAAGACACAGTTTTATATCATTAAACAGTTTATGAAATTAAAATAAAAATATATAGAATTGGAAATATAGAACGTTATTGTAGTTCGATGTGTAGATATAAGCAAAACAATTCTTGTTCAATTAGAATTATATACATTTTTTTTATTTGTTAGGGGTGTTTTAAGCCACTATAACTGTTATTTTGAAAAAAAAATAGTGATATTTTACGGTCGTTCACAGTATTATGTTACGTACGCTGAACAAGTTACAAAAATGTGTGTTATCCCCCTTGGTGGCATGGCGGTGTTTCTTGTGTCTCTTTAAAAAAAATGTGTGTTTTTGTTTTTTTTTCGTTCCGAGTCACTGGATGGCAAGTGTTGGGTTTGTGTTTGAGTGATGGTGATGGACTTAACGAAATACTGAAATGAAAGGTTGGTTAAAAACCTGGTCATATTATAAAACAAGTTGACTTATCATCAAAACTGTGCTTAGAGGCTATTTTGTACTGTCGTAATGTCTACCTAATGTTTACCTGTGCCGGTTCTGTCCATGTGTGTTGAAATTAAACTTTAATTTAAGGATATAACAGCAGTTTTGAGGAAATGATGAAATTTGAAATATGAAGTGTGTTTGAAATTATTCACTTTGCCATTTACTTTTGCTACAATAATTTCATTCACCTGAGTTTAGAGATTATATTTTTCACCAGAGTCTACCTGTCCCAGATATTGGTCACGTGACTAAATATTGTGTATTATCACACCCTAACTGGAGTTCCATAGAATGTGTGACACGAGTACCCCTGTTAACGACAGAAAAAGAGAGCTGTCTACACCGGAAATAAATTCCGAAAATAAGAAAAACAAATTATCCTCGTCGCTATCTTTATCTTTAGATGAAAACAGCACAGAAGACTTGTCAACTACTATGGAAACCTGCAACCAGACGGAAACCCTTATAACTTTGACAAAAGGCGATATGTTGGGCATTGCTAACGTGCTCAAAAGTACTTTTGAGACTTAAATCGCTGCTATGATTAGTACTATAGTAAATGGGGTTAACTAAGGGCCTATCTGATAAAATAACTGATCTACAGGAGAAAAATCATGCTTAAGCTGTTGAGAACAAAACTCTTAAACAGAGAATTGACACTTTAGAGGCGGTGACGGATGCAGCTGAACAAAACATTCGTCGGAATTGCATACGAATTTCGGGTTTCCAGGAGAAGATAGGTGAAAACGCTGACGATATAGTGTTAAGTATTGCTGATGCAATAGAAGCCGCTATAGAAATAGCCGAGATCGACAGATCACACAGGATTGGTAACCCAGTTCTCAAGAAACCTCGAGATATTATAGTGAAATGTGTGTCTTACAGGGCCAGGCAAAAATTTTACATGAAGAGGAAACAACTAAGAGCTACAGGCTACAATAAATTCTTCATTAACGAATAACTAACCAAGCAACGCAGTTCTTTAATGTCTAAGGCGCGAGGCCTTGTCAGGAACAATAAACTTAAAGGAGCTTGGTCACACGATGGTACTGTACTCGTGAAGGACAGTCATGACAGAATCCACAGGATCAACAACCCACAAGATCTTACAAGTGTGTATCCAAGTAACAAGTGTGTATAATATATATGTATTGTTCTCACGCAGTTTCTAGTTGTATACTCGTGCAAAGTATGCTTATCTTTTAAATAGCTAACTATGACCAGATAAATAAATTACGGTTAATGTAGTCTATATAAAATCCTGAATATCGTTTTTGTGTAGTCTTCTCGGAGTAGAGGTGATTCATAGGGATAACTTTTCCGTCCGTCGTTTGTCTGTCAGGCTGTGCGTCCGTCTGCCCGTCACTCTTTCAGTGGGTGATGCATCACTTCTGTTATTTCTTCTTATAAGCGTCACATACCCATACAGATTATGAGATATGAGATTCCTTGAACATTTAATTGTATATTAGGGTGACAAACATAAAATTATATAGTGTTCAAAAGATTTGTAGCCTTCAACACATACCCATTTCTGCTGGAATCACAACACATATGTGTACTTACTGGCTATATAATCAGATGTTATGTAATGTTTATACTTGTTGTTTTTCTCATAACCAAGACATTGTATACGATATGGTGTGGTCATAAATTGTGACATGGTTGTATGGTGTGAAAATTTAGGGTAGTATGCGTGTTTTCTTGTCTAGTGGTATCGAGTGCGTGATATGCATGCTTGGGTTTTGGGAAGAGGGAGATGTTTATTCTAGCCTGTACGATCATGAGAGACGATATACATATTTACCAATAATGGTGTTATCAATTATGTATTATACTTACTAGTACGAAGAGATCATATAACTGTATAATAATCTTGTCTGGTGATATCATATTGGTGACATCCTCGCTACACCGTAATGGTGTATACATTTATATATCTTCAGTGTGATATGAACTTTTGTCTGGTTTAATACCTGCATGAAATAGTAAGATTATGGCATATTACCCATCTGTTTGGTTAGTTTCTGTGACTGGTGTGTTGGTATACCATTTACCTAAATGGTTAGATCAAGTTTTATTACATACTTGTTTAATTCTTACCTTCATAGTGAGATTACTTAACTGATGTTGTTGTTTAATACTTACCCTCATAGTGAGATTATTTGACAGATGTGGTGGTTTAATACTTACCTTTATGGTGAGATTATTTGACTGATGTGGTTTAATACTTACCTTTATGGTGAGATTATTTGACTGATGTGGTGGTTTAATACTTACCCTCATAGTGAGATTATTTGACTGATGTGGTGGTTTAATACTTACCTTTATGGTGAAAGATTTTTGACTGATGTGGTGGTTTAATACTTACCTTTATGGTGAGATTATTTGACTGATGTGGTGGTTTAATACTTACCTCATAGTGAGATTATTTGACTGATGTGGTGGTTTAATACTTACCTTTATGGTGAGATTATTTGACTGATGTGGTGGTTTAATACTTACCTTTATAGTGAGATTATTTGACTTTTTTTTTTGTTTTTGATTTTTGTTGGTTATTATAGATTCTTTTGTGATGATTTGTATTAATTAATATCAATCATAGAAATGTGTGAAACCCAATTTCATTCAAAATTTAAATCTAGGATTACACGCACATAAGTAATATGTCACATGTACATATCTCTCAATACAAATTATAAAAAAATTTCTCAACATTATTTGAAATAATACATTAACCTGATAGTTCATGTTTTCTTTTTTATTCCAAACGAATGAAATACTGTCGGTGGGACGTTAAACCCAACCAACCATTTTCTTTTTAAATAATTATGGGATAATTATTTCTTTCAAATCCATTTAATGAATGCTCTACCCACACTATCATAAAGCTTTCATTTTTTTTTTTTATTTCAGTCACTTCTTTTACTTCTTCCTTTATCTGTAAAATGTTTGACTTCTGTGTAATCGTTTGGCCGGGTGATGTGTCCGTGGACGTTGCTGTACTTATTGTTGGTTTTGCATTGACGACAATCGAACTTTACCTGTTGTTTATTGAGACTGTGACATGAAACATTTGTCAGCGAACATTGTCGTCCTACAGAACTATACATATCAAGGTAAATTTGTAGGAGTAGTACATATGTAATTTGTAACTTTACTAAACCTAAAATGCCTTGTTATAAGCGATTTATATGGAGGTGTGAACAAGGTAAACAAGGTAACCACGACGCATTAAGGCATGAAATAGCTCTTACAGATCGGGATTCTCATATAGAAATTGAAATTGACAAATATGCTAGCAATTTCTCATCAATACTCTTAAATATTGCAAAAAAACATATACCTAATACAATTGTTAACATAAGATCTAATGATATCCCATGGATGACATCCAACATAAAACTTAATATACGGAAACGTAAACAATTATATAAAAAGGCTAAACTCGCTAATTCAACGTACTATTGGCAAAAATTTAGAGAAATAAGAAATCAAACAATAACACTCATAAGGAAAGCAAAAGATGATTATATAACTAAAATGTGCAACAAACTCAAATGTGGACATCCCACTTCCAAAGGTTGGTGGAAAACACTTAAAACACTTACTTTTGGAAATCCAGATAACTCTATTCCACCGCTCTTGAATCCTTCTACTAATTCATTAACTATTAATGATGAAGAAAAAACAAATGTACTTAACAATTTCTTTCAAAGTCAAACTATTATTGACGATAAAACTGAGACTCCTAAGATATCGAATCATTGTGCCCGTAGTTTATCAATCATTAAATTCACTCCAAATGAGGTATACAATGTTCTAAAAAAAAACTTAGATGTCAATAAAGCTTCAGGACCAGATGGAATAAGTAATGAGATATTGTTTGAAATTGCTCGTGAGCTTTCTGAACCCTTGTGTAAATTGTTCAACACATCATTAGAATGTTGCAAAATGCCTGACATTTGGAAGGTGGCAAACGTTACAGCAATTTTTAAGAAAGGTGACTCATCACTACCAAGCAATTATCGCCCTATATCACTACTTAATAATATCGAAAAGGTTTTTGAGCGCCTTGTGTATAAATATGTATTTAATCATTTACATGACACTTGTTTCTTTACACCAGCTCAATCTGGTTTTTTACCGGGTGATTCTACAGTTAACCAGCTAACTTTCCGCAGTAATAAATTTAGTAATGCTTTAGATGGTGGGCGTGAAATTAGAGTCGTTTTCTTTGATGTCAGCAAAGCATTTGATACAGTTTGGCACAGAGGTCTTATTGAAAAATTAAAAGCCGCAGGAATCACTGATCCTCTTCTTTCTTGGTTTGTTATTTATTTATCTAATAGGAGGCAGCGTGTAGTTATTTCAGGTACAACTTCAAACTGGTTAAAAATTAATTCGGGTGTTCCCCAAGGTTCGATTCTCGGTCCATTACTTTTCCTTATATACATAAACGATATCGTAAATGATATCCGATCTAATATTAACTTGTTTGCTGATGATACTAGTTTATATGCCATTTCTGATAACCCACTTGAGTCAGCTATAGCATTCCAGAGTGACATCGATAAAATATCTAAATGGGCTGAAACGTGGTTAGTAAATTTCAATCCCTCAAAGTCAGAATCACTTATAATTAGTAGAAAGCAAAATAAAAACCACATCCACCTCTTTTCATTGTTTGGTCAGAAAATTCCAGAAGTTACAGAACACAAACACCTTGGTCTCATCCTCTCTCATGACTGTAGGTGGCTTTCACATATTAATTATATTACAGCCAAAACGTGGAAAAAAAGTCAATATATTGCGTAAGTTGAAATTCATTTTAGATAGAAAATCACTTGAAGTAGTTTACGTATCATTTATCAGACCTATTTTAGAATATGCTGATGTTGTTTGGGGTAACTGTTGTGCTAATGAAAATTACCAGTTAGATAAAATTCAAAACGAATGTGCAAGAATTGTCATTGGTGCAACCAAATAAGTATCACTTAACAAACTACATCATGAAACTGCATGGGATTCCTTATCTAATCGACGAAAGAAACATCGTCTTGTTCTATTCTATAAAATGTTTTACAGCTTAACGCCAAGCTACCTGTCCTCATTAGTGCCAAGTCCCAACACTAATTCTAGATATCAACTTAGAAATAATCAAGATATAAGATGCTTACACGCTCGAACAATTGACTATTATAATTCATTTCTACCTAAAGCAGTTCGTGAATGGAATTCTGTTTCTATCGATACAAGAAATGCATCGTCTATACATGTATTCAAAAGATTTCTAAACTCTGACAGACAAAGCGTTCCAGTTTATTATTGCCAAGGATCTAGACGCATTCAAGTGTTTCATACACGCCTTCGCACTGGTTGTAGCCTACTTAATCACCATCTGTTTTCAAGGGGTCTTGTACCCAACCCTTTCTGTAGATGTGGAGAAATAGAAAATGAAAATCACTTCTTCTTTGAGTGTATATGCTACGCTCAGCCTCGTTTAAACTTATTAAATGACCTACGTGATTTTAATATTCAGTTAGACACATTACTGCATGGCGATCCGTCTTTATCAGTTGAGGAAAACTCGTTTATATTTGCGTCTGTACAAAAGTTGCCTCACTCGATTGAATTTGATTTAGATTGCACTGATGTCATATATTTTACCTAATTCTTCTCTTTCTATCTTCCTAACTTTCCTATTTTGTTTTGCTTAGAAAGAGTACATTTGTCAACTAATAAGTATTTTCCCACTTGATATATAGAGCATGTCATGGTTACGACAACTTCGAAAGGGGAAATAAGCTTTATAAGCTTTAGGTAGCTTTCTTTTAAATCCCCATGTATTAATATCAATATCTTTATGACATCCTAAAACGTATTTACATTTCATATATGTATATGCTTCATTGATGTTTTTCTTTGTAACTATGTTTGGGAAATAAATATGTTTAAACCAACATGTTATATGTACTCACTAATTCTGAAATAAATATGCATGGATGGTGATTATAAAAAATAACCTTGTTATTTATCACATAAAAGAATTATTGATAGCGCTGTTAGTTGAACATCTCTCTCTCTCTCCAAACAATAAATTCATGGTTCTGTTTATGCATTAGTCATTGTTTATATATTACATTTTATGGAGTTAATCGCGAGCGATGCTAAGCGAAGCGCTGCAATAAATCCATAAAAATCAAAGTATAAACAATAAAATATTTACAGTTTGTCACGTGCGCCATACGCTTTATATTTGACATCACACTATAAATCCGCCTCTTATTTGACTGATAACTTCACGTGATGTTTAAGGTACGGTTCATAGTCAGCATCGCTGGTTACATTTATATTTTGAGCTAGCAAAACATGACAAAAAACAGTCGCCGCCGCAACAAGCTTCGCCCATAACCCGCGTTGGTCACGAAGGCAGCATACACTTTTCATATCAAAACATCACGCTTCATTTCATGCAATATATTTTTCAAATTTTGAAATCTCACTGGACGATTAGGTCGGACAAACAGAAAACGACATTGACTATAAACAATATCGCCTCGGATTGTTGTACTTTTTAGTTTGCTAATATTTAAATATGAATTGGTACATCTTGATATATATTTACTCGTCGATGTTACGATAGTATATATGTATAATCCACTTGTGTCATTTGTTAAATGTTTAGACTAGCGAATGTAGTCTATATTTGCATGCATGCATCAAGAAATATTTCGACATAACTTTTTTAAATCAAGTTTGCATAAACTTACTACCATATTTCAGCATTGCTTTTTTAAGTGACCGCTTAATTACCGTCCACGTAAAATTGTGAAATAAACCGGCAAAGTTGAATAAAAGTATATCTGGGCATAACAGATGGTACTTTTATAAGATTAAACCACCTAAACAGTGAACAGTTTATTTATCTGCACTATATCACACAAGCCAACCTTTTGATTTTACCTCAGATAGACGACTTAAACACGGATGAGCATTTGTTGCGTCTATCTGAATACATGTTTATATGTATCAAGAAGTGCCGGATCAACCTAAGTCCACAGTTATACGAGTACTGAAAATGAACCTGGGCAAGGGAATCGATACCATGAAATTCTTGTAAAAATCACTTATCTTCGTTGTCATTAAATTTCGTGGAATCTGTGATAAAGCCGATTTCGTTGGTATATATATTCGTGGAACCCTGTTCTAGAAAGCATGAGGTTTATGAAATAAACAGTTTTCGTGGGGATAAATATTCGTGTATACAGTCCCCCACGAAATCAAAGAAAGTCAGTCCCCCACGAAAATTAATGAGAATACTGTATGTGAGAGTACGATGTTTTCAATAGGTTCCTTTGGCATCTCTACATAGAAGTGTCTTGAAATGACATTTTGATCCAGTTTTAATATACATGACTTCCGATCCGAAGATTTTGGGTTATAACCCTGAATGAGGCAAGGGTGTCTTTAGGTAATCCTTCCGAACTCAAATTGCAAGACAAACTCTTGTTGTCTCGTGTGGTTTATTATCACATGTATATGCTTATACCAAGCTTCTTTCATTTTACTTCTTGACTTCCGATCTTTTCATCGAGAGATATTTTTCTTGAACTCAAAACTAGTAAAAAAGTTCTCTTGAAAACGCTTTCTACGAATGTGTACATAAAAGATACCCTTTAATTACCATCTTACTGCATTTCGCGACTGGGTTAACAGGTTGCTAAATGTGTTTATGTAATAGGAAAACTCTTCGAAGGGTTTTCGATTTCTGAAGTATTTTGACTGACTACAATAAAAAAGAAAGAAATCCGTCTTACATGCAAAAAGGCACAAAAATACATAGTTATAACGAAGTCCAAATATAACGTGTGGGCTCTCTAAATATGAATTATTAAACACAAATAGACAGGTTAACTACAGATATCGACAACCTCAACATAACCAGGGGTAATTATTTTGTGTACAATGTGCCGAACACCGTGAATATTACCTATCACATGACTTTTGGTTCGACTGAAGATCATGCGGTGTATGTTTCTTATTATTGGATTCCTTTCAATTACAATAAAATGATCGCTGAAAAACCTCTTCAAATCAAATCCTATTTAAACGTAGCTTTGAAGGAAGAATTATATAGACAAGAACATTCTATATAAAAGCTCAATAGTAAACCAAAACAAAACCGGTGTTATGGAAAAAAATAACAATGGCCGCCAGTGATGTAGGAAAGTAAAGCAAACCTATCACGAATGCCAGGGAATGTCTTTTATCTGAGTTGAGAAAGCTTGTGGTCAGGCCCGTTTGTCATTTGTATATTTGTCGCATATAGATATCGTTTTGTTTATTTTGTAAATATTTTGACCATAAAATAATTAAAATATTCATACGTGATTAGCACAACCTTGTCTAAATTGTGTTTTAATTTTCTTAATTAGGTACGGAAGCTGTTATCTAGAATGTGTATTACAAACATGTCTAAACATACCAAGACATGTATAAATATAAATATTACATACTGACCAAACCCAGGTGTTTCCGAAAGGGATTAATATTTAGTTGTAAAGCGTTATTCCCCATTGAAATAAACATAAAAGTAAAGGTGTAATATGTTGTGGATCTCTCTCTCTCTCCCTCTCTCTCTCTTTCTCTCTCTTATATGCCTTTGCTAGGATATGGTATGCCAAGCATAACAAGGATGTGCCTATTAGTGCATATGGGACAGAAGTTTCCATTAAATGGATGGAAAAATGAGACATTGCGATTATTGAAAGCAAAGAGCACAAACAATTTATTTTTTAAAAGTCGATGATATTGGTTGAAAAAATGTTACTGACGGGAAAACAACAATGTTGTCATTTATTTATTTATTTAACGATGAAGTATGAATTAACAACCCCTTGACTTACACACACTACGCCCATTCTTTAAAAAGAAATCTGAATTAATTCGTGACTTAAGAATATGGGATCTAAGGTGTAGCATCTCTATATAAAGTAGATAGTCCTGCAGTTCATAAACAAACAAGAAACCCCCATTAACATTAAAGCTTTGACATTCGAAACAGACAAGCGGCTGAAGGAGTTTTGATACCATTTCGTCTTTACATAGGTCTTTATTTATGTTTCAGGGAGTAGGGGCTGTGTATATATTCTGTGTTTTATTAATTAATATTTTTAAACATCTTATCGGGGGAGGGGGGGGGTAAATATTGTTTCAAAGTTTCATGTCTATCTTTTAGCCTGTTATTCTAGCTTAGAACGCAACAATACTATTACAGGCAACTCTCGCTACAATAGTGTTTGTAAATCACGTTTCACGTGAATGGTGTTGTATCGAGAGTTGACTGTATCATTATTTATCATTATTTGACATTATACAGAGATGGCTGTACCTCACCGTGCACAAATCAGAGACCAGACCTTCCTTAAATGGGTCCGGGCGGGGCTGGGCCTCAAATATACCAAGGAAGGAACAGAATCATTTATTGATAATGAAACTAAAGACTTCCATAACCAACTGCTGAAACATCTTGGCTAACAGCCAAAGACCTGTGGCCAATGTACTATAGACAAATTATTGCCTCATGAACCAGCAAAATGTCCAGGACGGAAAGATACTTGCATTTGTTCCAATGAACCAAAGAAGCGACGACGTTGTCCAAGCAACATGCGCGACACTTTACGATGGAATAGTGTCGGCACACAGGTTCAAGGGACCCTCCTGGAAAAATTCCAATATGAACCTATGGGTAAGCGACCACTGGGAAGTAGCGAAAAACTTCCTTCCTGACACAGGAGGATACACAAACACCACGTGTGCCATTGACACAGACTTGAGTGGACTGATCAATATAGGGATTAATCTGAGGAATATTAAAACCCGCCACAATTTAAAAGTCAGCAGTGTTGGTGGTCCAGATGATTTCTGCAAGGTAATTTATAATGTATTTTAGGGAATATAACCTATGTTCAATTATTGCAAGGGTTTGTCAGCAATGTTGATACTACATATAACACTTGATTATCGCTTGATAAGAGTCGAAGTAAATGATTAAATGTTGAATTATATTTAGACAAAATATATAAAACAAATATTTTAGCAATATGTTGTTAGAATGTTTTATTAGCAGGGCTTACCTAATGCTTCATAAACCATTTTCGATTGTGTATTCGAATTATCCTGGCTTGGAAGGCAAACATTATGGCTCATTTTTATGTGTGTCCTTTCAAAGTGTGAAGTACAAGTACTTCAGGGAACTGTTGAAAGCGGGATTGTTGATAACTACAATAAACTATAAACATATAACCACATAATCAGAGTAACCTTCCTTTCTGACTACCTTAATTAGAGACAACCTGCCGTAAACGATCGCTCTCGGGTCCTCCCGACCGATATCACTATATTGTTAGGCTTCCTTAATCGACCACATAAAATGCATATCTAGAAGTCCGGAAAACCTCGATGAGCGAACAACAATATAGGCACCGATATTTTTATGCCTAAATATTTACACGTTACAGGTTACACGGTATAACAAACCCGGATTGATCAAACACCCGGGTACATTGTTCACATTTCCTACCAAATTTCATCCCTTTTACTGGTACCTGACACATTAAACTGCGCGTTATATCACGCAAATCTTTTCGTTTTGTGATGGCATTTTCTATATTTACCCAATCTATATTGAACAATGTTAAACTAGGATGTTCCATCAATATGTTGATTTCAACGTAGATATATAACTTATAGGCCGAATTACATCACTCCGGGTCTCGCGAGTATATTATGTATATTGTTTTGAAATCAAACTGCTAGATTTGATGTAGTTGATGTATCTAACTTTGATTGAAAATATGTATTATTCGCTGTTATATTGATAACTTAATAATAAATATACACATATATATTATGTTGGTCCTTATGGTATTTGTATCAAATGACCAAATGCTTTTTGGGCATAAACTAGTTCATCATTAGCAGACTTTACTGAAGATGCAAAATTCGTTTTCCCAAACTATGTGTTATAAGCTTAAACATGTAGTCATTATAACGCACACTGTCTGGTTTCAGTGCAGACGTTTAAGAAATGCTATCCTGCACAATGCAAACCAGTCCATAACTGATCCGGACTTGCAGGGCTATCTTGGTGACATGAGGGCGACGTTGCAGTGCACAGCTGCCCTTATTAATGATGCCGCAGCACAGCGGTCTGTCCTTAAACTGAGAGAGGTAAGGTTCAGTAATTCACACTTGGCACATAAGTGCTGTGTCCAACTACAATCCATTTGAAAGCAACTGGTTATCTACTGTTTTAGAAAGACCATTAAGATCTGGATATATTTTCTAGTGCTTAAATAGGACTGGTTGTAGCAGTTATCCCCAAGCTTAATTGTCTAAATTTTCTTGAATATAGGGCCCAGTCAATTTTCTCCAGCATTAACACTTATTGTAGCACATAAGTTTGTTCCTTAATTGGATTTATCATACACTTTTCTCCCAATTACAGAACTACCGCTGCGCTACTAATCAAGGGAAGTTGTGTTTGTAATGTATCAAACCTTTATCTTGAGAACAATGACTTGATTTTGCCCTCATAATGAACAAAATTGGACATAAGAAAAGCAAACATCAAACTTTGTTTATTAAGGTAAATAGGTCCTTCCTTATGATTTGAGTGATTTGGTGTAAAGATCAAAAGGACATTAACAATGACATTGATCAAATGTTATTATCCAAATGTTATTTTTAAATCAAATAAATAATGAGTTGTGACACAAGTTATGTGGTAGATATTTTATGTTCATGAAAAAGCTTAGAATATTTTTGGGTATAAGGGCATCTCTCTTTCCATTCCTACAGGATCTCCCCCTTTGTTTTGTACAATTATGTCTACGTCATGAAGTTAAAGAGAGGCATATAATATTATAATTGTTCCTAATTCGAAAATAGATGTAGAACAGTATTGTTTTCTGTTTAAGAATTATGTTACAGTGGCGCTATCGTATCAGCGTATATCGTTCGTATCGCATCGAATCGTATCGTATACTCAATCGCATCGTAACGTATTGAATCGTATCCTATCGCATTACACATAATGAACTGGATCTTATCGCATCGTGTCGTAAAGCAATGGTATATCGTAAATCGTATATCGTAAATCGCATAACGTATATCGAATCGAATCACTCTAAGATTTTTGGCAGTCTATGTTTCGGGACACCCTTTATTTATTTAAAGAAAATAATTATTCTTCGTGTCTCTAAATTCAACATTTTGCGTATATGTATCATTTTTTATCATAAATTATATTATGTAGTATAATCTTATTATGTGTTTAGTTATAATAACATTCTTTAACTTTTTATGTACCGGTATATACATGTGTAATGGCCTACGTGACTTTCTGCAACAGACGCCGTGCGTCGTTAAGCAATTTAATGCACGTGTGAAAAATATTGTAACGTGCCGAGCTTCGACAGATGATTATAAGTATGAATATTCACAGATTATAATATTTATAAAGAAAGTATATATGAATTTTCCCCGGCTACCTGGCTTATTAATGATTGTGAAAAGAAAATAAATATAATATATATACAAAACCCTGGCTACTTTCCCAGACAAATATAAACGGAGAAGACGGGCTATTATAATTCTATTGTTTTAATCCTATATAAAGTAATAAGACCGGCTATACCAAGCTATAACGCACGGTCAATATAAACCCTGACAAATACCCTGCCAGAAAACTAAACCAGTCTAAACTATCAGAAATATAATTTCGCAACCCGAGCTATTTGGGATGGGCAACTAATCCTGAACCCTCTCGATCGAAGCTAGCTTCGCCGAGAACCCGAGCCAGTATTTTGTGCCAACCCGTACTCAAAGTTCCGAATAATTAATTCCTTAATTTAACCGTTTAGCTTTTCTCTCGAAGTGAACACCTCGACTGTTAAACACAGACTGACTAAAAAACCGAATTGCGCGCCTTTTTATACCCGTGCTCACGCGCACGTGCCGGAAGTCAGAATCCCGAATAAACTTAAAGAGCGCCTAAACACGAAACTTTATTTAATGAGCGTCCATTTACCAAGACCGTATCAAGACCGTTTAAATGAAGAAAATAAAGGTGATAAAACATACACATCTTTATAATAATTATTTTTCTATAAAATAGCAATAATTTCCAAAAATTAACTACAAAAGAATTAACCAAATACCAATTATTTACCATAGAATCCGTGTTTATATCTGAAATGGAAGTTGTCGCAAAATCAACAGGGGAGGTAACTTTTCTAAACTAATAAAAACTATATGCGTCACATTACCCACGCCTCCGGTTACATGCGTCCCGCATGAAACAAACATAAGAGATGGATAATCAAAAACATAACTTGAAAATTCCAACAACTTTTAATTTCAACTAAACATTTCCAAAAACAAATGACCCTATACTTTGACTATTTAAAACTGAGCATATTTAAACAAACGTGATAACAAAGACAGAACTATTGTCAAGAACCAAACTTCTGAACGGTAAGTATAAGTCAATTGTCAAATCTGATCTTCAGACAGAACTCTCCACCTCCTGGTCTCATTACTCTTTCTAACTCAATATTCTCTGGCTTGATAGAGATATTATTGTCCATGACATCACTGAGTTTTATCTTGAAACTTGGCAAACACATTCCTGCCCTTGACGAAGACTGCATCATCACCAGGGTATTTGTGTCCTCTGCAACTATGACCTTATGCTGTACATTTCTTTGTTCCTCTGTTTAAAATTCACACTTGTACTCTATCACTAGTGTCTTCCCACTGTCCTCCTTACATCTAGCACTATTCTCACCAGCATCATTCACGTCTACAGTCTCTTTATCATCATTCTTCTCTCCTTCGTTCAACTCTTTCCCAATATCTTCAGTCCCAGTCATTCTGCAGATTCTTTCTTCTCTTGTCTTACTTGTCTCCTTCCTAAACACAGTATCAGTCTCTTTACTCTTCAATTGTTCATCAACACTCTTCTTAGTACTGTCTTCCAATACATTTTCACCCACAGTGACGGTGTCTCTGGCACTAGGCTCAACCCTTTTCCGCTTAGGGGCACACACTGGGGATGGATCGGTCCTTTTCCTGATGATGCGTTCTACTTGTGTGGCATCTGATGCAGCATCGACAGCTACTTCAGTATCAACATCCCAATCCGATTCTTCTTTTCCTTCTTCACTTCCAGAGTCTTTAGCTGGTTCGTTAGCAAGCGGGTGCTGCGTTTTCAAATGCTTCTTTAAGTACGCAGCCTTCTTGAAGCTGTTTCCACATATTTGGCAGATCACCAGCTTTGCCGCACACTGTTGGATATGACGCCCATAATCTTCATTGGGTTAAACATCTTTCTTGCATACCTAGCACAGAATCTTCTTTCGGGGTGTTAACTTTGTTTTTGGCATAATCTCGGATGGACTGAAAGAAGAAAGTAGATAATCTTTGAACCATACTGGTTTTCTTTTCACTCGTTTATGAGTCAACATCTCATCACATTCATCAAGCTCAACTTCATTCACACACTCTCCATCGATATTACTATCACACACTTTCTCAGAATCATCCTCTTTTTCATCTTTAAACTCTCCAGTTAGCATCTGCTCTTTCGTTTTCCTCATTCTATCACAATGCGCAACTTGCTGTGAGCCTGACCTACCACAATTAACTTTATAAAGAACATCAGACAATTTCTCCTTAACGATAAATGGATCCCTCCAAAATGATGTGAATTTGGGAGAACACCCAATTTTCTTTATTGGGAAGAAAACATAGACCTTATCATCAGCCTTAAAAGACTCGTACGATACTTTCCTATCTCTGTATTTCTTTTGTCTTAGTTCAGCTTGACCCGTGTTGGAACGAACCAGAGAATGGGCTGACTCTAATCTTTCTCTAAGTTCCCAAACCCACTGATTTTCAGGAAAAGGTCTGATAGCAGAGGGCATTTCATATGCTATATCTAAAGGAGTTGCTGTTTTACGACCTAGCATTAACATGTTAGGGGAAATACCCGTAGTCTCATGATTTGAAGCACTATAAGCCATCATTACATATGGAATTTGTTCATCCCAGTTATCATGATTCTCATTCACGAAGGAACTAAGCATGGTCGTGAGACTTTTATTGAACCTTTCGACCATTCCGTCCGATTGGGGATGGTAAGCTGTTGTCCTTGTTTTTACAATTTGTAACATTTCGCACATTTCACTAAACAAGTGACTTTCAAATTGCTTCCCTTGGTCTGAGTGTATTCTGTCAGGTATACCAAACCTAGTGATAAATTCTTCAACCAACACTTTAGCAACTGTTCTTGCTTCCATATTAGGTATTGCATAACTCTCCGTCCATTTAGTAAAGTAATCTGCGATCACTACAATATATTTGTTTCCCCGTTCAGTCTTTGGAAGCTCTCCTAGTATATCTATGGCAATTCGCTCAAGTGGATATCCACTTCTCACTATTTGCAGAGGTGCAGCTTTTGTCTTTATTGGTCCCTTTCGTTTTGCACATTTATCACAACCAGCTATGAAAGCTTCAACGTCATGTTTAAGTCCAGGCCAGTAGTATCTTTGCCTTATCTTATTCAAGGTCTTTTTAATTCCTAGGTGACCTGATGCCTTAATGTTTTGGGAATATTCTAATACTTTCCTCCTTTCTCCGAGAGGTACAACGGCCTGCAAATTTATTAACTTTGTTCCTAAGACATCCCATCTTCTTACAAGAATACCATCAACAATTTTGAGTCTTGACCACTGGTTCCAGAGTGACTTGAGAAAATGACTTTGACTTGCAATAGATTCATGGTCTGGTCTTTGACCTTCTGATAACCACTTTTTGAGGAGACAGATATCCTCATTTTTATTTTGAGCAGCTTGGATGTTATCAACACAATCTGGCATTTCTGTTGAGAAATGGTTTGATTTTACCATTTTAATATTGTCGACCTGGCTGTCATCCACTTCTGTTTCTAACATGCCACATTGTTTGCACGACAGTCTACTAAGCCCATCTCCATTACTGTGCAACCTCCCTGGCCGGTGCTCTATGGCCATATTGTATGAGGATAAAACCTCAAGCCATCTTGCAACTTGACCCTCAGGGTTTTTAAAATTGGTCTGTTCGTACTGTAAATGCCTTGCCATATAGATAATTGCGAAAATATTTGACGAAGTGAACTACAGCAAGAAGTTCCTTTCTGGTGACAAAATAGTGACGTTCAGATTTCGTGGGAGTGCGACTCGCATATGCAACAGCATGTTCAACTCCATTTATTTTCTGAGACAGCACGCCACCAATAGATACATCACTAGCATCAGTGTCTAAAATAAAAGGCTTAGAAAAGTCCGGATGTACCAAAATTGGTGCCTGTGAAAGTTTTTTCTTAAGCGCCTGGAAAGCCGTTTCGCATTTCTCATCCCATTCAAACTTCTTTCCTTTTTCTGTTAGCAGATAAAGTGGTTTTGCAATATTAGCATATCCCTCTATAAAACGCCGGTAGTATCCGCAGAAACCCAAGAAAGATCTTACTTCTGTAACACATTTAGGAATTTGCCAGTCTTTTACCACTTTAATCTTCTTCGGATCTGTCTTGACACCCTCCTGTGAGATGATGTGCCCGAGGAATTCCACCTCCTTTGCAAACAACTGGCATTTTCTTGGCTTTAACTTGAGCCCCGCACCTTGAAACCTTTCAAGAACCTGATCTAAATTGTTCAGCATGTCATCAAACGTTTTTCCAGTCACAATGACATCGTCAAGATAGATCAAACATATTTGCCAGTTGAGACCCGAGAGTATATGCTCCATCAAACGCTCAAACGACGCAGGAGCGTTACACAGTCCGAAGGGCATTATCTTAAATTAAAAAATACCCCTTCTTGTGGTAAAAGCTGTTTTCTGGCGATCATATGCATCCACTTCCATTTGCCAATATCCGGAATTCATGTCAAGGCACGAAAACCACTCTGAACCTGCAAGTTGATCTAGAGACTCGTCAATACGAGGCAGTGGATAAGCATCTTTTATAGTTACGTCATTGAGTTTGCGGTAATCCACACAAAATCTTTTACTACCATATTTCTTTTGTACCATAACCACACCACTCGCCCATGGACTTGATGAGGGTTGAATGACATCCTTTTGAAGCATATCTGATATATGCTCATCTACCTCTTTATACTTATTGACAGGCATTTTCCTTAACGGCTGCTTGATGGTATGAGCGTCCCCAGTTATAATTTTGTGTCTGACAATTCCTGTGCGTCCAAGGTCAGCATCTGTTTCAGAGAAAGTGGATGCATACTTGTTTAATAATTTTGCAACTTCTGACTTTTGCCTGGTGGTCATGTCGCTCACTGTTTTGTCATAAAGATCTTTTAGATGTGCTGGGACGTCAGCAGATGACTGTTGCTTCTTTACAGCAGTCACTAAACTCAAATTCGCAACATGGGTTCCAGGATAGATTATTTATGTCTCATTTTCCAGGTTCATCAACCTAACTGGAATATTGTTTTGTGCATGAACAAGGGCTTTAGCTACCAAGCTATGTCCATTCTGTATGAACTTTTCTGATGGTTCGACCAGACACAAAGCCTGCTTTTCAGAATCTGGCATTGAGACATTTCCTTTTGTTACCACCTCAGATCTCGGGGGTAGTATTGTTTTATCTGCTACTGTTATCCTATAGCACCCCATCTTTCCAAATATGGTTAACTTGCAGTCTTTGCCATCTATACTGATAGTGTTTGTGTTAAGATCAATCTTGCAACTATGCTTGCTCAAGAAATCTAATCCAATGATTATATCCATGTCTATATCCGCCACTATGACACCCATTTTACACCTAATACCTCCTATGACTATCTGTACAGACGCTTTTCCTGATGTCATGACTTGAACACCTGAGGCAGTGTATATGGTTTGATCAAACACCTCTAAATGGGTTGAATCACGCTTGAGACGGTCCCAGAACCCCGTTGAGACAATTGTGAGGGTTGCCCCCGTGTCAATCAAGCACTCGGTCTTGACAGTGTTGTCGCGTGCTTTTATTAAAAACAGTGAAAGAGATGATCGTTACTTACGCATATACATGTACCTAAATTATAGTTCTAATGTGTATTTATTTTACTTTATTTACCCCCCCCCCCTCTCTCTCTCTCTCTCCACATATTCAAACGACATAATTTCCACAGAACATATTTCCTTTTCTTCTCTCCCTCTTTTTCAGTTTGAATAAGCAATATAATATCAGGAGGTCTTGGATTCGAAGCTCAACCGGGGTACATTTCTCCGGTGATAGCGTCAAGACGTATAAAATATTTGTACTAGATTCGCCCTTGTCTTGGACTCGGCAAATTGGGGTTGCCATGGGAACTCGGAGAACTCAGTACTGCTTCCAAGCAGGAACTTCTCTCCCGTGTATCGATCGGTGCTATTCCCCTGACATGTAAAAGAACCAATACGTCTTTTCGCGAAATGAGCTAGGGTATCGCACCCGGACTCACTTGTATCCAAACACTGTCTTTTCCGATGCTTTTTTTTTTCAGCAAAAAAACAAAAACAAAAAAAAGCAGGACCCTTACAATAGAAGATTAACATACTGCCGTTGAGAATAGAGGCATACGGTTTTGGTCAAATTACCGATCTCTCCTTGTCCGTGAAAACACAAATTCACTACATGATAAAAGTTAAATGGGAAAAAATCCATTTTATTACATGTATTGTTCGCTTAAATTATAAATGATTTTTTTTCTCTTGTATGTACATTTATGCACGAATGTGTATATTTAACCAACGTAATAGTATTTCACATGTATAGTTCGCTTAAAATATATCTGATTTTTTTTTCCCTTGTATGTACATTTATGCACGAATGTGTATTTTTAACCTACGTAATAGTATTTCACCAGACGTGTGTCATACCCTCTTATCAGCGGGCACAGCATGTGTTGATTTTGACGGGATATGTCACCTTTATTTATCGCCGGTACCGATATACATTGTACCGTCACTCACCCCCCACCCCCAATCCCACCCCAAAGCGAGGGAGGGACAATCAACCTTTACACAACATGAATGTTATAATTGGTACTAATTAACACGACAGAAAACATGAAAGATGGTCGCAGGCCTATTGTGAGAAAGAACCAGGGTGTTATGTACGTAGTGTCACTAGGTAGCTTAGTCAAAAACTGTTCCTCTATTATAATAAATATTATACAATAATTTACAAGTAACTTAGAATAAGTATGTGTATATACATACATACACTATAGAGCACTTACGTTATATAATCTGTACCGACTAAATTAATATCGTTTGACCAATAGCTCTGCCGCCTATGCGTTTTAGAGTATATATTCACAACATTGCGAGTGTACACAATGAAGTGTGACCCTTAATACAGAAAACTCAAAATTCTTCATCCTACCAAGGAGTGTCCCGAAGACAACGGAGGAATCTACGAGACAACAACAACACGACTACATGTGTTCTTCCATTATTAATTTGATTCATATTGTTTATTCCTTTTTATATATATCATATTTACATTATTATTCTAAAATTAAATTGTCATCATAGAAATATTATATTCCGAAGAGGAAGACATTCTATATATCAGTATATTTCCATAGCTAATCCTGTTGATGATGATATTAATAGTAAAAGCTCTCTCTCTCTTTCTCTCTCTCTCTCTCTCTCTCTCTCTCTCTTGAGTGGGTGGAGTTCTTTAAAAATTAAAGACTAATGGACTTTTAAAAAATATAGTAATCACATACGAGTAAGTCTTGGAGTATTCTTATGATTGATAAAACAAATAAAAAAGCGAGTAAAATATAGCAACAGTTCTTTTATAGGAACAAATAATTTGTGCTTATGGTTAAAAGCATGGGACCAATTTAGAAGTTGTTTGCAAATAAGATTTTCTGCTATAATCATGTATAACCTGCGACAGAATCGGCGACCTCTTCACTAATTACTTTTCTTCGAACAAGATTGCCTTCCGGAACTCTTTTTTTAATTAATTAATTGTTTAAAGAAGCAGCAATACGGGTATCTCTTTCTCTCTATATATAAGGTGCAGGTTGCATGCACATGTTCATGCATCATTACATTTTTTCGGCTATTTGACAGTTAACCAGAAATTCTCTAGCACGTGCTATACTTCTATGTGTTAGTTCACAAGCGCTCATTGAGCGGTCGCGATCATATATAAAAGGGCATGGACCAATTATATTATATTCATATTATTTAAGAAAACATATTGTGTAAATTAACACAAGTAGTGGAGTACTAGATATCAGTAAAGTACTGTTATCATTTGTTTTTATTGTGATTGTTATTATTACACGAACTCATAAAAATATATTTATAAATAATCTTCATTAAAAAAAAAAAAAAAAAAAAAAAAAAATTCTCTCATTACATGTGCGGTTAACAATTGCCTCGATGGAGATCGCAGAGTCTGTCTTTTTTTCACGGGGACCGCAATTTAGTATGTCCCCATTTCCTGTCGATCGCTATGTTTATTTCAGATGAACACACGGATTACCAGTTATATGTAACGATAAATATTGTTAACAACATGAATTGTTTGCATATTTCTGGACATGTAGTCAAATCAAGCTTGCAGGTATAAAAATGTCATGTAAACCGTGCTTACCGTATATCGCATATCGCATAACGTAAATCGCAGGTCGTGGATCTATATAAAAAAAAAAAATTGCTATCGTATTTCGCATTTCGCATATCGTATATCGTATATCGTTCGTATTTCAATCGTATATCATTCGTATTTTTGACAACTGATACGATAGCACCACTGTAATAACTCAGCAATACAGTCAAGTGTATTTGAAATCAAATAGAGGTTTGAACGGACCGGAGCTTATCGCATGTATATCTAACGAAAGAGCCCCGTTTTCTTAACTCTCTGGGATCTACATATTAAAGGGAAAAAAATATGTTTAGACAAACTATGAAGAAATGATTAACATGCAACTTAAAACAACTAGAGGAAACAAATACTTTATTAATGAAGCGAGAAACAATGCATTATACTGTCAATAATTGAAACAGGTCTAGCAGATTGAATTATACTACTTAAATTGTTCATATAAATATATTCCAATTGACTTACGATAGGCAGATGGTTCTTCCCGGGTGTGTCAGTGCAGTCGGGTTCTTCCTCAACCTGTGTTCTGCAGGTTTTCGATATACAACAATAGACTGTCTCAGCAACTGTAAACTCGAGTACAACAGTATCAACAAAGGGCAATTAAGATGGCGTGTGGAATTCATAGAATACGCGACATTTCAACAAAAGAGATAGATAAGAAAAAAAAATAGAAATTCACTCATAACGGACGTGCAAGTGTGCGCTCGTACCATCATTATACAATAGAAAAAATATACTTACATGACGATTTCCTATTTAAGTGTGTGGCATTTTTACATAACATACATTTTCATTATTGCTCATGTTCACTATTATATATTATAAACTTTATACGAGAATATAATGCGAGAATATGTGTTGTATAACTTTTTCTATTTAGTTATCTGCACTTTTCGTGATTGTAGCTTTTATTCTAAAAATACAATCATTTCAAACTCTAAATTGGTATTTTTTGCGAGAATGTACAAGTAATATAAGATGATGTTACATCGGGTGTCAAATAAATGAGTCACTGTGGTTCTTTAATATAGACCTGGACGCCGTGGTCTAATTGTAACCTACCTGAGTGGATTCGAAGGTTATGGATTCTAATCACGTAAGGGGCAAGGAATATTATTGACCTTCCTATGTAAGTACTGGTCCAACCCAAGAATTGTGGAGAGAGATGATAAGTATAAGTTTTAAGAACTTGTTTTCACAATCGAAGCAATATAATTAATATTATAAGGTAGTTCAAGGAAAAGTTGCCTAGTCGCGAAATGTGACTTGGCTGGTATTATACCATTTGTCTACTTACTTGCACTGAACTTAATATAGCCCTCAAATACGAAAGTAGTTTCCTGACATTTCGACAAGATATGCCGATGCAGTTCATGTTCTAGTTGCAGATATACTATATTCGCTTCATATCTTGGATATTTAAATGATATTTTTTCTTCAGTTGGAGACATCAGCATTTCAAATAACAGATGAGGATATCACAGAGGTTATGCGGGCGGTACAAGATGAAAGAAGAAAGCAGGTCAAGGCTGTAAAGGATGAGGGAGAAAACCAGAGACAAATTGTGCTGAGTGAAGCGAGCGGTCAAGTTCAGGGGCGGTCAAGTTCAACAAATAAAGGATGAGGGAGAAAACCAGAGAGATATTGTTCTGAGTGAAGGGGGCGGTCAAGTTCAACAATTAAAGGATGAGGGAGAAAACCAGAGACATATTGTGCTGGGTGGAGGGAGTGGTCAAGTTCAACTTATAAAGGTTGAGGGAGAAAACCAGAGAGAAATTTTGAAGCGTGAAGGTGATGCAATAAAAGAAGAGGGTGATAAACAGAAACATTCTGTAGAAAAATATGCCTCAGAAGCAAAGAAGATGACTCTTGATACAATTAATCTAGAAGGTGACCGACAAAGGAAAATGATGAAAACCGATGCCATGGTTGCTGCTGAGAGCATACAGAATGAAGGAATCCAGCAGGTTATGAAAGTGCAACGTGAAGCAGAAAAACAAAAACAAAGCATTAAGCAAGCGTCTATAAGCAAGGCTGAAGAAAGATACCAAGAAAGGAAAAAAAGTAATTTGTCAATTCATCTACTTCTCGTACTATCTATTAATATCCCCCTGTACTTGTTTATTTGTTGGAGATAACGTCACAACGACAGCATTCTGTGACTTTTGATTTTGTCTACATTAGACAGGACAGGTATAATCACATCACGCTGCGATATCCCGCGGTAGACAAGCGACATGATACCACCTTAGTCACATTATCCCGACAAGACATTTATTCCTTGAACAACCCTTATATGCTAGGAAATAGAGCTATAGAAATATCATTTTAACGGCGTTGTTTTATAGCGACCGGGCATCGAATCCACGAATTGCCGACTCAAACCACACGAGCACCAGGACGGTCTTTTATTTTTTTCTATTGTCCGTTCTCCAAATAACGAGTGTTCAGTCTCGGACCGTCATCCTTGCTATTAACTCATCGTACTGCCTTTTACTTTCTTATTTTTTTCTCGCCAATTAAGCAATTGAGACATCAACAAATTGAAATTAAGCGACCTTTAAAAGTACATACAGAATCATGTATCGAAAATAAAATATTCGTTCGAATAGGAATTATCATTTACTTAAATACATGTAGCATGCAAAATTCACATCTGTAATTGACCACGCGTAGTGATATTCATATAATTATGCGTTATTTTATTTATTTTATTTATTATGCGTTACCTTCACACTATTCAACGTCAGTCAAGTCTTACATTTCCAAAACTATCTATTTCATACTAGCATACTATTTGCTTTTCTTGATAAACTTATTAAAAATAACAGTTCAAAATTATTGTTTATTCTTGAGACTTTTACCCCATGGAAGACAGATGATCACGAGAGAATTAGGATAGAGTAATCTTTGATGGGGTAAATCACTATTTTCGTATGCTGACTATGGGAAAAAACCTTGTCCTGCTTGCGCATTAATCAATCCGAACGCTCATATCGTAATAGCCAAAATCATATAGCCCCACAACCGATGCTCTGTCCTACTTGTGGAGAGTATCCAGAATGGAAACTTCATTTTGGCTGGCTTGAATATGCCCATGCTTAAAAAATGCATAAAAGCATAAAACTGTCGACTTGATATTTGAACGATACAAATAAAAACACAAAAACATGTCCTTAAGACATAATCATATTTTAAATACACATACTAATTAGACATCTTCAGATGAAACTGAATACATATATATGTACCAATTTATAAGCTTAATACTGATAGTATATAACATCCATTAGCAATATAAGACTAGAACACTGTTTGTAATTAGTATCTACAAACATGACGGCTTTCCAGCTGGTTATTCCAAAACATTGATCATCTGAGTATCCTTTAAGAAAATGACATATATACGTCATTTCAAGGGAAAAATTAATAGATTTATACTTGTTATTGAAAGACAGACATTTTTTTAACGAAAGCAAATTTGACGTGATGTTTCCGAAAAATAATACCGGTCATAACTATGTAAACTTTAACTTCTCAACTGATCAGATTTGTTTCTTTTTTCAGTATTAAAGAATCATCTGATAGAGACCTACGTAGCATTGTTACAACCAGAAACACTGAAAGAAGTTGACAAACTATATGTACAACCCAGTATGAAACTGATGACAGATAGTACTGGGAAGCCCGTAGACATTGAAGAGGTTTTTTTTCAAGGACAGACTCAGTTTAGCCGGATATATATCTCTGGGGATGCAGGACATGGGAAAACCGCTATGTGTAAAATGTTGGTTTTGGCCTGGTGTCAGGTGCATTCTGGAAGAAAGATCAATCAGCATATTCCTGATGGATTTTTAACCGTCATGAACAGATTTGATTTTCTTTTCTACATTCCTTTAAGGAATTTCAGAAAGGATTGGATTCTTAGTAAAATTATCAGGAAACAGTATTTTGATGACCAAGATGATTTTCTGAATAAGTTTATAGAAAATGAATATGACAAATGTTCATGTCTTGTGATGTTGGACGGATTGGATGAGTGGGAGACCCCCACGGAATATGAAACTCCAATGCATACCACACATGATTTGTTGGATATACGTCAATTCCAGAAATACTCATTTGTCACTACCAGTCGCCCATGGAAGCTAGAGAAATTGAGGCTAATGTCGGCGGAAACAGATAGAGACGTCCGGCTTACCGGAATTAGTGAGGGGGCATGTGATAGATATGTAAAAGAAATGGTTAATGAGTTAAATCAGAAGAACAACCAGAGTCAGAAAAACAGTGACGACTTTCAACAACTGCTGAAGGATAAAGAGCTTA
>CM037779.1:82107838-82157838 GCA_021229015.1 Solen grandis
TAGCATATGAAATGCCCCCGGCTATCAGACCTATTCCTGAAAATCAGTGGGTTTGGGAACTTAGAGAAAGATTAGAGTCAGCCCATTCTCTGGTTCGTTCCAACACGGGTCAAGCTATACTAAGACAAAAGAAATACAGAGGTAGGAAAGTATCGTACGAGTCTTTTAAGGCTGATGATAAGGTCTATGTTTTCTTCCCAATAAAGAAAATTGGGTGTTCTCCCAAATTCACATCATTTTGGAGGGGTCCATTTATCGTTAAGGAGAAATTGTCTGATGTTCTTTATAAAGTTAATTGTGGTAGGTCAGGCTCACAGCAAGTTGTGCATTGTGATAGAATGAGGAAAACGAAAGAGCAGATGCTAACTGGAGAGTTTAAAGATGAAAAAGAGGATGATTCTGAGAAAGTGTGTGATAGTAATATCGATGGAGAGTGTGTGAATGAAGTTGAGCTTGATGAATGTGATGAGATGTTGACTCATAAACGAGTGAAAAGAAAACCAGTATGGTTCAAAGATTATCTACTTTCTTCTTTCAGTCTATCCGAGATTATGCCAAAAACAAAATTAACACCCCGAAAGCAGATTCTGTGCTTGATATGCAAGAAAGATGTTGGACCCAATGAAGATTATGGGCGTCATATCCAACAGTGTGCGGCAAAGCTGGTGATCTGCCAAATATGTGGAAATAGCTTCAAGAAGGCTGCGTACTTAAAGAAGCATTTGAAAACGCAGCACCCGCTTGCTAACAAACCAGCTAAAGACTCTGGAAGTGAAGATGGAGAAGAAGGATCGGATTGGGATGTTGATCCTGAGGTAGCTGTCGATGCTGCGTCAGATGCCACACAAGTAGAACGCATCATCAGGAAAAGGACCGATCCATCCCCAGTGTGAGCCCCTAAGCGGAAAAGGGTTGAGCCTAGTGCCAGAGACACCGTCACTGTGAGTGAAAATGTATTGGAAGACAGTACTAAGAAGAGTGTTGATGAACAATTGAAGAGTAAAGAGACTGTGTAAAAGGGAATGAGAGAAAATGAATTTGAAAAAGAGGAACAAAGAGGTGTACAGCATAAGGTCATAGTTGCAGAGGACACAAATACCCTGGTGATGATGCAGTCTTCGTCAAGAGCAGGAATGTGTTTGCCAAGTTTCAAGATAAAACTCAGTGATGTCATGGACAATAATCTGTCTATCAAGCCAGAGAATATTGAGTTAGAAAGAGTAATGAGACCAGGAGGTGGAGAGTTCTGTCTGAAGATCAGATTTGACAATTGACTTATACTTACCGTTCAGAAGTTTGGTTCTTGACAAGTTCTGTCTTTGTTATCACGCTTGTTTAAATATGCTCAGTTTTAAATAGTCAAAGTATAGGGTCGTTTGTTTATGGAAATGTTTAGTTGAAATTAAAAGTTGTTGGAATTTTCAAGTTATGTTTTTGATTATCCATCTCTTATGTTTGTTTCATGCGGGACGCATGTACCCGGAGGCGTGGGTAATGTGACGCATATAGTTTTTATTAGTTTAGAAAAGTTACCTCCCCTGTTGATTTTGCGACAACTTCCATTTCACATATAAACACGGATTCTAAGGTAAATAATTGGTCTTTGGTTAATTCTTTTGTAGTTAATTATTGGAAATTATTGCTATTTTATAGAAAAATAATGATTATAAAGATGTGTATGTTTTATCACCTTTATTTTCTTCATTTAAACGGTCTTGATACGGTCTTGGTAAATAGACGCTCATTAAATAAAGTTTCGTGTTTAGGCGCTCTTTAAGTTTATACGGGATTCTGACTTCCGGCACGTGCGCGTGAGCACGGGTATAAAAAGGCGCGCAATTCTGTTTTTCAGTCAGTCTGTGTTTGGCAGTCGAGGTGTTCACTTCGAGAGAAAAGCTAAACGGTTAAATTAAGGAATTGATTATTCGGAACTTTGAGTACGGGTTGGCACAAAATACTGGCTCGGGTTCTCGGCGAAGCTAGCTTCGATCGAGAGGGTTCAGGATTAGTTGCCCATCCCAAATAGCTCGGGTTGCGAAATTATATTTCTAATAGTTTAGACTGGTTCAGTTTTCTGACAGGGTATTTGTCAGGGTTTATATTGCCCGTGCGTTATAGCTTGGTATAGCTGGTCTTATTACTTTATATAGGATTAAAACAATAGAATTATAATAGCCCGTCTTCTTCGTTTATATTTGTCTGGGAAAGTAGCCAGGGTTTTGTATATATATTATATTTCTTTTCTTTTCACAATCATTAATAGGCCAGGTAGCCAGGGAAAATTCATATATACTTTTTTTATAAATATTATTATCTGTGAATATTCATACGTATAATCATCTGTCGAAGCTCGGCACGTTACATAAAAAATTATCGTGCCTTACGTAGGTGGCATGGGGCCACACAAAGTTCCGGACAAACAAATCTTGGAACTACACATATGTGCTGAACATTATCGTGCCTTACGTAGGTGGCATGGGGCCACACAAAGTTCCGGACAAACAAATCTTGGAACTACACATATGTGCTGAACATCGTGATGATATAGCCACCATGATCGTTTTTTATTGTTTTTTTTTGGCTGAATTCATCAATAAGTTGTTCAAAAGACAAGAGTTATATAGAACTTATTTGAAAAATGCATTGGCCGAATAAATATGAATTCAGTCATTAACTCATTATGTGTACCCGAGCTTTGTTTGATTGTTGGGTTTAACATCCCACATAAAATCATTTGGAGACGACCGGTATGTCTACTTGAGACAGATATAGTGCTGCCAACCTGCAGTCTCACGCGGTAGACATGTGGCATGATACCACATCAAGTCAGTATTATCCTGACACCGGACTTGACAGTCCTGGAACTACCCTGTGTATATGCCGAGCGCCAAGCAGATAGCTACCAGTACCATTTTAAACGACTAAGGTGTGTTACGATTGGGGATTGAACCCAAACTGGCTTCTTAAAAAGAAAAAGTGGGGCCTTCGTGGCCGAGAGGGTAAAGTCGCCGACTTTAACACTCACTCAGCCCCTCACCCCGTGGGTTCGAATCCCGGCAGGGTCATTCGGATTTTCATGTGAGGAAGCCTTCCGGCTGACTTGCGGTAGGTCGGTGGTTCTACCCGGATGCCTCCGTGCATTCGGGGTCTTCTTCACCTGTATTTAGCTGGACGTCGCTATATGACTGAAATACTGTCGAAGCGACGGTAAACTCAAATAGTCAAGTCAAGTCAAGTCAAAAAAAAAAGAAGAAGTAAATGAGAGACCAGCCGCTGTGCAACGATTTTAATGCATTAACTCAACGCAGAGATGATTTTTTTCATGGATTGGAGGTTATGGAATGTAAATAGGTGGAATCAAATTCGACATTTAGAATTGAAGTAAAATTGATATTAAAGCGAATTTTCAGTAACAGGTATTAGATATAAAATTTTAATATTGTCAATGTCTAGAACGTAAGTAAATACGAGTTATTTCTTTAGTAAAGATCGAGTCCCAATGACTTATTTAAGTTAGTGGTTCAAAATCAGATTCTGATATTTTACAAGGCACGTGCGCAAACACACACACACACATTATTGCCATGACGATAGCGCGTTGTGCGGCTGTTCTGAGAGAAAATATGGCCTGTAACACACACTGTTACGCCCTCTCCAATAAAGTAACACTAGAAGACCATTATGCAACCAGTGCTTTCTCTCTAATTCAAATAACACATCCGGATGGAAAATTTATGTTGGCTTCCTTATACATTTAAAGCTACTCCTAAAATGATCAGCAATGGCCTTGCACTGAAATTATTGTGCTTCTCCAATATTTTTTCGAAAAAATGATTTTCTCGAATCAAGTAATCCTTCCATTACGTACTGTAAAACTATTTGGTTGAGGGGAATTAGTTTTCTTTGATTCCGCTTGTAATGTCAATAATCAACGTAAATAACACAAATCTTGATCAATTACTGATCTGTCGTTATCTGGAACACAATCCAACGTATAAATATATCCAATAAATTCGCTTTTGATAAATTTTCCCCCGAAATTTCTTCACACCGTTTAGTCGGAAAATGAGACATCAGTTGGAATCGACGACAACAGCCGCGTATATACATGTAGAGCAGGGCGCAGTGTCTATATAAGGTGAGTATTTGTACGGTTATTCAACTGATTTCGTCGTTATCAATGAGTCGCTACCGACTGCTGTCGTCGTTTCTCAAATTTCGAAGACATACCAACACTAACAGCTTATAGCTATTCAAGGAAAGCGTTTGTGAAGCCGTGATTCGGATCAAAAACAAACAGAATGTTAAAGTTAATGATGCTTGAAAATTATTCACTACAATCAGAAAAGTTTTATGACTGATTGATTGGCCAAATGGCTAATCCCATCAAAACTTTTTGTCATTTTTAATTCAAATTCACACTAAGTAATTGCGTTTACAGGACCAATAGTTTGTCAGCAGGTCACCTTTTAGACTGGCTTTGAAATTGTAAACTTGATTTTACCCAAAATCTGTTAGAAAATATACAAACCGTACAAATACTTACCTTGTATAGCCACTGTGTCCCGCGCTACATGTATATAGTATGACTGTTGTCGTCGATTGCAACTGATGTCTCATTTTCCGATATGTCAACTTTGTTATGACAGAATGATATTGATTTTATAACGTCAGGGGTGTAGCTTCCTATAGGTTTACACCTTTTTTCAGGAAAGAAAAGAAAACAACATAACAATGCCAAACATGCAGAATGTTAATATATCATAGTTGTGCGATGATTTACTTGTCTACATGCAATTACTAACAATCCTCTGAACATATTTTTTGTATTAAATTACTAAACGCCAAAACGCACCTCCGGCAATACGGCCCACCTCCCCTCCCCTAGAATTCGGCCTACACATTTATTTAAACCAAACTACACCCCCGGAACGTCAATCCATATAAGGTATGACATTATAAGATTTTAAGTTTATATATCAGGAACGCTCCTTTTTCTTAGACTGATTTGACTTCTTTTAATATCAGGTGTTCCAATTTAATTTGCAAATGTCATGATTTTTGTCAGTACACGATGATGGCTTATAATGACAGATAATACAATATATTCATCAAAATATGTTATTTCTTTAAGTATAAACAAAGTACATTCATTTAAATGTTTTAATATTGCGTTGCCGGCTCGTGCAAAAACCTATTTTTGTATTAATAACATAAATAAGGAAGCTGTTCATTCAATAATAGTTTGTTTTTAATATAATCATATAAAGTACATCGCCTACATTTCCGCGTCCGATTACCAATAACGTCTTTGTTGCAAACAATTTATAAATTTCATGGTTTAAAATAAAATTTAACAAAAGGCTTAATGGACATCTACTTCAGAATATTAGTTTCGCATGTAGGCTTTGAGCAAAAACACTAATAAATATGATCCAGCAGACATTTCCATAGGAAAACTCGAGAACGGCAGATATTGTAAGTGTTTTATAAATGGTTATTTTCAATTATTGGAACCGATTTGACATATCTTCACCTAGACGAGGTTTATTTTTATTTTTATTTATTTTTTTTTTTTTTTTTTTTTTATTTTTTTTTTTTGGTTGTTTTTTGTCATAATAATGCTAAGACTATCCTAAAAGCATAGAGCGGTATATTAAGATTGAATGTACCTTGGAGGGCGTCAGTGTGAGCTTTTTTCTCTAAAAGGAAATCAAAACTTATATATACGCATAATGATGCAAACTGCAAACGTACCACCATATATTTAGCCATTACTCGTGTATTAATCACACAAGACGCAGAACGTGCTCAGGTATTGTTTCGATGTCGACGTGATGAGCAAACGTGAAATGGTGTCAGTCTAAAAGACCTCGGTGCAAGCAGGCCAAACAATCGCACTTGATCTAATATCAAATTGCACCACACGGCGAATAGTGTCTTGCTTACTAGTTTACTTCGTCTCTCGAATTATCAGTGCATGTTACTGTATGTGCCTTTTATTGCACTAGCCTGTCATTTAATTTCACTATTTTTGCGTCTTTTATTGCACTAGTCTGTCGTTTAATTTCACTATATTTGCGTCTTTTATTGCACTAGTCTTTCGTTTAATTTCACTATTTTTGTGTCTTTTATTGCACTAGTCTGTCGTTTAATTTCACTATTTTTGCGTCTTTTATTGCACTAGTCTGTCGTTTTATTTCACTATATTTGCGTCTTTAATTACACTAGTCTGTCGTTTAATTTCACTATATTTGCGTCTTTTATTGCACTAGTCTTTCGTTTAATTTCACTATATTTGCGTCTTTTTAAACAGCAGCTTATAACGTAATTAATACCGAATAAATCCATTTGTTTTCATTTCATACTTATAAAGTAACAACTTGGGTTTCGTTGTGGGAATATAAGTCCGTGAAATACTACATTTCGAAAAATTAAGCGAGAAAAAAAACATCAGTGATATTAAATTGATATTAACAGCTTCTTAACATTTATTGATAAAACTGCAACTGAAGTTTCTTTTAATCAAACATATTATTATTAATGTGTTGTGCATTTCAGGAGTATCTGGAATATCTGACAGTAAAACCAAGTGGTAAAAAACGTCCCCCTCGGGGGTTGGAGGTCATTGGTTCGATTCGCGTTCCCGACAGGCCAAAGTCGATCATTCCGAGCCGGCAGGAGCCGGCACCGTTCATGATACGGTTTTTAATTGCTGAACAGCGTTGTGCGTTTCTCCGTGCCTATATTTACATGATGTAAGTTTGTAAAGGAAAAAAAGGTTTATATATAGATATGTCTATTCCTTTCTTGAAATTGTCAAAGATAATGATTTTGACAGATGTTTTCCTATATTTAAAATTTTGTACATTGTTTAAGGTTATCTGCGGAGTGTTTTATTGTACTTGCACAAAATCAAGTATACATGCAGTTGTTGTTTTCATACTTCAACTTTTCCTGCTAGCAATAATAAGAACAATACAGGTTGTGAAACAGACTACACCACATTATTATTTAAACTTTTTGTATTGCCAGTTACCAACTAGAAATGTAGATCTTCGATTATGTCCTGTTGTACTTATTCTGAAATCACCTTCACCAGCCAGTGCGAAAACCATTAGGTGCGAATGTCATTTATAGGGACAATCTCAAAATGCGAGATTTTGCAATGCTGGTTCCCAATGTACTACTGCGTTAAGTGAAGAAGCAAATACCAGTAGAACAGCGCGAAACGGATTTCCCCGCACGCCAACAACAATATTCCTTAGGCCCGATTCTTTGACGCTTGTGTCAAAAGTTTTCTTGTCTTTATTTAGCACTATCTTTTGTCGTTACAAGAAAGCATGTAAAGTTATTTCCAAGACTTATTAGCCAAGTGTCACGTGGTATAACTTGGCTGTGTAGGTATAACACCACTTGTCTAATTTAGGATAAACATTATAGATGTCTCATATAACTTAAGCACCATATTAATTAAATAAACAATCTATTATTTATGGATTTTTAAGTAGAGAAAAAAGGCTTCTATCAATAAGAAATACAATAACCGACCTGGGAATTCAAGAAATACAATGTTTCTAGAATTCTAGAATTGTATGAAATATTCATTTCATATTTTCCTGCTTTTAATGGAACTTAGGCAAGTGGATTGTACTCTAACATAGGTGAATGTACTGATTTTATGTATTACAAGTTACTTAAATTCTACTTTAGAAATTAATTTGCGCTTTCAGCCTAGAGTGAAATAATATTTACAAATTCTAAATAAAATAAATTCTATTTACATCCTGCTGCGTTATCATGTATTTTTTTACGATTTGACGACATTTATATTTTTTGATTCCGGGTAAAAATAGATACAAATTAATTTTTTGTCATCAGTGAATATATAATATTTATATCTTATAGTGTATGATATACCGTATCATCTATGAGTATGTTTCAGTCTTATCGGTAGTAGCTTGAAATCTCTTGTTAACAATATTTAAGCTAGACTTACTTTCAACACCACATGTAAACGTTATAAACATGCATTATATATTCATAACAACACTTGGAAATGGTCTCGACAGATAAAAGATTATACGAAGGGACATATTGTGACGCTGGATCCAAACGGTCATATACTGAATTCCAAGAGGTCGATAAGATCACACAGTATAATGACTAGAAATTCCCGATCGTGAGATGAACTTCTGTCAGAATTTATTTCATTAATGACGTTGCATGATGGTAACGGCGTCTGTTTTATAATCCCTTAGCATGCATTCAAAAGGTACAAAGAAAAAGGTTAATTATATATCATGCGAAATGTGTTTTAATTGTAATAAGCTTAAACAAAATTTAATTTAAAGATACTTCTCCTGACGTTTTATCTGTAAGAGTACATAAAAAGGGTGGATTTTTTTATCTTGTATTAGGAATGCATTATGAAATAAACATATTTCCATAACTGATTAAGTTGCTTTCACCACCAAACTTTATACAGTAATTCTCCATTTATTCTGACGACTTATCAGAAGCGCATTCACACATATTCTTAATTCTATCATATCTACATATCTATCATGGGAACAAAGTCCTTGCCTAATACATTATGTAAATAGCTTTAAAACATTCTAAAATATAACAAAACAAAATATTTCTGATTTATTTAGGATTTGAAACCTCCATGTTACTTATAAAATTGTGTTTGAACCTTAAATGCCCGTCATCTATAAAAAACATAAATGTGGTATATGTACAAGATAAAAAAAATATTTACAACGAATGAATTAGATCACACATTGATACACTCAGAAAAGGACTTATAAACTTTATAAAAGAAATACAGACGTGTTTTTAAATAAAAAAAAATATTAAAAGCATGATGATCTCGATTACTTCATTGATGAAATCATTAACGTTATTGATTCGTTAAGAAATAGTGGAATCAGCTATAAATGCAAATAAAAGGTCCCAAATAGAAATTCAAGTAAATCCGTTTTCTACAATATATGCAGAGCAACTGTTAAAAACAACACAATCATCATCAAAGTCAATCATTACCATTTACAAAAAAAAAAAACCTGGCGCAATTTCTCTTATTTGAAAACTTGTTGGAGCCAAAGCCATGCAATTAAGCCCTAAGACAATCAGTAGAATCAGCTACTGCAAAGTCAACAAATCAAAACATATGCACGGCTACAATCTGAAACATGCTATTGTATTCTTTAATGAATTATCTCGGAGACGGTGTGCCGACAGCAGTGTAAAACGTTGAGTCATTCTCGTCAATAGAGTTACATCTGCCATCTTGCCAGCTTCGTGCTTCTTCAGGCTGTCTTGGTCTACAGCGACCAGGTATTTCGCGCTTCAAGATGGATGAATCCTCAGATGAAGGTCTCCTTGGCAACTGGCTGTCCTCCTGCGAACCCTCATGCCCATTGCTACTGTTCTCGCGCTTACGAAGAAACTTTGGAGGCTTCCTGACCGCAGTTTGACGTGACAGTGTAAGTCTGTCTTTAACTGGGTGGTCTGGAATATCGATGGACTGCTCTTCAGTTATTATCATAGTTTCAGTTTTCTCAGGTTTGTCGATATCTTTCTTGGCTTCACTTATGCTATATCGACCACTCCTGACACGAGACACAAAGCGAGACAGTCTGGTTTTGTTTTTCTGAGAAACTCGCCGTAATTTTGGAATGTCTTCAAGCTTGCAAGGACCCGTTGAGGGTGTTGCCCTTTTTCTTTCAACCACCTCAGCAATTTTGTTTTTAATCGCTTCAATATTTGACAGTGTGTTAAATTCAGTCAATTTTGAAAGACGCTCAAATGCTAAGTGTGAATATTTAAAGTTGAAGGTCGAATATGGTGTTTGTTCATCATCAAAAATGTCGAAATCTGCAAACTCTTTCTCCTGGCGTGTCTTCCGGCGTACCCCTGTGTAATAAGAAACAAAAATATTGACAATCCATCTTTCAAAATTATACTTCCCATCTCTAAGGTGATATTTTATTATATGAAATAAATGATATATGTTTTGTACACAACCATGAAATGTCTCTGAAATGTTGAGTGTTTCATAGCATCATAGTTCGTGATTCATCGTGTATACATGTACGTTATATCTGATATACGTTAATAATAATGAATCGTTTGAAGTTCTGTTTCACTTTGAATTGAAAAAAAAGATATAAGGACATATGTTGTTTTTGTGGAAGATTTTATTTTTATGGAGTGAACTTTGAAACACACTCAAACGTACACATTTTCTTTTTTATCTTGAAATTATATTTTTATGTTTTTTCACTGTGAAATTGTCAAGTATAATTGATGTCTATATCGCAGTAATCCACACAAAAGCATAAAATAAATTATATCCATTTTTCTCTAACTTCTAATTAAATGTGTGTTGTTTTGACTAGAAAAAAAAACAATATCGGAAAGTGCCTCGTATTTACTGAGACATCATTTAAGAAGTAAAGCAAAAATAATATGTTTGTCAACGTCCTATTTCACCCATAAGAGTACTTCTTGTGGACTTGCTTCTTGGTAGTATTTGTGGTTGTATTACCCAAAACTGAAACTACTGACTTGACTTGAATTGACTATTTGAGTTTACCATCAATTCGACAGTATTTCAGTCACATAGTGACGTCCAGCTAATTACAGGTGGAGGAAGACCCCGCATGCACGGTGGCATCCGGGTAGAATCACCGACCTACCGCAAGCAAGCTGGAAGGCTTCCTCACATAACAAGAGCTGTCCGAAAGACAGCATGCTCGACTCTTCGGGTATTTGACAGTGACGCAATACCATTGTATGAAAGCAGTATTAAAATAATTTATGTGACTCAATTTAGCAGCATGTTCTCTTAAATTCTCAGTAAAACTCAGGTCATAATTCGAAAAAAAAAATCAAGGAAAAGTTCATCTTTGATATGTTGGTTGTCTCATATTTTGGATGAATTACTGAGTAATGACATTAATTTAGTTGCAAAAAACTTTAACCAAAAATGTTAACGCAAATTTCTAAGTCGAAAAAGGCCCATGATTTAAGTAAAATTCTAGCAAGAGTTGTTCATCTTGGTTCTGCAGGTCCATTTCATGTTTAGGAAGACGTGTGTGAAGTTTAAATCCAATACACCAAGTGCTTACTGAGTAATAATATTAACTTAGTTGCAGAAAAACTTTAACCAAAAATGTTAACGCAAATTTCTAAGTCGAAAAAGGCCCATACTTTGAGTAAAATTCTAGCAAGAGTTGTTCATCTTGGTTCTGCAGGTCCATTTCATGATTAGGAAGACTTGTGTGAAGTTTAAATCCAATACACCAAGTGCTTACTGAGTAATAATATTAACTTAGTTGCAGAAAAACTTTAACCAAAAATGTAAACGCAAATTTCTAAGTCGAAAAAGGCCCATAATTTAAGTAAAATTCTAGCAAGAGTTGTCCATCTTGGTTCTGCAGGTTTGTTTCATGCTTAGGAAGAATTGTGTAAAGTTTAAATCCAATACACCAAGTGCTTACTGAGTAATAATATTAACTTAGTTGCAGAAAAACTTTAACCAAAAATGTAAACGCAAATTTCTAAGTCGAAAAAGGCCCATAATTTAAGTAAAATTCTAGCAAGAGTTGTCCATCTTGGTTCTGCAGGTTTGTTTCATGCTTAGGAAGAATTGTGTAAAGTTTAAATCCAATACACCAAGTGCTTACTGAGTAATAATATTAACTTAGTTGCAGAAAAACTTTAACCAAAAATGTTAACGCAAATTTCTAAGTTGAAAAAGGCCAATAATTTGAGTAAAATTCAATCAAGAGTTGTCCCTCTTGGTTCTCTAGGATTGTTTTGTGCCTAGAAAGGCTTGTGTGAAGATTGATTTCAATACACCTACTGGTTTCTTAGATATGACTGCCAACGCCGACGCCGACGCTGACGCCGACGCTGGGGCGAGTAGAATAGCTCTTATATTCTCCGAATAGTCGAGCTAAAATCCGAATGACCCTGCCGGAATTCGAATCAAAGCGGTGAGGGGCTGAGTGGGAGTTAAAGTCAGCGACTTTACCCTCTCGGCCATATATAACTATTTAAGGAAAAGGTAAGTTATGTTTACAATATCGATCATACAAAAACGCAATGGGAAAATCTTTTTTGTAAAACGTACTAACAAAAGTAACAAAACTAACAAATCCATTACCTGGCTTACTAAAATTCCGGAAGTCAATGTTGATGAGGACAAAGTGAAAGACGATAGGGCATGTTGTGTCGGTGGGATGCTGGAAGATGTACAGCTCCTTTAGCCCTTCACGGTCAAACACAGTTGTGTCTATCGGAGGAAACGGCACTTTCTGCTTCTTCGCCCATTGCTCAGCCAGCAACAACTCCTTCAACACAAGTACCAGAACTGATAAGTCGTGCTTCACACATTCCATCTCTTATACACATTTCAAATAATATTATTAGCAAGTTTCTTTATGTACAAAATCAGTAAACAGTATCCTGTTTAATGTACATTTTCTTTACACATTTAAAATTATGTGTGTGTAGAACGTCTATCAATACTTCTATATCTATCCAAGAAGTGGGCATTAATGAAAAATAGCGCTTTCCTTGCAATGTGACCTATACGAGAGGAATTCATTTGTCAGAAAGCAAATACTTCGACAATATTAACAAACGAGAGTAGGGGAAAAATATTTTACTACCGAACAGCTGTGAACGATCAGCTGCTTTAATGCGCCTTTACAAACATGTCATAGCAGAGCTTTACCTCTAGACGGGCCCCATTATTTTGTGGAAGAAAATGATTCAAAGATACAAACACTGGAACCATCTACAGTAAAAGCAATATAACTTAGTATACGAAATGCCTATTTCCTAGCTTTATAATATGCTACAAGCTTACTCACTTTAAACGGAGGTGTGGAGTCGCTGGGTCTCGCGCTGAAGTCGAAGGACAGAATAATGTCCACTTCTCGCTGGGGCCGGAGAACCACCGGATATGGGGAGTTAAACGTTAGGCCCCCGTCAACCATATACAGGTGTTTCTCACTGGTAGGGTGCATCTCGTACAGGCCGTCGAACATCTCTGTCAACGAAATAAGATTTATCTACTGTTATTCCGATGAATCTTGATTTATTTTAACAGTTTTACTGAGTTTTTGTGAAAGTAATGGTATATGCTTAAGAGTTTCCCATCAGTAAGTTTCGAATGTACAATGAATAGGAATATGTCTGTAATGTTTATGATAATACTGTTTACACATTTATTCAGTTTAAGCGATATAAAATTGCTTAAGATAATTGGATACCATACTTCTAGTAAATCTACTTTATATCACTTTATCACACTGGGTTTTGAAATGTATATGTAAAAAACATACTAAAGGAAATTAAAACTAAGTATATTTTTATTACAGAGTTAATAAAGTGCACATGATAAAAGAGACTTATTTACCGACTGGCTAGACTGAATAGAAACCTTTAAATGAATACATGTATAGATCATTTATTTTTTAAATTAAATTCATATCATATATCAAGGTGTGAATTTGTTAATTGGTATGAATGATAAAATTGAAGAAAAAAAAAGAAACTTGAAAAAGGCAATATACAGTGATTTCTAGCTAGCAATGATTCTGCTTATAAAATGCTCGGGATATAGATCCAGTCACTACAGGAAAGCTGTTGAACTATGCGAAATATGTTTACTATATTTTGAATTTACTGGTGCACAGTATTGATTAAAACTTGTCATTCAAGACAATTTTGCCATTATGTCCAATGATTTACATCAACGTCGGACCCAACGCTTGCTAAATGCTTCTTACTCGACCGTGCATATTATTAAATAGGTATTCATTTGATATGTAGCGGCGACAGCACCGATAATTTGACCAATGAAATGGGGCGTTACATAAAATTGTTCGAATTTGAAAGTTAGCCTTTGCTTTTGTAATTTCAATGAGAAGTATTCAAAAATACTACATTTGGTTTCATTGGTCAGCAAGTAGTTGATTGCTTATATATATATATATATATATATATATATATATATATATATATATATATAAAGTGATAATAGAATATATACTGTGGGTTCCGACGATGAATAACGGAAATATAGAAATAGACAAGAAGAATTTGAAAAACAATAAATAGTTCTAGAGCAGAAAATGTCCAACTATGATACTCTTGGTATATCCAGTATTTAAATTTCTTTACAGCGGAGCTTTAGATCAAGAAAATTATCAACATAAATTGAATAAATGAATTGAATTTATGAGTCGTACATGATCACAGATTACCTGATTTACCAAACACTCACAAAAATGTTTCTTGATCACTTAGGTAGATCATTGGTACATCATAGGTAGTATGCAAACATGCATTGCATGGAGTATGTGCTTGACACCAACAATCAAACATAAATTATAACAATATATACACTAACACCTTAAGTACCGATAATAAACAAGAGGGCCATGATGGCCCTGAAACGCTCACCTGAGTACCATTGCTACAACTGATTACAAGGTTTTTAAACAGACAAGAATTCTGATATAACTCAATCTTAAACATTTTAGCCCTGACAATACTACACACCAAATATATAAGCACTGGGCCTTATGGTTTCAGAGGAGAAGACTTAGTGCGGGGTCATTTATCTCCAAAGGGCCACCATTTTGAAAATCTTGATAATGAACCATTAGATGATGCTACAAACCAAATATCTAAGCTATATGCCTTATGGATTCATAGTAGAAGATTTTTAAAGATTTTCCTATATAACTCTATGTAAAACAAGTGACCCATGGTGCGGGGGCATTTATCACCATAAGGTCATGATTTGTACAATCTTGGTAATGAACCATAAGATGATGTTACATACCAAATATCTAATCTCTAGGCCTTATGGATTCATAGAAGAAGATTTTTAAAGATTTTCCTATATAACTCTATGTTAAACAAGTGACCCCTGGTGCGGGGGCATTTATCACCATAGGGTCATGATTTGACAATCTTGGTAAGAACCATAGAAAGATTTTCCTATATAACTCTATGTAAACAAGTGACCCCTGGGGGCATTTATCACCATAGGGTCATGATTTGAACAATCTTGGTAACGAACCATAAGATGATGCTACATACCAAATATCTAAGCTCTAGGCCTTATGGATTCATAGAAGAAGATTTTTAAAGATTTTCCTATATAACTCTATGTAAAACAAGTGACCCATGGTGCAGGGACATTTATCACCATAGGGTCATGATTTGTACAATCTTGGTAATGAACCATAAGATGATGCTACATACCAAATATCTAATCTCTAGGCCTTATGGATTCATAGAAGAAGATTTTTAAAGATTTTCCTATATAACTCTATGTTAAACAAGTGACCCCTGGTGCGGGGGCATTTATCACCGTAGGGCTATGATTTGAACAATCTTGGTAATGAACCATTAGATGATGCTACATACCAAATATCTAAGCTCTAGGCCTAATGGATTCATAGAAGAAGATTTTTAAAGATTTCCTATATAACTCTATGTAAAACAAGTGACCCCTGGTGCGGGGGCATTTATCACCGTAGGGCTATGATTTGTACAGTCTTGGTAATGGCACATAAGATGATGCTACATACCAAATATCTAAGCTCTAGGCCTTGCAGTTTTGCAGAAGAAGATTTTGCATGTATAAAATCTATTTTTAGCTCCTGTGACCTACTTTTTTTACCAATCTGAACAATTTGTACAACTTTGATAGAGGGCATCATAAGGATGATTCCTGTGAAGTTTGGTCAAAATCCCTTCAGCGGTTCATGAGGAGATGTTGTTTAAAGCAAATTGTTGACGACGGACGCACGCACGCACGCACGGACGACGGACAAAAGGCGATCACAAAAGCTCACCATGAGCACGTTGTGCTCAGGTGAGCTAAAAATCAAAAAATTGTTTTCAGTGGATTATGAAAATTGCATTGGACTTGTTATTTGGCTGGGCATGATAGTAAAACCACGTGAAATGAAGTATGGGTGTGCGTTAATATAAACTACATTCTAATTCTAAACAAATAAGTGCAGTTCTAATTTCAAATTATAAAGCTAGGTACCTTCCATTGTCTGTAAGCCTGGAATACAAATAGTTCAATATCCAAATTCAGTCCGCAATGAATTATAAGCAAGCCTTCAAGACGAATGCGATTTTTAAGCGCAAGGTTAATGAAGGCAAATTTGTTTATAATCCCTTACTATTTAGTACAGAGCGAACTGTTTACGTTCCCTATAGACCTTATCCAGTTCTTTGCCACCGTAAGCACGTTTATAAACTCAGGTAAATAAGATAAACTAAACCTTTCATGGTTAACTTTTAACAATTAAAGTTATGATATAATGTGTAAAAAGAAAGAGTGTTGTTGAACTAAGTGAGGTATTTTGTTATGCCGCTCGCTTGCGTGTTTCATAATTCATCTGTCTGTACCTAGCAAATCCATTCAGCCTATTTGTTTCTGACTTTATTCAAGGAAATATCTTGCAAGTTATATAGAATTGCAAGAATCAATGAAAGATTTGCTTTAACCAATAAGGTATTTTTTCTCGAACTATAATGCATGAAACTGACTGTCTTAAGATCGTGAAGACACGTGCTTATTTCATGGGGATATTAGTACATGTATATGTAAGCAAATTTAACGACCCCTTTATGAGTATATAAGTATCATCAAATAACACCATGAAGATATTATCCCATCAATTTATTTTGCCAAAAGTATAAAAAGATGGAAAAGAAAGAAATGTGACAAAATGGAAACGTTCTCTTTTAGTAAATGATGTTAAACGAAACTGAAAATAGCAGGGGAAGGTATAAACATTTACCGCTAACTCTCTCAGTCTTATCAACATCGTCTTCGCCATCTGTTTCATTTTCATTTGATCTCTTCAACGGGGAGAACGGCGAGAATGGGAAAGACTGTTGCAGCGACAGGCCTCTCATGAAGTTGTGTATAAGGCCGGCCCGACCTGCCCGAGTGCTCAGCAGTTCGAAGTTCTTACTGTTGGAAAAAAGAAGTTATAATTCAAAAGTACCCGGATTTTAACAATATTATATGTATAACGGTTGCTTTATGTAATTCAGAAATTATTTACTTAGTTTTAGATCTAAGCATTTTTGAAATTCTCTTATTTTACATTTAAATGTTTATCTTTCGTGTACATCGGATACAAGTAGCGGTACTATAATTAATCTAGAGTCTCGTCCCGCTAAAATCGGATTCCCTTTATACAGAAATCCAACACATTGATGAAATTTGCAATCCATCTATCTTAAATCAATGGCTTAAAAACGACTCACCTTTAAAAAATGTCGATTATTTTATTTCGTGTTTTTAAGGGATTAAGATATATAAAAACATTAAAGCACACTCAGCTATATACTGATACATATATTGTCCTACTTTTATTTTTTATCACTAACGAGTTAAAAAGAGGGGCCAACCTGTTCCAAAACAAAATGACGTAAAATATAAATATAAAAAATATAAGTTTAATAACTGAGGCGTTTTTAAAGAAAATTGATTATATATTTTTTTCTTCGTAATGATTTAGACATACTTTTCAAATATTCCTGTAAGGAAATTCTTCCAGTAACCTTTCTGCTTCGTCCGCCTGGTAGACACCATCCTCCGAACATTTCCTCGCTGCAAGGTGCCACTTTGAGCGTTTGGCTTGGCTGGAGATTTCTTTATGTTGCTGTTTGCAGTCTGGTAGTTCAGTCTTTCACGCGCCTCCCTGTTGTCATAGAAACAATATCTCAGAGCAGACAAATATCAGACGAAACTAATCATAGGAGCGCACGCAAGGTTAAGTTTAGAATTATGTTTTTTGGTTGATTGGAAATGACGTTCTAAAACAGAATCCCTTTCGACGACTGTATGCGGGTTGGCCATTGACAAAAGAAAGTCATGGACGACTATTTTTTTCAAATGGAGCTCAAACGATCCGTGACCAATATATACTGGTATTGTGATGAGTGGTGTGCTCGAGGAATATGTTGTTATTTTGAGTGATGCGAGGTGCCATTGCTTGAGTGATATGGTATTGTGTTGATTGGTGTGGTGTGTTGTGGCTTTGATTGAGCGATATGGTATTGTGTTGATTGGTGTGGTGTGTTGTGGCTTTGATCGAGCGATATGGTATTGTGTTGATTGGTGTGGTGTGTTGTGGCTTTGATCGAGTGATATGGTATTGTGTTGATTGGTGTGGTTTGTTGTGGCTTTGATCGAGCGATATGGTATTGTGTTGATTGGTGTGGTGTGGTGTGGCTTTGATCGAGTGATATGGTATTGTATTGATTGGTGTGGTGTGTTGTGGCTTTGATCGAGTGATATGGTATTGTGTTGATTGGTGTGGTGTGTTGTGGCTTTGATCGAGCAATATGGTATTGTGTTGATTGGTGAGATGTGTTGTGGCTTTGATTGAGCGATATGGTATTGTACTGATTGGTGTGGTGTTGTGGCTTTGATCGAGCGATATGTTGTTGTTTGAGTGATGAGATTTTCTATTGCTCGAGTGATATGGCATTGTGTTTGGTACAGTGGAGTGGCGCTGCTCGATTGCAAAGTAGTGACGATCAGTGGATCTGATGTTTCCACCTGTCAAAATATTACATTAAAAACAAACTGTTCAAATAAACCTACTCGCTGAATGAGAACACAGCTTTCCTATCTGTTTTGTTCGACATAGTATGGAACTCGCTCTCGTTGTTACTGTTGTCGTTCGTAGGAACGTCACTGTCATCAAACTCTCCCTCGTCACTACTGTCACTGCTCTCGTCTTGATCATTGTCATCCAGCTGCTTGACTGCAATACAATAAGCGCTCCGTGATTAAGACTTCGCGAACAACAATATCATTAGCAAAGTATCAGAAACATAACCAACATCGTTATAAATATAAATCCGAGTATTTTTTTTTAATATCTGATATGAAAATATGAACTGTTATAAAAACAATTCAAGAACAATGAAACTTAATCAAATTTGCAACTGTAAGAAAGAAGAATACTCGTGTTGATTTTGATGTTCTAAAATATATTTTCAACAAGTAAATATTTGTCTTGTTCACTCTGTAATAATTTATTTCTGGAACGAACGTATTTGCGACGGGTTTTACCATTAACGTTTTCCTCATTTTCACTGTCTAAACACTCTTTTTATTTTACATTTTGTTATAGGTAATATTATACTCGCTTCCGTGGATAGCAAATTAATATGTAAGTATTCTATTTGAATATTGTAGGGTCATTGAGCAGAATATAACATTAGTTTTGCCGACTGGATATGAACTCCTTACATCTAACTATGTATGTACCAGTAAATATGATTGATCAAAATTAATTAGCAGGACTGTATGTTCTAATAAGGTTAAGTCTGCGGGGAGATTTAATGAAGCGATTTAAGACACGTAGCGTAATGATGCTGCCGGTTAATGAAAGAGAATACCACATACGATATTTCCCATGACATCTCACACGATACGATGTTACATGCGACAATGGTCGATTAGTGATTTATATAGTATGCCGGTTGTGGCTTATTACCAGTGTATATCTAATTGGCATAAATTAAGCACGTTTTACCCAAGAGAAATATTAAACGTGGTCCCATGAAATCCAGTTAGGAGTCTTATATATAAGTGCAATTTATGAAAGCGCCAAAATGAAAATCTGCATCTTGAGGTAAAAGTTTGTTTGTTTGTTTTCTGGGTTTAACGTCCCATCGACAGTTTTTCAGTAATTTGGAAACTATATTTATGTACTTGGGACAGATATAGTGCTGCTACACTGCAGTATCACGCCGCAGACATGTGGCATGATACCATATCCAGGCACATTATCCTGACATCGGACCAGTTAGTCCTGGAACTAACCTTGAGAGCCCAGCAAGGGAGCTATACCAGTACCATTTTTACGAATTTGGTATGTCGCGGCCGGGGATCGAACCAACAACCTCCCGCTCCCGATGCGGACGCTTTAACCACTAGGCCACTGGGGACGGTTGAAGTGAAAGTGAAACTAGAACTATCACAAACGGTGGTTAACACCCCTGTGTCCCACTATGTCACCGTGTTATTTGAGTGGAGAATAAGACACTTAGCCAAGGCAAATTAAAGGTCAGGTATATTTTTAATATAATCTTAAATACGACCACTTAAAAAACTACGGACGGACACTTTAGTAAAAAAAAAATGGTACCAGAAAGTCACAGCATAAATGAGTACATATCATGTCATTTCTTTGTATTTCATTTTAAAAGGAAGAATACAAGTATTTTTTTTTTCTTTGTGAAACAATGCATTCATCCTACCCATCTCCAAACGTATCATCTCGACTGGGTCTAGACGCCGGTTGTCTTCCATCAGTCGTTTAAACAGAATACAGAAAGCGCTTCCCCATATCCCTGAAATAAAATAAAAAAATAATATTTTCAAATAATAACATCTAACATAGAAACAAACATAGAGTAGATTTCTATGGACATGGGAAAGCAGATCGATTATTTTCTTTACCTTCACCGGTTTAAAAATATTAAAAAAAACTTCCATGCCGCAATTATTTTAAGACACTTCCATGCCGCAGTTATTTTAAGACAAAATTATTTCGTCCGCTAGACATCCATAAAGTATTTACATTAATTTGGTATGTATGGTTTTAAATTGATTTCATCTATGCATTTTCTATGTACATGTATTTCAATTCATTACTTGATATCACAAGAAGACCTGTCGCGTTGCTGAAAACATATGTGACAGACAGACGTACGACGGAGAAGTGATTCCTTTTATAAGCGGAGCTGACATAAAAACGCTCTCCTAGAAATATCATCTATATCCATAGAAACAGTTCAAAATGAAGAATCTTGCACATCAGGACTGACGCAAGCTAAAGGTATTACATCATTTTATGATAAATAATTACAAGTATAATCATTTGTTTTATGCAATTATCTAAACATATGTACATCAGCAGGCGACCAGGGCTGCGTTAACCATAACGCTCGCAACTGTTGTGGATTTGGTCCCAGCTTATAATCTTTACACTATGATACAACAGGAATACATACGCTAACGTTATGGATTTTAAAGGGTAACTGAACGCGGGACTGGTTCACTACATACAGATTTTTCCCCCAATGGAGCAGGTATGTTCACTATCTTCTAAGGAACAAACTTTAAGTCAAACCTAGGATCTACCGCAAGGAATCTGTTTTCCGATCGACTATGTTTAAATATAAAACAAAACCAGAAACATCACGCAATGTATCTCAAAAGGGCTGGGTAATTTAGGTGTGTTTACATCCCACTCAACACGAAAGCTATCGTTACAAGATCTTACTTTCTTCCTTTATATTGTTCCCTTGAATGAATGTCTAGAAAATCACATCTTTGTACTGATAATTGCCTGTCCATCATCGTATATCTTTAAGATGATCACTCGTGCTGGTAATTGGAAATGTCGGGCGTGTATACGTCTGTATATATAATGAATACATTTGTCTGCAAGTCTGTCATTTAGGCAGTTGTGGAAAGGTATGAGAGACGCGTTGTGGATGCACCACCTGTTATAATGTGGTAAATGCTCAGTCATTGAATGAGCCTAGTATTATTAACAACATGTTTACTTAAATCAAAAAGAAACACTAAATAGCCATGATTCAATCTGTAATAAAATTTAACTCACCTTGGAGAAAATGCAGGGGTGGTTCTTCGAATCTCTTGCAAAGTTTTCCCATGAAGAATTTGCATCCAAACAAGTTAGAAGGCATGAATGTTCCGTACTTTGAAATCCCGATCTCATAAGGAGAGAACTCAACCCATTCTGGAAATATGATAAGGATTTACAAAATGTTCATGAATTGGATTACAATAATCAATGTGAAATATATATTTTGGTTTTAAGAAACAAAATTCAACGAAGATTGAAATATTGCCTTAAAGGGAAACAAATCTTGCATAGAATGCGTACATAACATGTTTTAAATAAAGCTTACCTTGAAAACTTCTAGCCGACCTGTCTTTCTTCACATGAACACAGGTGATCAGTGGCATTGGGACCATGCCATCAGCAAGTACCTCCTGTTGATCTGTCAGCTTAGAGTCAGGCCTCTGAAAAAAAACACTAAAACTATAAATAGGCTACAAATTGATGACATATGATTCAGTTTAACATAATGTGGGCCTCCGTTGCCAAGTGATTAAAGTCGTCGACTTATTACCGCTAGGCCTTCTACGGCTGTGGTTTCAAGTCACGAGTGTTTGTGTGAGAAAGACTTCCGGCTGACTTGCGGTCGGTCGGTGGCTCTACAAGGGTGCATTCGTGATCTTATTCCATGTGTATAATCAAATGGGCGTTACCATAAGACAAATCTGCAACAGCGATTGTGAACTCCGCAAAAAAAGTTTTTACACAGAAGGTATTTTAATTACTTTATGTACCAGGCAAATGCACATTTAGAACATTGCTATCAAGAAAATGAATGCACAGGATTAAGCTTACCCCTTTCAATAAGGTTTCTCCAACCATATGCCCGAAAAAATCGGTGAAACTGACAGGCTGTCCGTTCTTTCTCTTCAGCATGATCCTGTCCATGTAGCGGTACACTCCCTGTGGTGAGAGGAGCCACACGAGGCTGGAGTCTATATTGTTCATCAGCTCGTCCTGCATGTCCCCCGGGGCCATCTGGGGGAACTTCCGGTGAGAATACAAGGTGGATATATACCTAGAATGATATTGGATATCTACTTTGTAAACTTTCTCTTTCGTTAGTCATGCATGCATTGATTGCATCATGCATGCATTGATTGCATTATTTATAACATGTGACTATTAACGTACAATATATAATTGGCATATATATGTATATACACCTGTAAAAAATCATGTCGTGAATGGGGATTAATTTCCCATTCTTAATCATCCACAATCAACGAATACCAGATCTCTGGCAATAGCAAAACTTAAAAAGACATAGAATATGACGTATTTAATAGGTTTTACTAAACCAACTTCTGATTTTAGACGTGCGATTTAGATAAATTTTAGATATTAAGTTATTAATAGAATGATCTTATAAGACATCTGCCTAGTTTAAACTCACTAACTAGCCTAGCCCAATACATTAGGATAAGCATGTCTGTATAGAAACTCACCATGAGGAGCCGGACAGCCCGCCAAGGTATGTGATACACTGCAGGACTCCAGAGTCGTGGAGTGCCTTCACCACACCGCTGAGGCCAACCATTGCCCGGAAACCGCCCCCGGAACCGATCACAGCAATGTTTGGAACCTGAAATAAAGACACGTAAATGTGTACGAGCCAGTCTGGCAACTGACGCAAAACTATTCTTAAATAACACTTCACAGACCAAAAATTATTTATTTTGAGTTTGTTTCACAACAAATGACAATTTGAGTTTATGTTTTTAGCTAAATATTCTCTTAAAGTATTTGTTTTGTTGTGTCTTTTGGTTACGGAACGAAATCCCTCCGGATATAGGATATTTCTGATTTAATGTGGATTCAACAGAATCATTTGTTCTTACGCCCAAATTATCAATAAATTAACATATTTAGAATAAACAATATTTTGTGAATATTCCTAAGATCAGAAGAAATGCTTACCAATCTTTAAACGGATGTCATCATTACTGTGTATGTCGCAAACTCTAATTATATACTTAGTCCTCTGTACTGACCCATTAATTATCTACTCATGTTTCTTAGCTACTTAATATATAAATGTGTGATACTTGATTCTCTGGTAACGTACCATCCTTCAATTACAACAGGTAGGATTTTTGTCAAAGAATTCAGCACTGCCCAATGTTGATTTAAAATAAAATTTATTAAAACTACGTACCACATTTGCTTATACAAGGGATCGTGCCGAAATCTTTAGTAACATTCAATTAATGTACTTATTAGAAAGCAAACAAACAAACAAACGAAAATTTGTAATGACATTAAACAGCTGAGTTTGTTGAGTTACAGCGCATTATGAAGAAACTCACTAATTAACTACATGTACTCCAAATGTTAGGGATTTAAGCTACAGTGATTCTATCAGTTTAAAAGTCCATTCTTCAAGACGGATTGTCAAAAAATCCATAAATGCATTGGATAATTTAAAAGAATCAATAAATGTAGGATTGATATATTGACTGCGGTGGGTTAATCAGTAGAAGCCAAAACATTTTTAGTTCAAAATCCTTTGAGGCACAGTAGCGTCGAGAACGTTTAATTAGATATTTAAAGATATCTGAAACGAATGAGCATGGTTGACTTCAAAATATATCACATAAACAAAATAAAGAAGCTAAAGAAGAACACGGAAACGTCCTCGGTTTGTAGGTTTTAATGTAAACTGGTTATACACGCTTCTGTTTTATTTTAAATGTGACAATGATGACAACGCACGATGAAAACGACATACTGTCAGAGATCCAACTCTGTCAACTCGCAACCATGTCTGTACTCTTTATGTCTTTATGCAAAGGACGCACCTACTCGGTATCTTCTCGGGAACCCGTACAATAAACACCGATAAAAGACAAGGCTGCTGCCCGAATTTCTCGAAATATTTTTGAGGTTTAAATGCTTGTAACTTCACCATCAACAAAGCTTTCCAGAACACCATCTGACGACAAACGTCGACAATTATTTGTACCCTGCCATATACGGAGTTTTATTGCAACACAGGGATATATCTACTTACCGTTTAAGACAGCACTGGGCGTGATTTACTGAAGTTTATTTATAGAATAGTAACTAGGTCAATACTGTATGTACAAATGACACTTTCAACCGAAGTACCATCTGTTGTATATAATGATTACATAATATCATAATATTTTATGTCAAACATTAGGCCGGATGTCTATAATTTCATTTTTCAATGTAATGGTTAGCAATTATTATGGTTTTTTTAAAAAAGACATTACCGGAAGATAAACAAAAATTTAATATAAGGAAGTGAGAGTGCGATACGCTGGCTCATATAACGAATAAACCCCTTGATTCTTTTTTTGTGAAAGGTGTATAGCACCGATACACGTGAGGCAAGCTTCTGGGTAGAACCAGTAGAACTGAGTACTCCGAGTGTCCATAGCAACCCCTTTTTTGTCAAGAGCCAGATTTTTTTTCAGATGATATTCACAACAGTCTCACAGCTTGTTTATTTTTTATTATCTTTTATATATCCATGTTACTGTAATAGAGAATTAGATATAACTCCAAATGAAATGCGGTATGCTGCATACTGTTAATGCTTTGCTATTTTCTATAGTCTTTTTCATTTATAAAATTTTCAGTACTCATCACAGTATTCATGTCAAAATATTAATTCCAGAGAAGAGGAAAAAATAATTACCAGTAGTTTTACCGATTCAGAGACGGTATAAGCCAATCCCTGATGGAATGTGTTTACCGATATCAAGAATTTAGACCAGGCTTCTTTGCAAGCCATAAAACATTTCACATAAGCCCTCAGTGACCTTCATTTCTCACGATCTTTATTTGTACATTATGATTCAGTGCATGAAGGTCCCCCTCCCTACTAAACGATAATAACAAGGAAATATGTCAATGTTAGTTTGTTAATCCATTGCCAGTATTGCCACCCTGCGATTGACAGTGAGTTGGCCACGAGCAATTATAGTATTTCATATTTTTCAACCTCAACACTTATTCTATGGATATCTGCACATGATAGTGTTCGATACAACCGAGTTATGTCTGTTGATGACAGAAAAAACGAAATTACCGAATAATTATGTTGTTATACCATCAGTACGTATATACATTTGATCAATAATGCATGTTCCGTACGCATACACACATACGGTTTGAGCCTCCCCTTCAGGAGATAAGGTTGCGGTGTCGCTTCCAGCGACATTCATATTTATGTAACACTCCGTATACATTTTAAGTGCCCTTGTGGTACGACTTCTATCAATCATATCATTTGTGTACGGGATGGTGCTTCTGTATGGCGTGTTTAAGCTAATATAACAATGAAAGTGACAGAAAAAGAGAAACAAATACATTCGAAATGTGTATGCGGAATAGGTATTCAATAAAACAGACCAGTGTATGAATAACTAATACAATTCAATAATTTTTAGACAGGGACTCTCTAAAACGAGTAAATAATTAACAATCCTGCTACTTGTCAATAAATACCTCATCTATATTTTTGGGGGCGCGGTCCCCCAGGAGTTTCTTCATGCCTTCCATAGCATTGTATCTCCGCTTCATGAGAAACTCCTTCTCCTGGTCACAGAGGCATAGACTGTACCGCAGGGTCGGGTTCTGACTGAAATGTCACGAGGTACTTCTTATTTTAGTATCGTCATCATCATTACAATCATCATCATCATTATTACAATCATCATCATCATTACAATCATCATCATTATTACAATCATCATCATTACAATCATCATCATTACAATTATCATCGTAGTTGTAATCATCGTAGTAGTAGTAGTAGTAGTTGTTGTCGTTGTTGTTGTTGTCGTTGTCGTTGTCGTTGTCGTAGTAGTAGTAGTAGTAGTAGTAGTAGTAGTAGTAGTAGTAGTACAAATGTACGTAATGAAATTATTTAAAATTCATGCCTTAGTACATTGTACAAGCAGAGTAAGCAACAGAAACCATAAAATCTGCTACTCGTATTTATACATAATATATTGATAAATTGTATTCAAATGTTTTCCTTGCACGTGGAAAGATTTAAAGGATCATTATGTTCGATATTGCGAGGTAAACCACAGTATTTACCGCTGTTTTTTTTTTATTGACGCATCAGTTACGTATGCAAAATCAGTATATGGCTGATATTCAGATTTGTTTTCAGTGTGCGAGGTAAATAAACACGATAAATCAAAATGCAGACAACTGTATACGATTGCGACATAATCATTTATAAATACACATATTATATTTGCAGTATGCGCCCCTCCGCCCTCCCTTGTTTAAAATAATGCTGAATATTTTATTCTTTTTATACTATACAGGATTGTAAACGAATTTGTTCCTCTGTGAGATAATACAGAGTATTCTAGCCTGAATAACTATCTACTACCTCTGACATTTTATATACCATGAGCAATACTTACTCTAGACTGATGTTCATTTCGATGTCGATTTCTGAAACCTACAAATAAAAGAATTACCATGAACAAATACATTATCATGAACAAATACATTACCATGAACAAATACATTATCATGAACAAATACATGTTTTCTTTATTTTGTGAACGCATTTCGTTTACATGGTATGGGTATGGACATGAATTCACGAATAAATGTAACCTTGAACTGCTTTTATTACAGAATCCACGAAAGTTAAAATAAACGAGAAAAACTTAACGGTATACTGTAAATTCAATAGTATATATATATCAAGTTTCCGTCAGTCCCTAAACATGCATGGCCTTAAAAGTATGATGTCCGCATCCAATACTACAAAATCCAATATGGAATTCAGTACCAACTTAATGTGACTTTATAATACTTTATAAATACAGCAAAAGGAAGCTGCAATCAGCATTTGTGTGTGTGTGTTTGCGCGCGTGTGTGTGTGTGTGTGTGTGTGTGTAGGTCCCTTGCTTGAAATAGGTCTATAATATATTTATGCACTGTGAAGTTAGCGAATGTTGGTGGAAAAACGGCTGTCTCGGGAAGACATATATGAATAAAAGAAAATCCCTCCGAGAGGTAGACGGCGTTAAGATTGAATCGGATTCATAATCATCCTTGAATTATGCGTCATAAATATTCAAAAGATACAATATTAAGGAAAACCTTCTAGCTCCGGTATGATCAATCAGTTGATAATTAGTTTTATCACATGACATTGTGCTCAAACAGCTGTTTCCGGTTTCTTATAGCCATCAAATATTTTCTTATACATGTTAAATATAACTTTAAGGCCGAATTATATCATTCCGCGTCATGTGTATGCATAGTGTGTTGTACTCGAACAGCTGGATTAAATGTGTTTAATTCATTACTCATATGATGTTGAAAATATATGAGAAATACACACGTTAAATCGTTATTTTCAGTTATTACTTGAAACTATTTTCTTGGTGTTAGATTACAAAAGTAATTCGTTCACAGTCCGTTCATTCGTTTGTTCGTTTGTGTTAAATCGCGATTTACTATCACTATAGGTTATATGACATGAATTGTCATTTCACATCAGATTTTAATAAACGAGTTCATGAAAATGTTATTAAGCTCGCCAGATGCTCGTTTAATAACATTTTCATGAAATCGTTTAGTAAAATTTGATATGAAATAACAATTCATATCAGATCCTATATCGAGGGGTTAGAGAGAAACTATGCTAAATGCATATAAATATATAAGCACTTAGCCTAGTTTCGCTCTCACCATTCGATATATATAATTCAAAAGTATTTGTTCCTATACACCATGTGACTAAATAAATCTCATCCTCGGAAGGTCACTTATAGGTGTCTCTGTAATAAATTGTGAAAAGAAAATCTAAAACAATTCCACGGATATTTTCCGTTGTATTAGAGAGGGGAATTTTAGCTGAATCCCTTATTCCAACAAATGATTCTCGCAAATAGAGAATTTTTAAATTAAAATTGCGTGATCTACAGTTAGATATCTCTATTTACAACATTTTGTGTTTTACAGAGTAATAAAACAACTTTCTAAAATCACCTTTTAATTTGAAATAATTTGTAAATAGCGTAATACATAACCTGAAGAGTGATATTTTTGATGAAATCATTAATTTATTAACATGAATATAACATTCCACAAAATAACTGTCTCTGCTGAAATGCTGAAAAAATACCAGCTTAATGGTGTTGGCTACTAGTGAGGCTTGCAAAGGTTTCTGACAAATCAGTATTTTTCGGCCGTTAGGCCGTTTATTTTCACCCTGACTTCCTGTGAAACACACAGTAATGAAGCAGAATAAAATTATGCTTTTCATTGGTTATTATATACTTTGCTAAATGCCCATTGGTCATTGTAAAATTAGTCAAATGAAAAAAAGGAGTTGCGGAAACGAGTTCTTTAGATCTCTGTTTGTTTTAAAAGTTGAAGTTTTCTTCCCTTGCGAACGATTTGTCCCGAATAGTAAAACACTGCACCTTTTTAAGGTAAACTAAAAGAGTAGAACGCTAAAAATAGGAAATACATAGATTTTGGAATTGATTGATCGACCCTGACAGATCCTATATTCAACAAAAACGTAACATCCGGTTTCGTTTTGCAGCCCGCGAAACGAAGTCTAATGCACAGATGTTTTAAGGCTGTAAGTGTCTACCTAGATTGTACAAATTATTTGGATCCGTGGTATTTCAAAGAGCTGCACTGACACAGGAATTACACAACTATTAAACCATTAACAAAATCTATTACATGTAAAACCGTTCAGACACTAATCATCAAACTGGTTACCACGGCCGAGTATCTTTTTTAAAGATATTTATTGATAATTATTGTGGTGGGCAATGGATTATACAGCCCAAGTTTAACCTTTGCATATCATAGTGTGGCCATACCACGTGGTATATGATGTCATTTTACGCTATCACAAGCAGCATATTTTGCCTCGATTTGAAAAAAAAACTTTATTTCTTCACCAATTAGCATGGGATATAGCGCATGCAAAGCGGAAAATTTTGTCCTACACAAAACCCCAAAATGATTCTCGTGTCTTCCCAACATCCATTCATACGTGATTTACGTATTAGCAAACAAAATTTCACGAACTCGAAAGGTTTTCCCGAATGTTAGGAAAAACTGTACATCTTACAAAAGAATCATTAAGACCTATTTACAGCTTTGCATGTGCTAAATACCATTAAAACTGATACGAATTAAAATACTTACAGCAGTTTTTCTCTCTGATTCGATGCAAAATATGAGTTTCGCTTAGCTTAAAATGACCATATACCACGTGGTATTGCCAAACTGATATCATAAGTGTCCGATTTGTGATCTGTCTGTTTGTTACTTTGAAAGTAAAATTCGTTTAATTCTGCTATGAAGGCCGCAATAAAACTATTATTGTTCACAGGAATCGAAAGCTTTCATTAATTAGCCCATTCCGCACTATATCCCAAAGCTACGACAATAATATTCCCCTGTGAAATTAACAACACACACCATTAATCATGTGACAGCAGTGTGTTAAACTTGGTTTATTTGATTTTATTTGAATTAGTTAACGCCATTTTATGCCATGAAAGGCTAACAGATGGCCAGTTCACCTGACAACTCTTCCCGGAAGACACTACTGAAACTTTAGCACGCATCTCTGTAATTATCTAAGTTAAGTGATAGAATACGAATTACCATCAGAAAGAAATAATATTGTGAGTCATTCATTACGAAGACCGTGCCCGACCCAAATGCATGGGGATCGAACCCACAACCACCGGCTTCACAGTCAAGCGCCACTAAAAGCCGGTTTATATATGTGAAACCTATAGTCCCTATCATGTGGTTGGACAGTGGGACATGATATAATTCATATCTATTTAGACGAATCCGAACAGTAAAAAACATTCCCGCGAATTCGCGGTACTTTTTCTAGTTACATGAGAACATGACTGATTAATTATGCTGCAGTGCTTGGCAGTGTCAACGACATTCAAGGATTGTTGAGCAGTCCTTCGTTAGCCGCACGAGGGACAAACACGTGCTTGACATAATTCGTTCATTCATGAACGCAAAATATTAGTACATTTGAATTTAAGGCAACTGCTCTTACAAACATAACTATAATTCAATAACAATAACTACATTATGCACTCAAATATCAGATAATCAAATTAAGTAAAATGCAAACAATCACAAAATATCTATAGCTTATGTTATTAATACAAATGTACATTTTGTTTATTTCTTACTTACGCTCGTATTACTTTAAGATGTATAATTGAACGTACATGCATGTGACATAGTGTGAATAAAAAGTGAAATAAACCAGTCATTACAATGAATATACATAGAGATGCATTTTATTTTTAATTTTCACGTTTGAAAATATGAGCCTGTCCCCAGTTTATCTTCAATCTGTCTGTAACAGGGAAAATTTTAAGTCTACGAGTGCTGTCCCAGTAAATCGTAAAATTCGAAAAAAGCGTAACGTCAGGAAAACGTAAAATTGGTAATAATCTATCGTTGAAATAAAAATTATGCTTATCTTCAATAAGTAAATCAAACACAAACAAACTATAGTATGTATTTAGGACAATCATGGCGATACAAGTACACATGTATGACATTTACTGCATATATTGCCAATGAAGATTTATGTAAACTGATGCTTGGGTCTTGAAAGTATATTATTACGTTTTTGGTGGGGGGGTTTTTGTCTCAAAGAGCTTATTTATGTATTTGCTTACGTAAAACTTTTCGCCGAGGCAAATGAAAATAAAAGTTCATCACGTTTTCGTCCTTTTTAGACTATTTCTGACTTGGTCAACACAATCAATCACCACCAGTTGCCAGGATTAGTGGGCAAGTTAATTACCGAACATAACCAGATGTAAGTACACATGCACTTCAAAACCTAGATATATCTCTCTAGAAATGGCTTATCCAGTAGGAACGAAATATATCCTGGTCGACTTAAGCTACAATGGGGCAATCAAAGGACCAGGAGTTTAAATGTTACGTTAAGTATGAATTAGAACAGCAAATGAGAAATCATTTTGGTGTGAGGACCGAACATATTTCATTGAACAACATCATTTTATTTGCCATATACATATTAACCAAGGACATGACAGAGGTGCTGCACTTCATATATACCGCGCCACAGGCTTACGTCACACAACTTAACTAATAATATTTTCATTGATATTTGTCCCTCTTACACATCGTTACAGAGTTATCGTTCGTTGTGTGTCGCCCCAACTACTATAATAAAATGATAAATAAATCATACAAGGAAGATTGTTGTGCATTTTATTCATGTAAACAAATGTAATCAGGAGATCGTCATGCAAATATATGTGTCTATTGCACAACAATGGTAGGAGCAAACAGGTGCACATATCGCATGCCTGTAGGAGGGCATTGAATTTGTATATCCGGTATTGAGATTCCCACGATCATTTATATATTGTTAAATATTCTTAATTCGTTACTTATAGCTGAAAGAAAAATATCAGTGTTGAACTAGAGCGCTGGTTATCGAAAAATACGCCCCCGTCCTGCAAATTCATCAATTCAAGGGTCGTAACTCTGGAGTCTCTAGGATATTCTGACTGGTTAATAAACTTGATTGAGATACTGTGTCAATACACATTGTGGCAAAGTTTGGTAAACATCGTTTCACGTTTTTCAGTGTTAGTTTAAACTTATTTATTTTACGTCGATTGGGAAACAAGTTCTTACAACTTATACCAATCCCTCTCGACGGTTCCTGGGTTGGACCAGTACTTTGCGCCTGGGAAGGTCGTGAATAATTCTTGCCTCCATCGGGGTTCGAACCCACAACCTTCGGATCCGTAATCGGATACGTTACCGCTGGACCACGGCGCCCTTTTTTCAGTGTTAGAGAGCAAACACTGTTAATTTTACTTGACTTGACTTGACTTGACTTGACTATTTGAGTTAACCATATCGTGTCGCCATATACCGACGTCCAGCTAATTACAGGGTGAGGAAGATTCCAAATGCACGAATGCACGGAGGCATCCGGGTAGAACCACCGACCTACCTCAAGCCAGCTGGAAGGCTTCCTCACATGAAAATCTGAATGACCCTGCCGGGATTCAAACCCAGGCGGTGAGGGGCTGAGTGAGTGTTAAAGTCAGCGACTTTACCGGCCCTTGTTAATTTTGCAATTTGTCATCCATTCAAGGGCCATAACTCTAAAGTGTTTCAGATATTTTGGCTGGTTATCAAACCTGGTTAAGATATTGTGCCCATCCACTTTGTGACAAAGTTTGGACAAGATCGGTTCATGTTTGTAAGAGTTAAAGAGCGGACACTGTTTATTTAGCAATTTTTCTACAATGGAAGGACCATAACTCCGGAGAGTTATGGACATTATGGCTGGTTATCGAACTTGACCGAGATATTGTGCCATACACAGAGTAACCAAGTTTTGTAAAGATAATTTCATGTTTATTCGAGTTAGATAGCGAACAACATCAGTGGACGCCGCCCATCCACCAACCCGCCGCAATTGAATCCATAATACGTCTCGTCTTCGATAGGCGTATAAGAAACAAATGCATTAATGTAATATCTTGCACAAGAGTTTTGTAATTATAAAAGAATAACAAAAAATGTCTCTAGTTATGGGAAATCGTTTCAGTATTAGGACGATTTGCCTGAAATGCACACGTTTATGCCGTATGTAATTCAGATTAGAAAAAAAAATGGTTCTAGATATTTATTTGAATAATGTTCAGTGAGTTTCATTCCTGCTTTAATTGTCCACAAATAAAGGTACAGTAGTTGAAGTTTTTGTTGATTTTGTAATAGATTTGGTCGGACTTCGTTTCATTTATTGTGCATTTTACATAGAAGAACATGGTTCAACAATTAAATATGCTTCAGAAATTGCTTTAAATCAGAAGTAACAATATCAAAAGTCAGTGAAAACAATAATGACGTTACAGTTAGAAATTGATTTCTTTTTCTGAAGACATAAAGCAATACTTACATTATTGAACATAAATGTTTTCTTGGTTGGTGTATCCCGCTTAAGTGTACTGATGTCAAAGGAATGTCTCCCACCACTTCGTCGTACATGTAGTTTGCCTCCATCAGCCGAATTTCTATAGAAAATAATCATATATTTGTTAAGGGTTAACATTTAATCGTGATTTTGTCGTGATATACCATGTTGACGTATAACAAAATTATATAGGGAAGCACAGGTACCACCTACATACACTAACAAACATACTATTGCTAGCTTCATGAACAAGAAAAATAGTGCTGGTACATGTCGGCCTCATGCAGCAAAATGTTGTTGATCATTGTTGATAGACAGAGTTCCCATTTTTTCCGACAGGATGGCAAAACATTCGAAATTACGGGGTTCGAATGACAAGACAGTCAGATTAACGGGCTTCGAATTGTAGGACAGTTAGATTAACGGGGTTCGATATTGCAAGACAGCCAGATTAACGGGGTTCGAATTGCAAGACAGTCAGATTAACGGGGTTCGAATTGCAAGACAGCCAGATTAACGGGGTTCGAATTGTAAGACAGATTAACGGGGTTCGAATTGTAAGACAGCCAGATTAACGGGGTTCGAATTGCAAGACAGTCAGATAAACGGGGTTCGAATTGCAAGACAGCAAGATTAACGGGGTTCGAATTGCAAGACAGTCAGATTAACGGGGTTTGAATTGTAAGACAGTTAGATTAATGGGTTCGAATTGCAAGACAGCCAGATTAACGGTGTTCGAATTGCAAGACATTCCGATATACGGGGTTCGAATTGCAAGACAGTCAGATTAACGGGTTCGAATTGCAAGACATTCCGATATACGGGGTTCGAATTGCAAGACAGCCAGATTAACGGGGTTCGAATTGAAAGACAGCCAGATTAACGGGGTTCGAATTGCAAGACATCCAGATTAACGGGGTTTGAATTGTAAGACAGTTAGATTAATGGGTTCGAATTGCAAGACAGCCATATTAACGGGGTTCGAATTGAAAGACAGTTAGATTAACGGGGTTCGAATTGCAAGACAGCCAGATTAACGGGGTTCGAATTGTAAGACAGTTAGATTAATGGGTTCGAATTGTAAGACGTTCAGATTAAAGGAGATCAGTTTGCAAGATGGTTGTATAACCTGAATGGAATACAAAGTCAAAATACAATGTTTCAGTTTATTCCAAAGCGAAGGAAAACCACTTGCAGCGTATTGTCGGAACCAGTCAATCTTATCAGAACTAGTTACCACTGATACAACTACGATGGCTGAATAGCAACTCTTTCGCGAGGTGTAAGATCATTTTCTGGAATAGACTCCAAATGATGCCAAACATGCTGCAATCTATGGGTGGTTATATTCACATATAACAATCAAATATCAGAATTGTTAACTGTATTAGTCTCAACAGCAAACAAAGTGTTAAAAATACAAAAGCCGACACATCATATATACATTTTATTTACATGTTTTTTTTATCATTATTATTTTCTTGCATTATTAAAAGCGCGTTTCTCAAAGACCGGGACGTCAACTTTTACAGGTTGGTAGTCATGCCTTACCAGTCATAGCTAATGAATCGATTTTGGATATGGTTTCTAACTGTATTAAGGATGGGAATATTTGTTGATATCAAAATAAGGTCTACTTTGTTTATAAAAAAAAACACAAAAAAAAACAACAACAAAAAAACAGGAAAACTCAAGCAGATTTAATTTCAAGATAAGTTTAAGGGATATATTCGGTACGCATCATCCGGACTGTCGAGGACCTGAAGTCTAGAAGCTGCCGATGTCAGTATAGTCCATGAAGGTGTGAGATGTATGCTACACTAAATGCTCTGTAATTGTTTACATTCATTGAATAGGACAGTACCTAGCTTTAATGATGTTTACCGTCTCTATGTAACGAGTACAAGACCTATTTGAGTACAGATCTTATTGAACATTGAATGATGTCCAAGTGGCTTCCCCTATTGATTTATCACCGGAAATTGCTAAAGATAAGATATAAAAAAGTAAAAAATAAACAACGCAACCATTGAAAATCCTACAATTGTCTGTCATCGCCTAAACTCCAAATTAAGAGTCCGTGCAGTAGTTAATCTTCCATGATTTATACAAGTGTAGTTTTTATTATACCTTCTTATTAACGTTCCTAGATTATACAGATATGTGTTTGAAATGTTGTCATAATACGAATGTGGTTAAAGAAAATATATCTGTGTCATAAACAATTAAAATTCACTCTATATTTTCTCATTTCATTAAAAGTTTGTTAAAACATTAAGTCATAATTACATTAATTAAATGCACATAAAGGAGTTATATAAGAAAAACGGATGGATGAATTATCATTTTAGCATTTATTGCCGTCTTGCATGAAATGTAAATAATAATATATTCATAGTGCAATAATTTGTAAGAGATATCAATCATTAACCCTTTCCCTCATATAGACTCATTTTGACGCACTCAATAGGTACCACATAAAGCCTGATCTGCAGAAAACCACAGTTAAACCTTACCAAATTTAATTATAAAATCCTCATTTCCAGACCACTTAAGAGCAGCGAACAGCATAAATCCTGATCAGCCTGCGAGTTACTCGCAGGCTGATCTGGTTTTATGTTGTTCGCATAGGTCTTTTCATGGTTTCCTCTATGAGGGAAAGGGTTAAACCAGGGCCATTTTTCACCATTACTATTACCATCTATTTGTTATTTTCTATATATTTAGAAATTACTTCATGTTGGATTTAGGAACGTTATTCAAGTTTATAAATCTAGAATTGAATAAATACATATGGACATTTCATATGAATATAGAAATAGTTTCTGTATGATATTGTTGTTGATGAGTGTGGGGAAAGGTCCACAGGAAATAACTCGTAACAACTGTAACTTACAAAATACCTGAGTTAACTCCCTTCTTTTTCCTATTACAAATATTTACTTTGTAACAATCCTGAATGTCCTTTATTGTGCAAATAATGTCCACAATGCCTATAATCATGACATTACATGGTCACACAACGTTTTCGTAGAAGTACGGATTTACATGAAGTACACGTGACATACAACACGTATTTTGTATAATGCATCATACTGGGAAATTAAACCAATGCAAATAAAGAATCATTTTTTTATAATAAATCTTACTATATCCGGCAACAAGTGAATCATCGAAATGACAGACGGGGATATTTTTTGCAATTAAGAAGTAAAAAACAAATAAGACGATACAACTGTTATGAACAAAACACACCGAAAATCTAAGAAGGAATGACAAAAAGGGAATATTTATGATCTAAAGGCTATATACGTGTATGTTTACCGAGTGTTTAGAGAGATAATACTTTTATCATAAACGTCATCACTGTTTGTTGGGTTTTACGTCCCACCGACAGTATTTCAGTCATTTGGAAACGATGTCTACTTGAGACAGATATAGTGCTGCCACACTGCGGTATCACGCCGTAGATATGTGGCATGATTCCACACCCAGTCACATTATCCTGACACCGGGCCAACCAATCCTTCAATTACCCTTAATGTGAGCTGAGCGCCAAGCAAAGAATATCAACCAGTACCATTTTTTTACGACTTTGTTATGTCGCGGCCGGGAATCGAGTCCACGATCTCTCGATTCCGGGACGGACGCTCCACCTCAAAGCCATCATCTGTATCTTGAATCAATACCAGTTATTATCATCAACATCATCATCATCATCATACCTTTAAGCCCGGATGAAGACTTACCCATGATGTTCTGCTGATTTTCGTCAAGAAGGAACGTGAAGGACTCATTCCACACTGGGTTGACCTCATTGTCGATGACCTTCGTCTGCTGGCGTCCCTCGGGAGCAGTCTTAATTATGATTTTAATATACGGATCGGGCGTGTCGACTGCAAATAGAAATGACATTAAATTATGAATTTAGAATTTATCTACTGTAAAATCTGAACAGTAAATGTTGAAAGGCTGGGACTGTGTCATGAATAAATGTCGTCAACCATGAACACTGCAGATAGTTAGACATACGTGCTTATTTTAACAAAGCAAATTTGATATATTCAATGAAGATAACTGAATGAGTCAGCTTAAAACGAAGTCATGCATAATTTATTGAGCAAGTTGTGTCGCTTATTACTGTTTGTTGCCAATGGGTTTTACAGCCCATCAACAATAGCTCAGTCATTATAGAACTACCGGGAATGTCTATTTAAGACAGATATGTCATTATCAAGCGGTAGACATTGACATGATACTTATACCGAACGCCAAGCATCGTAGGACACCACGATACTCTGATAACTTTGATCTCTCTATCGCTGTATATATTGCAACGACCGTGGTGTATCAGAGAACAACTATCCTATCAATACCATTTTAGGGCGTTTGCATGCCGCGGTCGGGGATTAAACAGGCGACTCCTCGGTCAAAAAAGCAGACTTATTGACCACCGGCTAATTTAACTATTGTCTGAGACGCACTTTTGATCTATTTGGGCAAATATTTCCTTATTGCCATCTTCATTCATCAGGGAAAACAAAACAATATAATACATGTAATTCTAGTGTGCAATACTTTTCTAGAGACTTCTAGAAGTAATTAAATGTACATGTATATATGTGATATAGGAGGATAAATACAGTTGGTGAGATATAGCAGTAAGGAAGCTCTTGATCTGTCCATCTAGACAAAAAAAGCCACGCTTAACTAAAGAAAGCAAACAGATATATGTTACAAACATGTGTAAACCACCCGGGTGATCTCATATAAAACGTAAAGTTCAAGCACCTAACAACTTAATATTAATTGGTAGCCACGTTCGATCAATTAACTTCTCAGTATACGGTAGTGATAACGTGGGTTCCGACGATGTCTACTAATCTACATGCAAATGTACAGGCACAAATATAATGATAAAAGCAGCAAGCGATACAAGTTGTAAACATCAACTGACTGGCGCCTTTCATAAAATTATGTAGGATAGACACATTTCATTCGTTTGTTTGAATTTTATGTTGATTTTTAGGGTTTGCTTTTTTTTTTTCTTTTTTTTTTTTTTTTAATGATTTACTTTCTATATTACGAGAATATGTGACCAGTCGAAAACCAGATACCGTACTTGCAGCCTGATCCAGTTTTATAATATTCGCTGATCAACAGTCAATTTAAGATAAGAAGGTAATACTGTAAAGTATATTTACATTGATATTTTTTCCTGTTTGATGTAATCTTTCTAAGTACAGATGTGAATGGTGAATATGAAACGGACGTTATTTAAATATCATTACCGTAGTCTGCCCATCCCTTTGTAATGTTCCGTCCACATAGGACTTTTACCTCCAATATGAGGCATGGTCGATGTTCAACCTGAAATATATTATCATATTTAATACAAGCAGATTTAAATCTCTCTCTCTCTCCTCTCTCTCTCTCTCTCTCAATTTTATAAAGACATATATACATATGTGGTAAGCTTTCAATGTATACTAGTTCAGACTTGTTAAAATTACTTTTTTAATTTTATGATTATGTAACTTTTCTTTAATTGTATACAACGTCATTCTTTGTGACAAATCTTAACCCCGTTGATTGAGTCGTTGGAGCGTCCGCTCTATAATCAGGGGGTCGCGTGTTCAAATCCCGGCCGCGACATATTTGACTTGTTAAAAATGGTACTAGTATATACGGTTGGTCCTCATGCCATGTCTCTACGGTGGATTATCACAGAGTGGCCTCGTGTAGAAGAAGTCGCAAATTTTTATTTACAGGCAAAATATCTGAAATGTCAGCGATAAAGCCTACGATAAGAATAACAACGCACATATCAACACACTTTGGAGATGACACCAAAGTGCGTTAACTGTATATGGTTAATATGTTGTCTTTTATATCTTACATTTTATTAATTAATCGCAGCGATTCGCTCTGCGTCGCTTGCGATACGTAATAGTATTTGAAATTTCACAATAAATTATACGTGTCAGTATTTACAATTTATCAACAGTATCTTCCTCTTCTTACGGTTTACTTTAAACCTCTGCTTACAAGGTGCACAAGATGCACTTCCTTCTCCGATATGCGTTATTTGTTTCATTTAACCGTCTATAAACATTCGTTTGCGGTGTTAAATCTAATGAAAATATGTCTACAAGTATATATCAAAATGGAAAGCATGCAATTTATATAATATCTAAAAGACTGAAATGTGCTCTTCTATAGTGTGTAGAGCCTATAGATAAACATAGAGAGAGAGGGGGGGGGGGGAGCTTACAACACACACCCCGATTATGGGTATCGCTTTCATCCTAGTTAATATACTTCCTGCATAAAATGTTGTTTGTTTGTTTTTGTTTTTTGTTGTTGTTGTTGTTGTTGTTGTTTCGTGTGTGTGTGTGTGTGTGTGTGTGTGTGTGTGTGTGTGTGTTTGTTTTATTGGATAGATGTGGAAATAGGGAGGAAATATATAAAAGTTTCAAACTGAAATAATTTGAATACATTTTCAGTTCAATGTGCATGTATGGCAATGATTAAGATGCATGTCATAGGTCTTTGGATAAGTGTTCGCGGCATGATTATTTCATTCTAAAAAATTTATATCAATACATGTTTAACTCAAGTATGACATAGAGAGGGGAAATAGAATGCAACTTTTTTTTAACTACGAATATGTTCCGGGTTTTTTTTGGGTCTTATTTCCATTGTATACGAGCAATGCAGTAGGTTTCTTACCTCAAAAATCTGGTATGGATCAAATCTGGAAATAGATTTAAAGAGAGAGTTAGCCATGGTTAAATTCTTGAATTCATGTAATAGGTTTATATAAATATGTACATGCAGTCGACCCTCGTTTATCGAATTCTCAATTACAAGAAAATTGATACTAGGGGGGAAATCGGCTTTTATCTTAGCTTTACATAATCCTATTCGAGTTGATATACATAAAAACGATACCAATGTCCGTTGCATACTTCTTTGTTCCAAGTACAATGCAAAGTCGCACCAACAGACCGACACAAGAGATACATAATCCTATTCGAGTTGATATACATAAAAACAACACCAATATCCGTTGCATACTTCTTTGTTCCAAGTACAATGCAAAGTCGCACCAACAGACCGACACAAGAGATCGCAAATAGTTGCCTCGGGGTCTCGCTACCGCAAAACGAAATACACTGTATCGGCAAAGAACTTAGTTTAAATTAACTGCAAATGTTCTTATTTAAGGCCATCCATCAATCAATAATTTACAACCATGGTCCTTCAAATGCTTAAAAGGGTTAAAGTTCAGATGCAAGCATCCATTGACTTGGGAGTTATACGCGCTTATGCTCAATGTCTATGAAGGTTTGCATTTACCATAAAAGCCCCACAATCACTTGATTGACCATGATCACAATTTAATGATAGATGGATTACCTTAACAGAAAATTATAAGAGACCTAACAAAAATGTCGATACAACCGATATCGACGATTGTGTGAATATCTACAGTTTATACCCCTTTCATTTGACATTCTTTTCTTGAATTATGATCCAACAAGACACTATATTTAAATAATTCAATACACTAGATTTAATTACACTATAAATGAAAACGAATTCTCCCATATTACAGTATAAATGTTAAACATTATTTTCGATTTCAGCGGTATTTCTTTGTTTTATGCATTGTTGAAAACCTTTTAATTTCATAAATGCAAAATCAAAAGAGCCGCTTGAAAATCAATTGGAGCCGCTTGAAGCTCCACGACTCTGAACTAAATACGAGGTTTGTAGGAAGACCGCCGCTCTATTTAGGCTGTACGACCATACAGGAGTTGTATACAACAGTATACGTTACACTTGTAAACATTCACACATTTATGATATACTAGTACCGGACTCGTTCATCTTGAAATAATTCAATTTATAAGAACGTAAACATTGAATTCACACAGAGTGCAGAGCGTGAAAAGCAACAATAAAACATCGCTGAAAGTCAAGTCAAGCGTGAAGACTAGTTTTCAGTGTTATTTCCTTAATTTTAATATACAAACACACATGCAAATAATTTTATAACAATAAATATATATTAAGTATCAACATTCAGCCTCGTATATTTTGATGACATTTGTTTAACTACGAGTATCAGTTATTATTAACAGCTATTTACCATGACTGTATCCATTACTAGTATTGTATCATATTCATTCTTCGTCATATAACGTTACGACTGTAATCTGTCCTTTCCTTGGATTGAACCATGTACATCCGAATGAACCAATAGCCTTTTTTAAATAACTTGCTCATGGCAGCAATTTGTGCTCGGCAGCGATAACATACGAGTATTGCTTGGCAATCAAACTTTCGGAGTAGACCAGCCGACCCATGATAATGTTAATGATAGTCTCTCTCTACAACACCAATACCACTACGAGTCTTCAAATTAAACAAAAATCTTTTTGACATATAAACCGTGAGAAATTTTATAAGTATCCAGCATTTTTATTATTATTATTATTATTATTATTAAGAAAGTTTTTTTAGTGGGGGGAAGCATGTGATGTTTGCGAGTAACCTCAGTCGAACAAAATGAGTAAGAGGATCCGTAAAGTTTAACCTAGACTCTGGGGTCGGATGAAGAGTCACACTTGAATATAGTGTCAACCCTTGAGTTGAACATCTGAGGCGTCTAGGGTGAAACTGAATCCAGGTTATGTATTTTGAAGCATATTTCAAAGCCACTTCAGGTTATGTATTTTGAAGCATATTTCAAAGTCACTTTTTACTAAGTACGAATTTATTGTTCTTTGAAACGTATAAATGCTTAAATCTGCATCCCCCCCCCCCCCCCCCCCCCCCCCCCAAATTTGACTATTTTACAATACCGCCATGTCTTGTTTCTGCAATATTTGTGAAAATATGTGTTTCAATTGACACAAACTCCCATTAATGACAACTTATTGTGAACAAAACTTCAACTGCTGCTGATAATATATCTTAACAGCCTTAACAAAATTGTACATTTGTACATCAGAATTAAAAGTGTGTGTGGTTTTTTTTTTTGGTTTTTTTATTATTATTATTATTTAATCAAAGCTTATTGTTCAGATTGGATTTTAATGCGATAACTGAGATGCCAGTGTCATTTTGAGACGGTGAGAATAAGTTTGTCTAGAAAACATGTTGTTTAAGTGTTGGTTATACATAACTGTATCTTAATTACATTCTAGGCTTAAAGTTGAAAGGTTTTGCTTAAACTTAGTTATCCGGTGTTTTCGCATAGAATACATTTACTTATCATGTTATGAGTCAACTTACATTAATATGTGCCATAAAAGTGTTTTAAAAATAAAAATACTTAGCTAGGAAAACTTACGTCAATTATCCATAAAAACCACGCATATTGATTCTCTTTATAAGAATATTATGTACGTTAATATCAACAAACCGGTAGTTAAAGCATACACGTCATTTATTTCGTATGCGGAACATAAATGTATGGAAACGCCGCTACAGAGAAACTTACAGGAAGGAAAGCCCAAAGCTTGTATTAAAGCCATTCTTTTGATTAATGTTTTACGATGTTTTTTTTTTTTTTTAAAAACAATATACCACTAAATGATCGTATTCAGAAATTCCATTGCTGTTTGTAAAAATTGTAAATGTATATACTGCTTTTCTTATCAAGTTGTATTTGCTATATGTAAGAAAAATATATTGTTAATGGTCAGTGCCATCTTGTCGATATGCAATTAAAACTTGAAACATTAAAACATGTACTGTATCGTAATTCTTTGAAACTGGAAGGTGAATTTGACCTCTTTCTGCCATTTCATACCATGCTAGACTTTACGAAGCCATAACAGACTAAAACTATCTCTGTCTAGTGTGTCAATGTCATCTCTGACCGGCCAGAGACCTTAAGTCGTGCAAGGTCCCGGGTTCGAAATAAACCGTGACGTCGAGTATGTATTATGACTGCTTTTAATCCCATATCGGAGCATAGAATAAGGACAAAGTATGATAAAACATCTATAAATAAAACCAAATATATCATTTTGATGACTTTGTCTTTATACCGGACATCAATATAGGTTTATTTTCTTTATACTTTGCATTATTTTTTATCTTTTGATAATATATGTATACATAACTAATTTTTTCACCTTTAGGATATTAAGATAATGCATATGTCATCTATATTTACAACTAGGAAGCTTAATTTTGTGTGCTTTATTGTGATAGTAAATGAGGAAATGCACTGTCTATAATTATATTGAGGTTAAGTTTTTCTTCCAGTTAAGGGCTATGCATTCAAATTAGATGCAGGCTTGGTGGATTCATAGAAAATGTCACTGACAAGGATAAAATATATGCAGGAAATGAGCTTTAGTTTCTCTGAGAAGCGCTATCAAAAACAGATCGAGATCCTTGCGATATGGCCTACTTTCTAAGTAGATACGGACACTGAGTAAGATAAAGAAGTACAGTCTGCGTGTAGATATGGGATGATTTCGGACAAGCACATCTTAAGGAAAATTATCTCCGGGTACCCTTCCTGCACTATATTTTCCGCATTTAGTGATTCAAAGTGGTGTGTGTGTGTGTGTGTGTGTGCACGAATAAAAAAGGGTTTCTTTCAGCACGGCGTGTGGTCAACAGACTCTAAAACTCAGGTTAAGAAAAAGTGTATTCGATTTTTTACAGAAGAATGCCTTTTCAGTAGCCGAATAATGACTTAACCCAGAAACCCGTCATGAGGGATACACAATGTCCATGTTATCTTTCACTGATTATCTTAAATAGTATAGTCATAAGAAACCATGGAAACTGATATATATGTAATTGTACATAAACGCATCAGCATAAATTCAATACGTACACCATTTTACACACTGTACTTAAAATATACGATTGTAACGTGATGCTTATGTTATAGCGAAACTTGCACTTCCAGCGGACATATAGAAGTTATATATACACAAGCGTGCATAACCATATAATCATAAGAAGTACTGAACAATTTTTAAAGACGACAACAAATCTAGAAATCTATTTAATATATTACAATATAATGACCAGTACATTAAAGTGTAGTTAATATACAAATACTTTTATGAGTTTATCAATACCTTAATAAACAAAGACTGGAAATATTCGACAAGCTTATTCTACAAATTCTTAGTTCTGATATGTTCATGCCAAATGCTTATAAAGATAGTAATTTCATTTTATATCATTTATCTACATTATATTCCAATGCAGGATAAGAATCACATCTATTTAACTATTTAAATGCTATTAATGAAATCTGATATCAAATGTATATACATGTTTATTGTTTATGTGCAAACGCGCAATTAATTGAGTCTCATGTGCTAAAAACATACAGGATCTGCAAGAATATCCATCTATGTAAATGTATGATATAATGCCGGTCAACAATTTAAACTACACCTTGAAATATTTCCTCAATTGGAACAAAAGATATTTGGGCCCGCCCTTAAGCCTTACAAGTATATAATTGCTTTTTCTAACAAATTAACAATGTGCGCTTGTTCATGCCAACGGACAAATTATACTTCAATTTATTTATTCATTTTCTAATAATATCTAATATGTTTATCTTATCTTTACGCACATTTGCTTAACAGAACGATATATTTACTTTGTGATCTAATTAAAACGATACGACACGCCGTTTTCACCCTTCAGTTACGCTGCATATATAATTATATATGGACTAAGCATCAAGGTATTGCTGTATAAAATTTATGTTTTACGTGTGTATGTCGTTAATATGATCCTAAGTATACATACTCCTGGTATATAAACGGTTTACAGACAAGGATAATGCCTGGGTTGCATTTTTACGTAGTTACTGAGAATGCATGAATGTAATCCATACAGAAAGATAACGAAAAAATGGGTGTCTCATGAAATAAAAACCCACTTGCATAACCTGCTGTAAAAATTTTTATTCGATCCCACAGGTTCAATCAGAGCTGGACAATGTATATCGTCTTGAAGAACAAACGTTACGGATCTTTTAATGCTTAAACATTTTAAATGTCGATTGCAAAAAGCTAGATATACATTTACTTGTACGATCATACCATAAACATATGACAGGATTGCCACAATTCATTATGTTGAAATCTGTTTTTATTTCATCACTAATCTATGGCCCAGTGTTATGATCATCAATTATAGACATTTGTGATAGATCTATCGTACTTTCCTCTCTTTTCATCATAATATACAGACTGAAATATTCCGTGAAAGTATGACCGATGGTGTGGTATGGTGTGGTATCATACCACATATCTACAAAGTGATATTAACATGAGGTAGCACTTTATTTTTCTCAGGTACAAAAAGTCACCAACAATGAGTGAAATATTGTCGATGGGTCGTTTATAACACACGAACAAAAGTGTTTGATAATATTCAAAGTTTGTTATATGTGTTCCCGTTAAAGTATTTAAGTGGCTTGTGATAATTCATTTATACACATCAGTGGTTACACTAATTTGAAATTTTATTTCTGCAAAATATTTATAAGGTACGGCAGGAGACTGCCACAAACTTCACATACCAATGACCTGATAAATTTAACCATGAGGTGTGGAAATAATTTTGCATCAAGGTGTTTGCGGTTCAGATCGCAACATTAACACATTATACGTGACAGAAGTATTAATGAGATAGGTCTGGCTTCCTGTCTCTACATTCCGAATCCTGAATAACCCTTTCCCGCATAGAGGACACCATGAAAATATCTATGTGAACAGCATAAAACCAGATCAGCCTGCGAGTAACTCGCAGGCTGATCAGGTTTTATGCTGTTCGCTGCTCCTCAGTGGCCTGGAAATGAGGATTTTGTAATTAAATTTGGTAAGGTTTAATTGTGGTTTTCTGCAGATCAGGCTTTAGTGGTACCTATTGAGGCGTCAAATGAGTCTATATGAGGGAAAGGGTAAAATGAGTCTATATAAGGGAAAGGGTCAAAATGAGTATATATGAGGGAAAGGGTTAAAATGAGTCTATATGAGGGAAAGGGTCAAAATGAGTCTATGAGGGAAAGGTCAAAATGAGTCTATATGAGGGAAAGTGTCAAAATGAGTCTATATGAGGGAAAGGGTCAAAATGAGGCTATATACGGGAAAGGGTCAAAATGAGTCTATATGAGGGAAAGGGTCAAAATGAGTCTATATGAGGGAAAGGGTCAAAATGAGATATATGAGGGAAAGGGTCAAAATGAGTCTATATGAGGGAAAGGGTTAAAATGAGTCTATATGAGGGAAAGGGTCAAAATGAGTCTATATGAGGGAAAGGGTTAAAATGAGTCTATATGAGGGAAAGGGTTAAAATGAGTCTATATGAGGGAAAGGGTCAATGTTCTGAACTGAACTGTATCATAGATTAGATTTTATTCAATTATTCCAGAAGGTCAATGACCCATGTGGATGTACAATTATCGTGATTTTGACAGGATAAAATCATAAATACATACAAATACATAGAAGTAATTACATCCACAGTTGAAAATGATATAACTTATAACATCATTCAAATTTTAACAGTGTTTATGTATAATTCATGAACACTGACATCATCATTTTCTTAAATTAAACAAGTAGGTAGGTACAAGCCATAAAAACATTTTCATATATTTTTTGACATTTGAAAGTGAAAAAGATGTTTATATATCTATTTGATACCTTATATATTTAATTATACAATGCATCACTTAAAAATAGTTTTTCTGACATTTCCAGATAAATTACATCCTCATACACCAGTTATCCTAACGAAACGAAAATTTAGGATAACGTATGAATAACAGAATAAATAACAAATACTGCCTTAAAATACTAATTTGTGATAAACATTAATTAGAATGACACAACCCGTCTTCACAAATAATATCAGATAAATATCATTTCAAATATTAAAACATTAATAAATGCTCTAAAGTAGTTGACTCTGTCTCACTTCGAATGCTTTACAGACAAATATACCTAATTTCCTAATAATAGCTTGATCTTCAGAGGACAGTAGCTCTACAAATTTATGCATATTAGGCCTTATACTATAATAAGATAAAATATATTTGTTTCTTAGATCATTATACAGCTGACATTCAAGAACAAAATGGTATTCATCTTCCAAAACAATGCAAATATTACATAATCTTTCAGTATATGGGACTGAATTAGGCTTAGCCCATCTACCAGTTTCAACTTGTAATCTATGTGATGATACCCTTAACCTAGTTAAACATTGTCTAAATTTAGAGATATGACAAAAATCTAAATAAGGTTGATATTTAAACGAAGAAATGTGTTTATATAAATGAGCTCTACTAGAATCATGTATCCTACCGTTCCAACCTTGGATAAACTGATCCTTCAATCTTTGCTTTACATTTAAAAGAAATAATTCAACGTTTCCAATTTCTTAAAAAAGCCAGGCATCATAAAAACCAAGATGACAAAGTAACTGTTTTAATAAAGTACACCAATTTTTCTTACCTGGAGATAACTCACTATCATTTTTTAGCATCAAATAAACTTTCCTTGTAAACTTATTATCTCCTATATGTAATAATTTGACCCAATATTTAATGATATTCATACCGTATAATTGATAATTAGTTCTCCCTAATTCACCATAAATAAAATCATTTTGCGTATTTCTTTTAACACCTAATATTCTTTTACAGAATTGTAAATTCCCTTTCAATAGCATTTCCTTACACAAAGCCCCACACTTTTTAAATTTACTTACTGAGATATCTGTAAATTTATATAAATACTTATTCATTTTAAAAATAGCTTTAAGTGCGTGTCCAGCAATTGTATTTTGTGCATTGGAAAAAGAACCCCCGGTTGAAAACACTAACCCTAAATAATTGAAATGACTAACTACATCAATACTTTGACCATTATAAAAGAAATTGTCATCCGTTGATATCCATATTGTACCAGAGCACAATTATTTTGTTCACGAGGTAAAATAAATTGTTAATTTTCATACTTATTAACATCATATGGATTATTTCAACTCTCACGCGACTTATTAACGTGGTCATTACCACGTGTCTGAACGGGCAACCACTAACCTCTAACGTACGTGACCAGGAATCGAACCCGGGACGCGTTTGTTGAGAAGCGAGGTGCGATCACTACGCTATACAGGCACCACGCGTTTTTATTTTAATTGGGTCTAGCTATAAATCAAATGCAAAAAAATACCAGCTCACAAATATTTATCTTATGTTACCTTCTGATTTTTAATCAAACGACCAGTAAATATAACACTGACTAATCCATACTATAGGTTTAATTTTTTGTTGTAGAGTTTTGATCCTTATTAACTAACGCTATAGATAACAACCTGTCTATGTAGTCTTAATGTAGTTCAGACAGAAATATTTGCGCATAAGAAGCTTAAAACAGTGTTGTTTTTTTATTGGAAATCACGTACCGTGTGATAAATATATCTTGCCTCTGGGAATAACCTTGACGTAAATAACCAGACAAATGGGTGTAAATGTTAGTTAATTGGAACATATTGGAGTAGATAAGTTGTCACCTACTGTTGTTATAAATACATAGAGATAGTCAGCGATATTTTATTACTGTATGTAATTAAATAAACTTAATTTTCGATCAAGAACATTACCATTTGTATTGCAAAACGAAAACTCCTTCGAAATAAAAGAAATACCCATGATATTGGATTTACAATACTCAAATGTGTATCCAAAATATATTTATCGGAAGTGAACATTATTATTTTTTTATTTTTTTTACAACAAAGTGCGTATATACAAAGAGAGGGGGGAGGAGAGAGGGAGAATTAATTTGATTCAAAGTCTCAATTCTCCGTGGCCGAGAGGGTAAAGTCGCTGACTTTAACACTCACTCAGCCCCTCATCGCGTGGGTTCGAATCCCGGCAGGGTCATTCGGATTTTCATGTGAGGAAGCCATCCAGCTGGCTTGCGGTAGGTCGGTGGTTCTACCCGGATGCCTCCGTGCATTCGGGGGCTTCCTCCACCTGTAATTAGCTGGTCGTCGCTATATGACTGAAATACTGTCGAAGCGACGGTAAACTCAAATAGTCAAGTCAGAAAAGCAAGACTAGTAATAAATTAACATTGAGAAAATAATCACGGTGATGATCCGGTAGAATATCATCTTCACTCTCTAAGATAATGAGCAAAAATACATTATGATACATTGGAGGAAATAAAGATATATAATATATTCATATT
>CM037779.1:82157938-82175654 GCA_021229015.1 Solen grandis
CTTCTACAGTTAGGTGTAATATGTAACACCCGTCATATGTACATATTTTGGAGTTGGGGTCATCCGCCATACTACCTTACAAGATTTCCAAGTGCATGAAAATATATATAGAAAAGAACCATTAAACAAAAGATCAGACTGAAGTTTTACAAACTTTCAAAAATATATGAAAAAATCTTAGAAAAAAAAATACCTTAAGTTTCTAATATTTTTTTCAATTTTCCAGTGTTACAATCTAATTAATTGCATTCATTTATTTATTTTTATTTAATTTCAACCAGTTTAGCAGGAAAAAAAAGTTTACATATTTTTTTGTTTTTTTGTTTCTTGTCTGTAACGTCCCACCGACATAATTTCAGTCATTGGGAGACGATGCCTACTTGAGACAGATATAGTGCTGCAGTATCACGGCGCTATTCAAAACTTACCTGCTTTTATACCAAACATAAAGGGTAGAGATAATAAACTATTGAACGATATATTTTACGTTAATTTTTTTTCTTTTATTCTAATGAAAATGTTTACAATAATACCATGGTATAAACAATTCATATTTATGATTTTTTTTTGTGTGGCCAGCAACAATGCATGAAACCTTCACAGACTAGACTGATAGAGCTAAGAGAAGTTGGAATTTATGTATGAATCAAGAATGCTGTGTTTATAGTTAGTGTATAATAAATGTACAAAAAAAAAACCCACACCGTCTTTGGGTCCAGACTTATTCTTTTATACAAGGATCTAGGTGTATACAAATAACCACATACCCCCATATGGAGAACACTACAACTGGCGACGAAGATCATTTTTCATTAATGAAGTTTTGGAATTATTCCATCGGGAAAATTATCGGAAACATTTGAAATTATTAAACACATAAAACATGTCAGGAATACCAGAATTTCCAAATTCAATGTTCTCGGAGAAGAGACATCTGTGGGCTTAAGATGGAGGAAATATTTAGCAAAGATGGAAAACTTGTTTGTTGCTATGAACACTGAATCGAAAAAGCTTAGGAAAGCGCTGTTACTGCATTACTCTGGAGACAAGTATTCGACATTTATTTGACTTTAAACCTTGAGGAAAGCGACAGCAATTACGATGATGTTAAAGCTGCTCTCACGGCATATTTCAACCCAAGGAAAAATGAAAAAATTCGAGAGGTACGAGTTTCGAAATATGTAAGAGCACGAAGAGTCAATAGACCAGTTTGCTACAAGAATTAAACAAAAGGCTCAAAATTGTGAATTCCAGCAACCGGAAGAAGAAATAAAAGGCCAAATAAGTCAAGGCTGTACATCAAGGAAATTAAGAACAAAATACTTGGAAGAAGAAAAACCCTTTAATGCAATTCTTCAGTTTGCCAGAAACATGGAGATATCGGACCGTCAGGCACGCGCTATGGACAGAAATCAAAATCTAAAATGAATAAAACATCGTAAACAAGCTCAGCCGAAGAAAGTGGAACCGTCAACAACAGCAAGTTAGTCAAACTTATGTAGAAATTATGGAGGATCGTTCGCATACGAATTCAGATGCCCAGCAGTCGGTAAGAATGTAACTATTGTCATAAATTAAATCATTTTAAGTCAGTATGCAAAAAAATGTTAAGTGCAAATGATAAACACAGAAATCGCAGAAAAAAAAAACTCAACGAACTATCGAAAGAAACAGACGAAACTGAAACAAATGATGACTCAGAAATTCCCTACGGGCTTACCACTGTCAACAGACTAGCAAATCCGAAAGATCCGAAAGTAACGTTAGCTGTAAATGGAATACGAAGATCATTTTTGGTAGAAACCGGCAGCACATTAAACATTATTTGCGAGGAAACATTCAGTAAAATGATGCCAGGACCTATTGCCAAAGGTCAGAAACAAAAAGAGCCAATTCCAATAAAAGGGGAGTATTCATTGCTGGTGGAATCTAACAAAACAACTGCTGTGTTCCATCTTGTGAAAGGGAATAAAGAAAATTTAATTAGATACGAATTTGCTATTCAATTCGGTATAGTACCAGTAATCAAGTCTGTCGCTGGAGAAACTAAATACACTGAGATGTGTGACAGATACAAGTCTGTGTTCACTGGACTAGGAAAACTCAAAGACAGACAGGTAACATTTCATGTCGATGAAAGTGTTATTCCGACAGCCCAATCAGCAAGACGTATTCCGTTTCATATCTGCGAGCAGGTCGAAAAAGAGCTCAAACGCCTTGAGGACCTAGATGTTATTAAGGAAGTTGAAGGTCCGACACCTTGGATATCGAACATAATGGTAGCTTCGAAACAAAACGCGCCAAACGAACTTCGCATATGTGTTGACATGAGAATGGCTGACCAATACATCGCACGAGAACGCCACGTTACTACGACCGTTGTCGACATTCTGTTTCAATTAAACGGGTCCGCTGTATTTTCAAAGGTAAATCTTAACAATGGATTCCACCATCTAGAATTGTCACCTGAATCAGGCAACATGACAACATTTGCTACACACGTCGGATTACGCCGGTATAAACGTCTCAATTTCGATGTCAACGCTGCACCATAAATTTTTCGATGTACACGATGGTGGCTTTGGACCACTTTTGCACCGAATGACCTTTGCGATCTTTTTCTAAGCATTTTTCTTGCAAATAGAGCCCTCTATATCTTTTTATTTTGTACTATTTGAACCCCATTTTTGCGGGCCAAAATTCTTACACGTACCCCGGACTATTCCATGTAGTGAGGTCCCTATATGTTTTTTCCCCGATGTTTTTGACACAGCGTGCCGGGTGCAACTTTACTAAAGCGTAATTTTTTGCCAGAGCAACCGCAGTTTGGACAACCATTTTTTGTAGTACAACCAGCCAGTCCGGACGTAGTGGTCGCGGGCAGGGCTGCAGACAGAGTGGCTCGCTGCAGGGCAGTGCAGAGAGGATGGGCGCAGAGAGGTAGAAAATACTAAAGCGCAATTTTGGTCGGGGCAACCGCAAATTGGGGCAACTTTTTGCACCGAACGACCCTTTTTGTGTTGAATTTCGACAACCTTTTGCGGCACATCGGGGAGAGCAGAATTTTTGCACCGAACGAACCTTTTGCACCGAACGACCTTTTATGTGTTGGATTTCGACAACCTTTTTCGGCACATCGGTGACAGCAGAATTTTTGCACCGAACGACCTTTCTTGGCAACCTTTTTGCACCGAACGACCTTTTTTGTGTTGAGTTTCGACAACCTTTTGCGGCACATCGGGAGAGCAAAATTTTTGCACCGAACGACCTTTTACGTTATAGCGTTTTTCTTGCAGCCCTTCCCCGCCTTAGTCTAGTCACCCCAGCAGGGGCTTCTACCATTTTTATACCCCGGACTATTCCAGGTAGTAGGGGTCACGACGCGCTGTGTGTGGCTCCTGCTTTGGTGGCTCCTGCTTTGGCGGAGCCTGTTTTGGCTGATTTTGCTTTGGTGTCCAGGTTGCCACTATCCAGGTCAATACCGCGGTGAGAGAAACGCAGATCCACTTCCAGGTTGTTTCAACTATATTTGTATCCACCAGCTCCTCTTCTTGCTTGTTGTCTTTGGAAGCCAGCTCTTCTTGTCGCTCATCGAGAAAGGCGTCGTCGTCGGCCTCCTTCGCCCGGAGGGCATCCAGCACTTCTGCCAACATATTTGTTTTTTTGCTCCGACATAGATTTTATTTGCCCTAGCAGTTCGTAGAAGTTTTCAACAGTTGACTGGTGGACTGCAGATATTTCTTCCGAAGGAGAGGCGGGGACAACAGCGGGGGCGGAGCCTGTAGGCGGCACGGAATGCCTAGGCACAATGGCAGAGTCTGTGGGCACAATAGCAAAATTTGCAGGCGCAGCGGGCACAATAGTAGGCGTCAGGTTGCCCCAATTTGCGGTTGCCCCGACCAAAATTGCGCTATAGTATTTTCTACCTCTCTGCGCCCAGCCTCTCTGCACTGCCAGCCGCTGCCCTGCAGCGAGCCATTCTGCCTGCAGCTCTGCCCGCGACCACTACGTCCGGCCTGGCTGGTTGTACCTACCGGGTCCCTATCTGGTTGGTTGTACCTACCTGGCTAGTGTACCTACTTGGCATTGCTGTACTACAAAAAGGGTTGTCGAAACCGCGGTAGCTCCGGCAAAAATTACGCTATAGTAAAGTTACACCCGACACGAAGTGTCTAAAAACATCGGGAAAAACATATAGGGACCTCACTACATGGAATAGTCCGGGGTACGTATAGGAATTGGGGCCCGCAAAAATGGGGTTCAAATAGTACAAAATAAAAAGATATAGAGGGCTCTATTTGCAAGAAAAAACGCTTAGAAAAAGATCGCAAAGGTCATTCGGTTTAAACGTGGTCCAAAACCACCATCGTGTATACTACTTCCGTCAAGCGATTTCCGGTTTACAAGGGACACTCAACATTGCCTACGAAAACAAAGAAGTACACGATGTTAGATTAGAAGCTTTACTTAAAAGACTGCAAGAAGAGAAATTTGACTCTCAACAAGTAAAAATGTGAATTTGGTAAAAATACAATTAAGTTCTACGGTTACATATTCTCTAAGGAAGGAATTTCTCCTTACCCGGGTAAAGTCAAGGTAATCAACAACGTAGAAAAACCGAAAAATGTCAATGAGGTGCGATCATTTTTATGAATGACAAGATTTATAAACAATTATTCTACCATGTCAGAACCGCTGCGACGACTAACGAAAGAAGATAAGATATTCAAATGGACAGATGAACAAGAGAAATCATTCCATCAATTGAAAAATGCTTTTACAAATGATCAGGTCATGACATATTTTGACCCTGCTCTGAGGTAGGGGTTGACGCAAGCCCGTTCTGCGTATCAGCTATTTTGTTGCAAGAAAACAAAATCATAACATATGGGAGCAGATCATTAATACCTATAGCACAACGTTATTTTCAGACAGAAAGAGAAGCTTTTGCTTGTGTGTTTGGTTGTCAGCATTTCCACCTGTATTTGCTCGGAAGCGATTTCACTCTGATAACAGATCATAAAAGCCTAGAGTCAATTTTCAACAACACCAAGCAAATTCAGTCAGCAAGACTGGAACGATGGAGGCTGAAACTTACGGTATATAATTTCAAGGTCAACTATCGGTCAGGGAACAAAATAATCTCTGATTATTGCTCAAGACACCCTGTGGACGGCATGCCAAAAGAAAATTTCGCAGAGGATTAAGTCAATTTTCTCGCTCTGTCGGCTGTACCGGAATCACTATCACCATCTGAAATCGAAAAGCTGAAAACAAAATTACCTAATTTCAGTGTTCCTCAAAAAGACACATATGTCAGCCAGAGACCGCTTATCAAAACCAATTAACAAAGAATATGCAGACCGAAAACGAAAAGCTAATTCATCGCAGCTACAAACAGGAGATTCGGCCTTAGTGAAACAAAGAATTAACAAGAGGCCCATGATGGCCCTAAATCGCTCACCTGAGATAAATAGGTTGACCCAAGGAACATCTGTACCAATTTATTTTAAAATCTGGCCAGTAGTTTTGAAGAAGATGATTTTTAAAGTTTCCATATTTTTTTCTTTTTGTTGCCATGGCAACCAGAGTTCTATATGGATCAAGTTTATTTTAGGAACCTTTGTGAAAGTTGATCCAAGGATCATTCCTGCCAAATTTAATCAAATTCTGTACAGTGGTTTCAGAGGAAATGTTGATTAAAGTTTTCCCTATATACACAAAATACAAATAAGCCCCGCCCCTGGCGGCCATGTTTTTTACGGATCGGAAATTTTTTAGCAACTTGGTAGAGGTTGACCCAAGGAACATCTGTACCAATTTATTTTAAAACCTGACCAGTAGTTTTGAAGAAGATGATTTTTAAAGTAGTTTTGAAGAAGATGATTTCACCAGTTTTCATATTTTTTTCTTTTTGTTGCCATGGTAACCAGAGTTCTACATGGATCAAGTTTATTTTAGCAACTTTTGTGAAGGTTGACCCAAGGATCATCCCTGCCAAGTTTAATTAAATTCTATCCAGTGGTTTCAGAGAAGATGTTGTTGAAAGGTTTCTCAATATACATATAAGGCAAATAAGCCCCGCCCCTGGCAGCCATGTTTTTTTACGGATCTGAATAATTTTTAGCAACTTTGGTAGAGGTTGACCCAAGGAACATCTGTACCAATTTATTTTAAAATCTGGCCAGTAGTTTTGAAGAAGATGATTTTTAAAGTTTCCATATTTTTTTTCTTTTTGTTGCCATGGCAACCAGAGTTCTTCATGGATCAAGTTTATTTTAGGAACTTTTGTGAAGGTTGACCCAAGGATCATCCCTGCCAAGTTTAATCAAATTTTGTCAAGTGGTTTCAGAGGAGATGTTGTTTAAATGTTTCTCTAATTATAAGGCAAATAAGCCCCGCCCCTGGGGCCTTTTTTTGGATCGGAATAATTTTAGCAACTTTGGTAGAGGTTGACCCAATGAACATCTGTATTAAATTATTTTGAAATCTGGCCAGTAGTTTTGAAGGAGATGATTTTTAAATTTTTCATTTTTTTTTCTTTTTGTTGCCATGGCAACCAGAGTTCTACATGGATCAAGTTTATTTTAGCAACTTTTGTGGAGGTTGACCCAAGGATCATCCCTGCCAAGTTTAATCAAATTTTGTCCAGTGGTTTCAGAGGAGATGTTGATTAAAGTTTTCCCTATATACATATAATACAAATAAGCCCCGCCGCTGGCGGCCATGTTTTTTTACGGATCGGAATAATTTTAGCAACTTTGGTAGAGGTTGACCCAAGGAACATCTGTACCAAATTATTATGAAATCTGGCCAGTAGTTTTGAAGGAGATGATTTTTAAAGTTTTCAAATTATTTTTCTTTTTGTAGCCATGGCAACCAGAGTTCAACATGGATCAAGTTTATTTTAGCAACTTTTGTCAAGGTTGACCCAAGGATCATCCTTGACAAGTTTAATCAAATTCTGTACAGTGGTTTCGGAGGAGATGTTGTTTAAAGTTTTCCCTATATACATATAAGGCAAATAAGCCCCGCCCCTGGCGGCCATGTTTTTTTACGGATCGGAATAATTTTAGCAACTTTGGTAGAGGTTGACCCAAGGAACATCTGTACCAATTTATTTTAAAATCTGGCCAGTAGTTTTGAAGAAGATGATTTTTAAATTTTCATTTTTTTTTTCTTTCTGTTGTCATGGCAACCAGAGTTCACATGGATAAAGTTTATTTTAGCAACTTTTGTGAAGGTTGACCCAAGGATCATTCCTGCCAAGTTTAATCAAATTTTGTCCAGTGGTTTCAAAGGAGATGTTGTTTAAATGTTTCTCTATATACATATAAGGCAAATAAGCCCCGCCCCTGGCGGCCATGTTTTTTTACGGATCGGAATAATTTTAGCAACTTTGGTAGAGGTTGACCCAAGGAACATCTGTACCAAATTATTTTGAAATCTGGTCAGTAGTTTTGAAGGAGATGATTTTTAAAGTTTTCAAATTATTATTCTTTTTGTTGCCATGGCAACCAGAGTTCTTCATGGATCAAGTTTATTTTAGCAACTTTTGTAGAGCCTCACCCAAGGAACATTCCTGCTAAGTTTCATTAAATTCTGTCCAGGGGTTTCAGAGGAGATGTCGTTTAAAGCAAATTGTTGACGACGGACGACGCACGACACACGACGACGGACACCGGACGAAGGGCGATCACAAAAGCTCACCTTGAGCACTTTGTGCTCAGGTGAGCTAAAAATAAATGGGACACGAAGTATAACCCGACTCCTGCCAAAATTTTGTCAAGGAAAGGCTCTATGATAACAGCAGAGCACAACGGCAGAGAAAAATGCCGTGATGCATCACATTTCAAGCCTGTGGAATTAAAACGCATCTACCCCGCTTTGACCCTCCACATCAGCCAAATCAGGAAATCTCCTGCCAGGTACCAAATACGCGACCTCAGAGAAAAAAATCACCGTCCCCAAGAAGATACATAGATAATTGACGTGATTTTCCGACAAATATGATAGGTTATACGCTTACAAACTGTCTGTGCCAGTTAAATACAAATTAGTGTAAATAAGAATCTTCATTCAGTCATTTTTCTTTATTGAAAACAGTGAGAAATATTAAGGTGTGTGCTCGGGTCATAACAATGCCTGATTTGATATCAAATGTAAGATAAATGTGTTTAGACTGTGTAGCGATCCAAGTGCAAAGCAGAAAAAGAAAACAATCTATGGTTGAAACCGAAACCAGTGTTCTACCCCCTGCAGCGTGAGTTTATCTAGATAAGATCACGAAGATATTAGCACCAGCTGAAATTAACATTTATTAATGTCAGCATTGAACACGGTCTGGACAATTCAAATTGACTTATTTATTTGCTAGTACTTTGCAAGTAATTTAACACTTGGTCAGTGACTATAAATCTGTTATTCAAGTGAATCCTCACAGAAGTGTGTTTTTTTAGCAATGAAAAACGCCCCGTAAGAAAATAAGAGGAATTAGCGCATATCAGTTTACTTGAATTATATCGTAGGTCATACATAATAGTCAATTATGTATACGAGAGGTTTGTGTTGATTTATTCTGTAAGACTTTTCATGCAACGATTATACGATATGTCTTACTTATTGTCATGATAACACTACTCTATTTAAAGATAGATGGGATGTAGTGACCAGTGGTGCTACTCCTGATAAGCCCCGCCTACTGGCGTGACCAGCATCAATGCATGAAACCTTCAAAGACTAGAGATAGATCTAAGAGAAGTTGGAATGTATGTATGAATCAAGTATGCTGTGTTCATAGTTAGTGTATAATAAATGTACAAAAAAAATTCGTCTTTGGGTCCAGACTTATTCCTTTATACAAGGATCTAGGTGCATACAAATAACCACATACCCCATGTGGAGAACATTACAATTTCCCTCCATTTTTACATACAAAAGCTACAGGTATTTTCTAGCAATATCTCCGAGTTTTGCAAAGATGCACAATGGGTCCTATCCATTACGTTGGCACAAAAACAGGACAGTATTTGAATTCCGAGAATAATATGAATTATTACTGAATGAGATTTTTATATTGCCCCTAAGATGTCTCAAATTTATGAATTCGCGTATTCTTTGTTGCCAGGTACCTATCTACATTATAAAATTTCACAATTCTTTTACCAAAAATGTTCAATATTTGTTGGTTTTTTTCTTCATTTTATCAGTGTAAATAAAGTATATTGCCTGCATTAGAACTGTGTTTATAGCTTCACCTAATTTACAATTACCAAACAATATTTCATTAACCTTCCACTCTTGCAATTGCACATTATATTTATTACTAATATAATTTGTAAGCTGATAACAGAAATGTTTGATATACTCACAGTGTCAGAACAAACGTAATATTGTTTATGAGTTATCATAAAAAAATGTGCATTTATCATCCTGGCTGATTAATATTCAGTTTCTTTAACTAATGATTTGCACCAAGTATTTCTATGAATAATTCGATATTGTTACCAAATCAGTTTTTGGTACTTCTTTTATTAAATTGTTTTGTAAACTGATCTACAACTTCGTTTGTTTCTCTCAAAATTATATCTAATGTCAATGTCATTTGGGGATAAAAGCTCTTTGGCTGAGTTTATTTTATTTCATTCCCTGTAAAATATTGTTTTACAGCTGCATTTATGCCATTAAATCTAAAAATTTAGTTCTAATATTATAAATTCTGTTAAATTCTCTATATTAGTATAAATCCCCCTGACTATCCATAAGATCCCCTACAATCACAATCTTAGCAGCAATCCATTATCTGTAACAAATTAAATGCTTGAACCCCTGACCTTAATGTTTGGATTATACCAAATTTTATTTTTATACGCCCGCAAACGAAGTTTGAAGGTGGTATGTTGGAATCAGCCTGTCGCTCGGTCGGTCATGCGGTCTGTCTGCAAAATCTTGTCCGGTGAACTCCTCCTTCACTTCAGTCCTATTCACCAGATACTTGGTATACATATTCATCAGTAGAAGTCGATGTACAAGATACAAATTTCATGTGCGTTCGCGCAAGGATAACGGAGTTATTGCCACTGAATCAACTTGAAAAGTCTTGCCCGGTGCACTCCTCCTTCACTAACAGTCCGATTAACCTGATACTTAGCATAACTATTCACCAGGAGCAGTAGACGTTGGTAGGCACAAGGATTGCAGAGTTATCCTTGATTTGACTCTAAATATCTTGTGACGCGAACTTCTTCTACATTTCTTAACACATTGGGTTCAAATTTTGTGTGTGCATTGGTTACTAGGTGGAGAGGTACGTGACATAAATTTCACTTGAGTTGTCTCAAGGATTGCAAAGTTATCGTCCCTGATTCAAATCTCTTGTAACGCGAACTACTTCTACATTTTTTTAAACGATTCGATTCAAGTTGATGGCAGAGATATTGCCCTGGTTCCCTTTTTGAAGTATCTCCCATTGGTTAATTATGTTTTTATTGTTCGGAACATTACTCAAATATATACAAGGTATTGATTTGAAACTTAAGATATTGACAGTTGGCGATTAGGAGAAGTGCAGTGTCCAAGAACTGTAACGCTACCTGGTCCCATTTTTTAATTATCCCCTTCGTTTGATTGTTGTTTATTCTTGTCCGGATCTTAACTCGAAAATAATACATGGTGTGGATTTGAAACTTAAAATGTAAACAAACTTGACTTGACTTGTTTGAGTTTACCGTCACTTCAACAGTATTTCTGTCATATAACGAGGTCCAGCTAATTACAGGTGGGGGAAGACCCCGAATGCATTGAGGCATCCGGGTTGAACCACCGACCTACCGCAAGCCAGCTGGAAGGCTTCCACACATGAAAATCTGAATGACCCTGCCGGGATTCGAACCCACAAATGTAAACAGATTGCGACTAGGAAAAGTGCAGTGTCCAAGAACTGCAACTCTACCTGGTCCCATTTTTTAACTATCTCCTTCTGTTAAATTGCATTTTTTTCTTGTCCGGAACATATTTCAAACATATACATGGTATTTACTTGAAACTTAAAATGTAAACAGTTGGCGACTAGGAGAAGTCCAGTTTCCAAGAACTGTAAATCTACACTTTTAAAATACTGTGCAAAACAACCATAACTGACTCTCTATCCGCTTTAAATAAAGGCTTTTCTTACTTATACGTAATATCAAAATCAATATACTATGTATACAGGTTCTTATCTATGCTCCTCTGGAGTCTGGCTTCTCCTGTATCAAATCATTCTGCGGGGGTATTAATCACCTTCAGTGACAGCTCTAGTTACTAGGTGACTTAGCTTGTCTGATATTATTATTTTCTGTGTAAAATTACAATATGCCTGTAGTGTATCCCTCCAGAAAGGGTTAAAATTTTGCTTAACGTGTGACTTAAGTCTATGCCATATTTATACATGGACTTGATGAATGGAATAATACAATCAACTAAATAACTGAATTTATTATTTATATACAATATTCGTCTTAACCAGATGACTTTCAAACTATCTACGAAACTTAATACATCAACCATTTTAAACCCGCTAAATTTGCAATCCTGTATAAAGGTATGTCTCTTAACTGTATCTATAGACCCATTCCAAAGAAAACTAAAAAACATCTTTTGTATGACTTTAGTTTTTTCTTGTGAAGGATTTAATGACCACGAGTCTACCTTAAGGTGACAGCAATCTTTTTGACCAACTGTGAAGCAATTTCTTTATCTCCGCCACTTTATGATCATAATTGATATCTGTTATTTCCAGCAAATATGTTGAAAATTAAACACCAAGAACTGTAGGAGTAACAGTAGCTTTCACCCAAGTAAAATCATATTCTGGGCAAAGAATAGTATTACTTTTTTTATGTGCCCAAATCCTCATCAATTTTGTTTTATCTTTATTTATATTAAGGCCGGAGATTCTCCCATAGAATTTTTGATTTTTTGATTTTGTTTGAAAGAGACTCTGTCGTACAATCCAAAAATTATGATGTATCATCAGCATATTGCGAAATTTTTAATCATGACCTTGTATTCGGATTCCTTTGCTGCTTTTATTATTTCGTATTGAAACAAAAAAAACCAGCACAGAGAATGAATAGGTAGTTAGACATATGACCATTGGCCACCACACAAGATTCAATATTGGTATAAAATATGGATGTCAATTTCCTAAACTTTAGTCATGAATTTCCACGAGACGGTGTTAAAAACTGCAGCAAAGTCAATCAGTAGCACAAGACCTGGTATATTATGTTGTTTTGTGTGTGTGTGTGTGTGTGTGTGTGTGTGTGTTTTCCAGTATAAAATGATATATCATATAACAATCTAATATTGGTGGAAATGAGTCTTCCTGGCCATCCAAAGTTTGAAGGTCATAGTTCTTATATGTCTTTATAAAACGAACATCAGACGAGTTTGTGAACATCCTTAAAGAATACCATATTATTTGTCTATCGGAAACATGGACAAATAAGAACTCAGATATACATTTATCTGGATACGGTAACCCCATACATTCATATAGATGTTTTCAACACCGGGGGACAAAACGTTCCAGCGGAGGTATAGTTATTTACATTAAGGCCAATGTTAGGCGGGGGGTTAAGTAAGTGAAAAATGATATTGATTGTCTCGTTAGGATAAAGTTTGATAAATCATTTTTTTAAATAAATGAAGATATATTCTTAGGTATTACGTATATTCCACCTGAAAGCTCGCCTATGCATGATTTGTATGAGTTTGACCTTTTTAATTCGGTCGAAAATGACATTGATATGTATAAATAATTAGGGAATGTTTTTATAACAGGGGACATGAATGCAAGAACTGGTTGTAAGTGTGATTTTATTGAGAACGATTTTTGCATTGAAGATGAAGAACCTGGCCATACTGACTGTACATTACCACGCACATCATGTGATTTAAGGACTAACTGTTTTGGTAACTCACTACTTGATCTTTGAAAGATATTTGATAGTTTTTATCCATGATGTATGAATTGAATATAGCTTATATAGCATTCTCACTTCATAAATGAATCCATGGTGTTAGATTTAAATTGTTCACTTTTCTTATAATAAATGTATTTCTAAACATATATGTATGTGAAATATATGTTATGCCAAATATATTTATTTATAAGTATGACGATGAGCCGTTATGCGTAAGTCTAAATAAAAGTTTGTTCTGCTCTGTTCTATGAAATCAAGTTAACCCCTGGGGTGGGGTCAATTTTGACACTTGGGCCATGATTTGAACAGAATAAGTTGAGGTCCACTAGTAAACAAATTAACTCCAGGCTTTTGGTTTTTTTTTTGAGAAGATGATCTTTTGAGGATTTACTTACTAGTAGTATACACGTCTATAAATGTAAATCAAGTGACCCCTAAGGCAGGGCCAATTTTGACCTCATGGCCATGATTTGAACAAACTTGGTAGATGTTCATTGGGCCATGGTACACACCAAATATCTAAACTCTAAGGCCTTGTTTTTCCTGATAAGAAGATTTTTCTAGTTTTTCCTAAATAAGTCTATGTAAAGTTAGTGACCTCTGGGGCGGGGCCATTTTTAACCCCAGGGCCATGATTTGAGCAAACTTGATTGAGGTCTTCTAGTCCATTTTACACACCAAATATCTAAACTCTAAGCCTTGTGGTTTCTGACTAGAAGATTTTTCTAATTTTTCCAATGCAAGTCTATATAAAATCAAGTGGCCCATTGGTATAGGAGGAGATGTCTTCGTTGTGCTCAGGTGAGCTAAAAACTTTAAAATTCAACTGTAAAGCCATCACTACAAAGACTTGTATTATTTGACATCCTTTTTAAAAAAATCTACCCATAACTGGTGAAGAAATTATGTAGCGGAACGTGTCACGTGGTTCAACAAGCACCTGCTTCGGAGATTCCGTAATCTATATTCAACCGAAGGCGTTTTTTTTTTACTACACCTACACTCTCCAAGTTAATTTGTTAAGTAACAGAAACTTAACCAACAGCAACGCGGGAGAGTAGATATTTTTTATATCGTACCGATAATATGTGAACGAGCTGCTTTAAATGATAAACGAAGTATACTCTTTGCCACGTTTGTAGGAACTCAAATAAGTTTAGATGAGAACTTTGTTGGTGTTCAGTTGGTGAAGCGTTCCCTCTAAAAAGCGGACTTTAACGGTGAACTGACTCTAATATACTACACTGCAGATATTTTTAAATTTCGATCCGAAAAGGTCAATTTACATATAAGAGAGCTGTTTTGATAAAACAACAACGATGCATTTATCAAAGAATCTAACTAAATCAGGATACTTAATAAAATAAATCGGTAAATACGAGGTGTATATTTCAGCTTGTTCTCATCTATACAAAACAATGATGTAACTTTTTTCCGTAAGTATAGGAATACCTACCAATGAAAATTTAAATATTCATTGGGCATTGTTTGAACATTGATTAAATATCGTTTGAACATTGATTAGATATTGTTTGAATATTGATTAGATATCGTTTGAACATTGATTAAATATTGTTTGAATATTACTTATTCATAAATATTGTTTATCATATCAAGTTTACTAATATTATGTGAATTGAAGTGCTAACATTTCCCTTTGTTTTATAGTACCATTGTTAACATTCAAGTTTTTATTGTTTCCACTTTTGTTGTTGTTGTTGTTGTTGTATTGGGGTTTACCGTCGCTGCGATAGTATTTCAATCATGTAGCGACGTCCACCTAATTACAGGTGGAGGAAGACCCCGAGTACACAGAGGCACCCAAGTGTTTCCACTTTTGTCTTAACATGACTATCTGATATAATTTCATATAAAGTATTTTTCACCTTTTATGTTTGTAACATTTAAGATAAGTAATTTCCGCTGTATAGTTTTCATTCACATTAAAAGAAGTCTTACGGTGAAATGATAGTTTTGGTTCAGTTTTCAAATACTGGTCATACAAAAACCGTTACTCCCGATTTTTGATGTTTTCTTATCACTTGTTCTCTGAGAAATTAGTAATTCAGGAATATCGGTTATTTGCAAATATAATCCGATTCTCAGATGAAAAAAGAATATAATTTCGATATCTTTATTGTCTTGTGATATAACAATTCACAAAGAACGAACGTCAAATACCCTGCATTTAGAATATTATAAATTCTGTTAAATTCTCTATATTAGTATAAATCCCCCTGACTAACCATAAGATCCCCTACAATCACAATCTTAGCAGCAATCCATTATCTGTAACAAATTAAATGCTTGAACCCCTGACCTTAATGTTTGGATTATACCAAATTTTATTTTTATACGCCTGCAAACGAAGTTTGAAGGTGGTATGTTGGAATCAGCCTGTTGCTCGGTCGGTCATGCGGTCTGTCTGCAAAATCTTGTCCGGTGAACTCCTCCTTCACTTCAGTCCTATTCACCAGATACTTGGTATACATATTCATCAGAAGAAGTCGATGTACAAGATACAAATTTCATGTGCGTTCGCGCAAGGATAACGGAGTTATTGCCACTGAATCAACTTGAAAAGTCTTGCCCGGTGCACTCCTCCTTCACTAACAGTCCGATTAACCTGATACTTAGCATAACTATTCACCAGGAGCAGTAGATGTGCAAGACACAAATTTCACGTTGGTAGGCACAAGGATTGCAGAGTTATCCTTGATTTGACTCTAAATATCTTGTGACGCGAACTTCTTCTACATTTCTTAACACATTGGGTTCAAATTTTGTGTGTGCATTGGTTACTAGGTGGAGAGGTACGTGACATAAATTTCACTTGAGTTGTCTCAAGGATTGCAAAGTTATCGTCCCTGATTCAAATCTATTGTAACGCGAACTACTTCTACATTTTTTTAAACGATTCGATTCAAGTTGATGGCAGAGATATTGCCCTGGTTCCCTTTTTGAATTATCTCCCATTGGTTAATTATGTTTTTATTGTTCGGAACATTACTCAAATATATACAAGGTATTGATTTGAAACTTAAGATATTGACAGTTGGCGATTAGGAGAAGTGCAGTGTCCAAGAACTGTAACGCTACCTGGTCCCATTTTTTAATTATCCCCTTCGTTTGATTGTTTTTTTTTTCTTGTCCGGATCTTAACTCGAAAATAATACATGGTGTGGATTTGAAACTTAAAATGTAAACAAACTTGACTTGACTTGTTTGAGTTTACCGTCACTTCAACAGTATTTCTGTCATATAACGAGGTCCAGCTAATTACAGGTGGGGGAAGACCCCGAATGCATTGAGGCATCCGGGTTGAACAACCGACCTACCGCAAGCCAGCTGGAAGGCTTCCTCACATGAGAATCTGAATGACCCTGCCGGGATTCGAACCCACAAATGTAAACAGATTGCGACTAGGAAAAGTGCAGTGTCCAAGAACTGCAACTCTACCTGGTCCCATTTTTTAATTATCTCCTTCTGTTAAATTGCATTTTTTTCTTGTCCGGAACATATTTCAAACATATACATGGTATTTACTTGAAACTTAAAATGTAAACAGTTGGCGACTAGGAGAAGTCCAGTTTCCAAGAACTGTAACTCTACACTTTTAAAATACTGTGCAAAACAACCATAACTGACTCTCTATCCGCTTTAAATAAAGGCTTTTCTTACTTATACGTAATATCAAAATCAATATACTATGTATACAGGTTCTTATCTATGCTCCTCTGGAGTCTGGCTTCTCCTGTATCAAATCATTCTGCGGGGGTATTAATCACCTTCAGTGACAGCTCTAGTTACTAGGTGACTTAGCTTGTCTGATATTATTATTTTCTGTGTAAAATTACAATATGCCTGTAGTGTATCCCTCCAGAAAGGGTTAAAATTTTGCTTAACGTGTGACTTAAGTCTATGCCATATTTATACATGGACTTGATGAATGGAATAATACAATCAACTAAATAACTGAATTTATTATTTATATACAATATTCGTCTTAACCAGATGACTTTCAAACTATCTACGAAACTTAATACATAAACCATTTTAAACCCGCTAAATTTGCAATCCTGTATAAAGGTATGTCTCTTAACTGTATCTATAGACCCATTCCAAAGAAAACTAAAAAACATCTTTTGTATGACTTTAGTTTTTTCTTGTGAAGGATTTAATGACCACGAGTCTACCTTAAGGTGACAGCAATCTTTTTGACTAACTGTGAAGCAATTTCTTTATCTCCGCCACTTTATGATCATAATTTATATCTGTTATTTCCAGCAAATATGTTGAAAATTAAACACCAAGAACTGTACGAGTAACAGTAGCTTTCACCCAAGTAAAATCATATTCTGGGCAAAGAATAGTATTACTATTTTTATGTGCCCAAATCCTCATCAATTTTGTTTTATTTTTATTTATATTAAGGCCGGAGATTCTCCCATAGAATTTTTGATTTTTTGATTTTGTTTGAAAGAGACTCTGTCGTACAATCCAAAAATTATGATGTATCATCAGCATATTGCGAAATTTTTAATCATGACCTTGTATTCGGATTCCTTTGCTGCTTTTATTATTTCGTATTGAAAAAAAAAAAAAAAAAAAAAAAAACAGCACAGAGAATAATTAGGTAGTCAGACATATGACCATTGGCCACCACACAAGATTCAATATTGGTATAAAATATGGATGTCAATTTCCTAAACTTTAGTCATGAATTTCCACGAGACTAAAACCTCTGT
>CM037779.1:82175754-82211067 GCA_021229015.1 Solen grandis
ATCTATGAGAAATCAAAATAATTTAAAATCTAGATTGATTGTTGACAATGCAAACAGGAAAATAGAAGAAGCTCAAAGTACAATGCATTTCCACGTCGGTGATAACCATACAGATACTGAACTTCCAGATGATTTTCAAACAAAGGATATGGTTTATGGTGGCATAGCTTTTTATGCAAGAATTGTTTGAATTGGATAAAATGCTTACCAATTTAAGACAGGTCATTCTGATATACTGAGAGGAGGAGATAGTATCTTTACTAGCACGAGGAAGCATGAGACACTGAGACAACATGATTCTTTCTCGAAATAATTGATAAAGACTAAGGATAGACTAGGTCAGAGTTAAAATAATCCATTAATCGAACCTAATAACGTGAAATATGGTTTTGTGAAAAAACTTGTTCCAGTGAGAGATATTTATGGAAATGAATATGAAGTTTTGATTATGCCTAGGCATAACATCGCTTATGGATTAGAAAGATGAAAATAAACAGAAATTAGCTGGTCTGAAACCGATAAATACAACAAATACTCAGACTTCATAGTTTGATTTGAATCTGAGCTACCGGACCGCTTAAGCAAATCTCTCACTGAATGATTACTTATAAACTGTAACAGATATCTCAAAAACGACTTGATGCATTTTTTCCAGACTTTGTTGTTCTTTTTTTTGTATTTCAGTGGGGGTTCAACCGGATGATTCCATAGGTGAAAGAAGAAAGCATTCCTAACTTTAAAATGATATGTGCCCAGTGAAAAGTTTCAACTCCATATCAGTAAATTCCGCCCTGGTTTTAATGATTTATGACAGGGATCTTTTGACATCTTCTGTTAAACAGATGTCATATGGTATTATAAAAGTCTTTAGGAAAAGACTTCTTGGGTAATATGATGAATAACAATTCAGTGACTGCTGCATTGTTAAAGCGCTATACTAATCACTGTGTAAGAGCTACTTTGATATCTTCATTTGATAGAGCTAGTTTTGAAGCAAAACAGATCATAAGGTCAGAAAGTCAGAAAGAGCTATTCATGTGGATTAAATGAAGGCGTCACAAAAAGAAAAAATATATCTTATGCACTTTGAGTAGCGCACTATTAACTGGTCTAAGAGCAAGTAATACTCTAGAAATTCAGCTGATGGTCTAGACCAAATATTTTATCTTGAAAATTGAGTTTACATCTCTGCTAAATAAGTAAGTATCTATAAGTAATGCATTTCCACCATCAACAATTACTGCAGACTATAGTGTTGACCATCAAACATTTGTTGCATAGATAATTCCAGAATTTCCGCAGATAAAAATTCCAAACATTGGCCAGGGTAGAGGTTAATTTAACATTACACTACACATAAACAATTGTAATATCTGTTTTTAATACTTTCTCAACTTTCTGAATTATTTCAAAAGTTTTTTGTTTTGCTTTATTAGTATTGATATGTATATAAGAATTGAGGAAGATAGCACTCAATGTTAACAGTTGAAAGGTAATATCAGCAATATCTTAATTTTAACGTATAGAAATGTGGTTTTAGGTAGCTATACAGAACTTCCTGTGTGTTAGTTGATTTTGAGGGAGGGGATAGTAGTTTTAATTTCTGTACATGTATTGTAGTTAACCTAATGATCGAAGCGATGTCTTGAGCAAATTCTGAGATTATTGTTTTGGTCACACTTTAAAGTGGAACCATATTGTTCATATTTTGACATGTGTACAATTGATTTTGCTCATATAACAAACTTCACAAATAGAAAAGTGTGACACTAGAGTAACTTTGATAGTTTGCAAATAATCATTACTATCGACGAATATTGCTTCACTCAGGTGAGTTTTTGTGATACTTCGTCCGTTGTTTGTCAACAATTTTAGTATTAACGCTCTAGCATCTTCATTTCTTAAGCAATCTTCTTCGAACAATGTCTATGGTCATAATTTCTCAGCCAAGTGTAATAATAGCTAGTATCGGCCCATTAGGTCAGGAGTTATGGCCCTTGAATTATAAAAAGAAAAGATAAAAGCAATACGTTTTCATGGACGGCTTATAATAAGCATACTATCCGTCTCTCTTTTTCTCTTCTACTGTTTTGACCTTTTAACCTAACCTGTTTAATATCTGTGATTTACATTAAAAAGGAAGCAACTACAAATTAACAAACGCAAGTTAATGGATGTAAAAAATTAGTATTTTAAATCTACTATACATACATAGCCCAAGAATTTCCAAAAATATTTGAAAATACTTTATAACTGCATATTGTGTTACGTTTAAAACAACCTTATCAGTACTTTTATTCTTTTAATTATGTATGTTATTTTTTATTTATCATTATTTACCATTTCTTTTGATAATGAAATTGCAAAAAGATTTAATAATAAAAATAACAATAAAAAAAGGTCTCAGCTGGAATAGAACTCCTGACTCCTTGCAAAAAACAATCTGAGCGGCCCTCTCTTCCTGATTGAGCTAATTCCACTACTGTATAATAAAGGGTTCAAAATTAGGTTATTTAAAAGCAAATAAATGTATCACAACAGCTGTAGTACGTAGTTCAACAGTTTTAATTTCACTAGTCTAGTTTACTGCATTAACTACACAAAACGTTCAAGTTTACGGTTACATATTTATTTAAATAAACATAACGCATTATTCATCCCACACATTATGTACTAAACAAACAACCATGTATTATTACAAGCTCAAGTAGACATAATGTCCACTGCCCAGACTTACAATTTAAACGTTACGTTGTATATTTATGTTGGCCAAAGGCAATGTTTGTTGCCGATTTGCCTAAATAAAGTTGAGTTACCGACCTACATGTATAAACATCATTAAAATACAGACATCTACTGACTAATAACTTATAAAAAAAATATCAATCATACACGAAGCTATTTAAAACAAACACAAAACATATATTTGATACCCCCAAACAAGCACATAGAAAATTATCGCTCACTGGAAAATATTTCAATCACAGCTTTACACTCGACTGCAATACCAATTTGTATATGCGCCAACGGAAGTGAAAACCCGTTTAATTGGACATATCAATATATACACATGACTTAATAACACTTATTTATATATAGTACTGAATACTGTCAAGAAAAAATGCCATTGCAAATGATTTCAATTTGTTTACCTCTAGCATCTTCATTTCTTAAGTAGTCTTCTTCAAACTTTATAATGATGTTAATGACCATAATATCACTTTATTTACACTCTGGCATCTTCATTTCTTAAGCAATCATCTTCAAACTTGATGACATTGTTTATGGCTTTTCTTTCTTTAGGCCAAGTTTGATTATGGCTGATATCGCCCCAGTAGGTCAGGAGTAATAGCCTTTTCATTATCAAAGAATGCCAGATTTCACTTCGTTAGCTCATCTGAGCACAGATCATGGTGAGCTTTTGTGATACTTGAAAGTCTGTCATATGACGTGTGTCACGATTTTAGTGTTTACTCTCTAGAAGCCACAATTTTGATGCAGTCTTCCTCAAACTTGCCCAGACATTATGGCTTGATAATGTCTAGATCGAGTTCGACCATGGGTTGGATGGGGTAAAAAAGGAGGTCACTGGGTCAAATCTTAGTATAATCATGTTTACACCCTAGGGGCCACACTATTAGAAGAATCTCTCTCAAACTTGGTCAGAATGTTTGTCATCATGACATCTCGGTCAAGTTTAATCATGAGTGGGGCGGGTCAAAAGATATTTAAATGTTTATCAAATACATTTATAGCAATTGTCAAACTTCTTAAGAATGTTTGTGACGATGATATCTGGTGCCGTCGTCATAGTAAGGTTAGAAATAGGGCACAAGTCATATTTCAATAAATTGAATTTGCAAAATTTTTAATTTGTATATGAAGTATATTCAGAATTCAGTTTGGGATTGTCAAAAAACACAAGTAACATAGAATAATCCTATTTCACCTCTAGGCCACATCTTACTATTCATCAAATTGGCAAATTTTGATTTGATAAATATATTCGACTAGTTTAATCGTTTCGGTTCGGTAAAAGTAGTTAATAGTAAATGTTAGTAAAATCTTGTTTACACTTGGGGCCACAATTTTTCCATTACAGGTCATATTCGATTGAGTTGTTTGTGTATTCCAGCATAAATGTTTGACTGAAATTTCAGTTCTCTACCCATTTACAGATTATTGACCTTGGGCTAAAATTCTATTTGTTACTTTATATTCTCCTGTAGGTTTATTGTGGTCCTCAACTTTTACAGAAATTGTATATTTTTAATCTTTGTGGTACACCTTTTTCTTAATTATATTCCCTGATGAGTTGCGTTTTGTCACTGAGTACTGAAAATACATAATTGTGTTCTTTCTTGATGAACTGGGAAAAAATTTTTTTGTACGCTAATTTAAGACATGCTGTTATGATTGGGTCCATTAACGTAATGTTTTGCCGATATAACTTAGTCACCCCTTGTGTCTTTATTAATGATTTGTTAATGATTTGAATACACAATTAAGGTTGTTATCGTCATCATACGCTTTTGGTAATGTCCATTCACCCCTATTCTTACATTTTGGTGCGACAACAATATAGCTTTAAAACATCTATATTCGATAGGCTAGTAGAAGCGTAATTTACGACTTTATGAAAATAAGTGGAAGACCGACGTCCTCCGAATTTTTACATATTGATGGGGCAAAAAAAAGAAAATACAGTCATATTCGTTAGTTCTATGTTTGCCTATGAGCGGAAATTATGAGAAAAATCTATCAACTCAGATTACATTATACTTGAAAATTACAGCGATAGTGATTGCTAAAGTAAATATGCGAAGACTGGTTTGCTACCCGCAAACTAAGTTATAAAACATCGTTCAATCCCGCTAATTCTTACTCTTTTACATGGCACGAATTTTTAATTTGAGAAGTTATATTTAGTGGAAGTTTGTGGACTCTTCAACATAGTGCACTTAAATAATCCAGTTCAAATATTATTTACTTTGAAAATGTGTGCGGCTAAATTATTGGTAAATTTTTCTGAAGTTTTGGTTCGGTTTTACGTATTAACTGAAAATAGTTTCCATTCACATCACCCTATTTCATTCCTACTACTATAAATTGCCAAAAAGAGTACGTATTTCCGACAAAATTTATCTTTCATCCTTTCAATACGCTAGTATACTGAAATAGAAGTTTATTCCCATTTTCTTGATACTTCCTAGAAATTGGTCGAAATTTTCCTTGATAATTTAAATATCAAGTTTGGCATTATATATTTGAGAAAGTCCAGTTATGAATATGCATACTATGGTTATAAGAAGTTAGAGAATGGTGGACAAAATGGTACCTACGGGAGTAAGAAAGATACCAACATTACCTTTGATAACTCCGAATAATCAAAGATGAAATAAAATCGCATTGGACATCCATAGCCGGTGTGCAAAAAAGCGACCCGAGTCCAAGAATAAGTAAAAACGAAGTATTTTTATTCCGAAAAACCTAGCGACGACCTTTCCTGCCGCAAACAAGGAATACAGTAAAATGGAACAAGCAAACTAGTACAACAATAATCGGTATCAACACCAATCTAGCAAAAACAAACAGTCAAGACTGTTCTACTCAAATAGACAATCTCCAATGCATGTTACAAATCGATACAAACGTATATAGATCACATAACATAACATAACATAACATACTTGATTGATTAAAGAATTAATTAAATGAATAAATCCTGGACCGGACCGGATTCCCTTATCGAAACGAAATATAAGGGAAAGTGCCGGAATATAAAACAAAGTAATACTATATATAGCAATACGAAAAATCAGTATTATAACAATAACACTGTTTAAACATGAATATATTAAACCAGTTTCCCTTATCGAAACGAAAAATAAGAGAAACCGGGTAAGGAATAAGAAGACCGAACGTGTGATTTAATATGAAGCAGAAAAGGTGTGTAACTATGAATGGAAGTGAGAAAAAGGTAAATCTTACGTTATATGATTTCTTACGGTTGTGTAAAAATAATGCGGACCGGAAGCACATGGAAAACTACATAAATAAGACCAGATCAATGTTAATATGATATTTTGATATTTTTCAACCATTTTAGAAATCGTGCATTGGTCAATCCCGCTAATTACATAATGTTTCGGTGTTGTCATCACGAAAATCGTTATACAGATTGAAATAACCATGGAGTTTATTTGGATAGAGAGAAAAGAAAGAAGAAGATGTGAAGGATCCAAAATGTCAAGGTAAATTTTGGTCTAACTCAGACCTTCAGTATTTATATAACATACTATATATACATAGCATAAATACAAACATTATGTCAGTTCTTACCATATTCAATAGTCATCACATGTCCATACCAAATACATGAACAAAAATATTAAAAATGACTTTAAAAATATAATAAATAAGTAAGATAATATTTGGTCTATTCACTGTTAACAGATTATTCCTTAGTTCAAAAGCTTTGAAATATACAAACCTAATTTTCTTACAGTGTAACTGTTGGTACTGTTCATTAACTCTGTAAATTTGAACATATTTGGATTTAAATAATAAGAAGGTGATATAAATTCTTTCCTGAAGTTTTCATACAATTTACATTCTAGCACAAAATGAAATTCATCCTCTAATGTGTTACAAGAGCTGCATTTTACGTTCATCTAAAGGAGTAGCAATAGGTTTCTTCCATCTACCAGTTTCAATGTGTAGCCTGTGGGAGGATACTCTTAAACGTGTCAAGTTAATTCTGTTTTTGTTACATAGAATAATATTTAAATATGGTTGAAATTTGAAATTCACAATATTTCTATAAAACAATGCTCTACTTGAATTTTGTAAACGGCCGTTCCAGTCTTGAAGAAATTGATCAAAAATTCTTTGTTTTGCCAAAGATAGAAAATATTTTTGTTGCCTACTGATTGTGAAAACCATGTTTCACCAAAACCTAAGGCAAAAAGCAAGTTTCTTAGTAATGAACACCAGTTTTTTACAGTTCGGTTTATTCTCCAAGTCACGATAAAGAGCATTATAAACTATCTTAATATACTTTATAGAATCAGCCTCTAAGATCTTAGTCCAAAATTTAATAATGTTATATAACCATATGTTTTTTAAAGGTGTCCTACCTAGTTCACCATAAATGAAATCATTTTGGGTGCTTTTTTTAACTCCTAATAATTGTTTACAAAATTGTAAATGAACTCTTTCTAATGCACCACCTGACTGAAAGCCCCAAGTTTCACTACCATAATTTAAGATAGGGAGACTAAAGTATCAAATAATTCTAATCTATGTTTAATGGTAATGTTTGTAAATCTATTTAAGTATTTATTGAGTTTAAAGATAGCTTTCATTGATTGTCCAGCTAATGTATTTTGTGCTTCTTGAAAAGATCCACCTGAGGTGAAAACTAATCCGAGATAAACAAATTTTTTAACTATTTCCAATTCTGATCCCTCATATGTAAATGAGACATTATTAGGTATTCTACCTCCTTTTCTAAAAATCATAATCTTTGTTTTGCTTGTATTAACAATTAATTTCCATTTGTTACAATATTCATACAAAGAGTCCAAACCATTTTGTAGATCTGTACTACTGTTTGCAAAAATAAAATGTCATCAGCAATAAAATTAGGAATAATTTAAACTATATATATCAATACCACATGAACTGTTCTCCATAAACATACTTTCAATATCATTGACATACATTGCAAATAAAAATGGTGAGAGACACTCTCCTTGTCGAACGCCTAGATGACAATCAAAGCTATTACTTAGTTCATTCATATATTTTACTTTAGATTTAACTCCACTATACATTGATTTTATTAAGTTTAACATTTTTCCTCTAATACCAAGTTTAATTAATTTTAACCAAAGATTATCATGTGATACATAATCGAAAGCTTTACTAAAATCAATAAAAGCACAATATAAATGTTTATTATTATTAATCATATGATTTATGATCCCATGTAAAGCAAATATATTATCAGTGGTTCCAATTTTTGACCTAAAGCCAGCTTGTGCTTCAATATATACTTGATTAAGTTCAGCCCAATTGCATAATCTATTATTTAAAACTCTAGTAAACAATTTTCCTAATGTACTAAGTAAAGTTATCCCCCTGTAGTTATTAACATCATTTAAACTTCCCTTTTTGTGTAATGGTACATTATGTCCTTCAGACCAAGATTCTGGAAAGTAACCTAGCTCAAAAATCCTATTAAATAATGTATATAAACTAGGTAACAATATTTCTCTGCCATGTATGAAAAATTCATTCAAATATTCATCTGGTCCTCCTGATTTATTTGTTTTCAATTGTTTAATTGCACTATTAATTTCTTCCTGTGTTATTGGTAGATTCAATTCTTCAAACATAATACTGAACTCATTTTTTTCAAATCTTTCATTAAAGTATAAAACATCTTCATCAGGAATAAAAAATTGATCATCTGGATTATTTACTGATTTAAAATAAGCTTCAAAATCATTTATTTGTATATTTGATTGTTTAATTCCACATGCCCCTTTAAGTAAATTCCAATATAGTTTAGCATTTTTATTTTTCACAATCTCTCCGTTTATTTCCACATTCATTTGTGTACCATTGATTTGACTTATGAATATTATCATTGCAGTTTTTGGAATTGCCTGTTTTAATTTTAAATAAAGGACTAACTACTTCATCTATTACACTAGAGAACTCATTGATACAACTATCAATATCATTGTTTGACATAGAGTTATTTACATTTTCAATAAGATTAGATAATTTATTTTTTACCACATCTGAGGAAAGATTAACTTTAAAGTCATTAATTTTCCTTTTTCCATACATACTTATGGTTAATTTTTTCCCCATGCTGCTCTGACATATTTATAGGTTCACTTTCGTTATTAGTGAAAGACAGTGTAAAATCAATAAGACAGTGATCAGATAATATATTGGGGTCATGTATTTTGAAATGATCAATATGAGTAAACAAACTTTGACTGGTGATTACATAATCAACAACACTGGACCCCTGATGACCAATAAAAGTGTAATTTCCAACATTTTTGTCAGCCCCAAACCTGCCATTCAAAATGCGCATACCAGTTTGTTTACACAAATCAAGTAGTAACCTTCCATTATTATTAATCCTTCCCTTGTCCTGTGAAACTCTTTTAAATTAATGTCAACAATATAATCATCTGGCAGAAATTCATTAAAAACAATATTATCATCAACTACAAAGTCTGACATATCAGATGTATGAGCATTAAAATCTCCTGCCAATATAAAATTACAGCCTTGTTCATATTTTATATCTGTGCTACTAATGAAGTCTAACAATCTGTCAAAAGTATTGGTATCCATCAACGCCTGTCTACTACTACCCTCTGGTATTACATAACATAGACAGATAAGTAAATCCTCCTTAGTACCTAAAATATTACCACTAATTTTGATGCATAATATGTCATCCTGGCTTTGAAATATCAGTGTTTCTTTGGATACAAATTTATCACGAATGTAGACTAATATTCCCCCTGAAGAACGTTTACATGTACTGACGTTTTCTGATCTACTAAGCGAAAAGTGTTCAAAGTTTTTTACTGATAATTCTGAAAATTCATTTGACCATGTTTCAGTAAAAAGTACAACATCATTATTATCAAAAACATGTTGAAGTTCAGGTAGTGACAGTTTATTGGTTCGTTTTGTTTGTAACCCTTGGATGTTCAGTAGAGCACATCTCAGCTCGACCTTCTGTGATGATGCCTAATGACCTACATGTACTCCGCTACCTACACTTGCCTCTACACCGGTCTCGTGTGATGACTCACCACATTGAGCAGTGTGTACACTTTCGGACAGATCCTGCGTAACTGTTCTATTTATAGCCTTGGGTAAAACCTGATTATCAGCTGACACTGACACGTTTTGTTTACCTTTACTTTCAGTCTGTGTTGGACGAGACTTGCTCCTAGAGGAACTGGCGTTGCGTTTATAGGGCCTAGCTGATTCGGACCTTTTCTCGGAACGGGCTGTAGAGCGTACAATCCTGGCCCTGCCACGAGGGGGGGACATGGCAGATTTGGGGGTCGTGTCTTCAACTGTAGATTCAACGGACGAGACAATTGGATGGGAATAAAGAGAAATTGAAACATCCTCGTTTGTGACCGGCAAACACATATTAATGACACTGTCACTGGAAGTTGATTGATGTTCTGAGTGCTGCTGCTGTTGCTTATTTACCTCTGGAGTCGTGTGAGTGACCTGACTCGGACAAGGTTGTGTGTCCATACTGATACCATTGGTCGTTACGTGAGTGGTGACTACATTGGGATCATGATATGTCATTTGACTGGAACAAGGTTGAGTGTTCATAATGCTACCACCATGTGTCACAGGAGTGTTTAGTAGCATCTGATGATATGGACCTGAGAAGGGGTTGCCAAATTGTTGGAAACGCTGGTTACTGTCTGCATTCTGAGATGGGGATACTGATATTGTGGGTAACTGTGATTCTTTAACAACATTCGCGTAAGAATTTTCACTGTTACATACCTCAGGATCAACACTGTCAATGTTCACAACCCTGCTGTTGCTCATATATCTTGACCATTCAGGAAGTTCATCTGTTATAAGCTTCCCATCCATCAACAGTTTAGCTGGATACACGATAGAAACCTTGGAGCGCGGATGGTCTTGCTTTAACTTTTTAAACTGAGGCCAAAGCTTTGATCTTGCTGACTGAATTTCCCTGGGAAGATCATGGTCAATGGAGAATCCTGATCCTTTCAGCATGTAAACTCTTTCCATAATGAGCTCAGTGTCACAAAAGTCACGGAAATTGACTATGATTGGTCTGCGATTCCCTCTGTTTTGGGCGTTATATCTACCTAACCGATGTGCTCTAGACAAATAGAGGTCATCATCAATATCAAGGTGATTAGCCAGAAAATCACGGATAATTCCAAAACAACTTTCACCTCTGTTTTCAGCAATACCTCTGAATATCAAGTTATTCCTGCGTGATCTTGCCTCGAGATCAATACTTTTATATGCTAATGTTTTCAATAAATCAGTATGTGCATTTGTGACTTTAGCAATATGCCCTAGTTTTTGACCGACATTTGACACGGTTTTTTCTAGTAACTGAATTCCTCTGTTAACATTCTCCTGATCACGTTTTATATCTCTAAGTTCATCAAACATGTATACTAACTTGTTGTCCATTGAAGATTTAATAAATTCTTGCCTTAAGACATCCATGTTTGGTATTCCTCTGTTCCTTTGTTTACACTCCCGCCAAAACGGTAAAACACTTTTCACGTGAAATAACTCTTTATTTATCCATGAATTTTATCAACTAGTAGCTACAAATCGCTCTACAAGACTAGGTTACTTCATTACTATATACTAACGACTTCTACTGAGTCTTGAAAGAGGAAAAAACACAAAATGTATCAACACTTAAAAAGCACGTCTATAGTCCGCCATGTTCACACGTTTAAGTAAATTATTTGCAAAATCTTTTTCAAACTTTGTTTTGATGTTATCTCAGCCAAATTCAGTCATGGGCGGGATTGGATCAAAAAGTAGGTCACAAAGTCAAATCATAGAATAATCCTATTTTCACTCTAGGGGCCACATCATTAGCTGAATCTCACTCAAACTTGGTCAGAATGTTTGTCTTGATGATATCTCGACCAGTTTAAATCGTTGGTGGTTCGGGGTAAAAAAGTAGGTTAATAGGTCAGATCTTAGTAAAATCTTGTTTACACGTTGGGGCCACACTTTTGGCCCATTCCAAAGGTCATTCTCAGATTTGCTCAGATTGTTTGTGATATTGACCAGCATAGAATGTTATGCACCTGGAAATTTTCTGTCTTCTCTTGACGATTACAGAGTTATTGCCCTTGGTGGCTTAAAATTACATGAACTTTGCGTCTTACGTATCTCTTCCCTGTTAGGGTTATAGTCCGAGTCCCCAAATTTTACAGAATTGTTGATCAATCTTTGTTGTACACCTTTTCTTAATCTTCTTCCCCCGATGAGTTGCAGTTATTGTCACTGAGTACTAAAATTACATGAATTGTGTATCCCTTCTGATGATTTCTTGGGGAAAAAACATCTGCTTTTGTGACAAAAACAAGCCTCAAGTTAAGACATGCTGTTATGCATTGCGCGCCACTTAACGTAACATCGTTTTGCACGTGTATGACGTTGACGTCACATTGTGCGTTTATGTAATGATTTGTTATGATTTGAATTAGACACAATTAAAGGATCAAATGATACAACGCTTTTGGTATGCTCCAATAAATCACCCGATTCTGCTCGACATTTTGGTGCCGTAATCGAACAAAATAAGGCTTTACACAACCATCTATCAATGCGAAAGGCGCAGAGAAGCGTAATTAGTCGACTTTTGGAAAGAGTAGAAGGTGGGAAGACCGAAACGTCTCTGCCGAAATTTTGTACAATTTTGGGGAAAAAAAGAAAGAAAATAGATCAACAGCGTAAGAAATTCTAAATGAGAAGATTCTAGGCCTAATTGAAGCGGAAAATTATGAGGAAGAAATCTTATCAACAGAGGAGTACACTCTCGACCTTGAAAACCTTTACCAGCGATAGTGATTCCCGCTGCGCCGGAAGAGACCCAACAAAATGCAGAGACTGGAAATTTCTACCCGCAAACTGAATGTGAATAAAACATCGTTCAATTCCGCAAACTCTTCTCATTTTCATAGGCTACCGAAGCTTGCTTTGCCTACATTTGACGATGATATATTTAAGTGGCAAACGTTCTGGGACTCTTTCGAAGCCATAGTGCACTTAAATGTGAATCTCACCGATGTTCAGAAATTGATTTACTTGAAAGCCCAGCTTGTGTCTGACGTTGCTAGGACGATTACTGGTTTTTCCCTCACTAATGCAAACTATGTAAGAGCTCTCCGATTGTTGAAACGAGATATGGTCAGGAACATAAAATAGTTCATGCAACCATGCAGGCCCTATTACAAATTCCTACACCTACAAATTCTCAACAAAGTCTACGCTATTTTCACGACAAAATGGAAACCTATATACAATCCATTTACAATCCATCGGCTAGTATCAGGACACATACGGGAAGCTTTTAGTTCCCATTTTACTTGATAAACTTCCGCTAGAAATTCGTCGAAACTTTTCCCTTGATAATGGAAATACAAGTTGGCAATTTAATGATTTGAGAAAGGCAGTTGGTAGAGAGATAGACATACAAGTTATAAGCAGGTAGAGAATTGGGTGTGACAAAAGCAGGTCACCATACAACGGCGAAGTAAGGAAAGATACCAACATTATCGGCAGTTTCCCGTGCATAATACCGGAATAACTCAAAGACTGCAAATAAAATGCGCATTTTGTGACATGCCGCACTCAGCCGGTGAATGCCAAAAGTACAGCGACGCCGAGTCGCGGAAGGAAGTAGTAAAAAACCGGAAGTTATATTTTAACTGCCTAGGAAAACACCTAGCGACGAACTGTCTTTCCTGCCGCAAATGTCAGGAATGCAGTAAAAGGCATACACCAGCATCTGTCCGAACAATATCGGTACTCAACAGCCCAATTCTCGGGCAAAAGAAGCCAAACAGTCAAGAACTGCTGTGCTGCACTCAACTATAGACCATTCGTCCAATGCAGTGTTATTAAAGACCGCCATATCGACCGTATGCTCGAGCGAAATAGGCATAAATGCCGCCATTTTACTGGATGAAGGATCACATAGATCTTTATCACCGAAGAACTTGGGAAAGTGTTACAATTGCCGAGAACTGGCCAAGGGACCATAAGTCTATCAACATGCAGAGGACATTGCGAATCTGTGCTGAATATTGTGACAACAACAGTAAATGTAGTTACAGAACAAAGGTCCAAAATTCCTAAAAAAGGTTTTGATTGTACCGACAATTGCAACAGCTGTGAAGAATCTTCCAACTCCCGCATTTAAAACTTTACCACACCTACACGGACTTAACCTTGCCCACCCTGTCAATGAGAAAGACTCGTTTATGATATCACTTTTGATAGGTGCTGACCACTACTGGGATATTGTTAAGGACCACGTGATTAGTGGTAACGGACCAACGGCAGTCAAGTCCAAACTCGGATATTTATTATCCGGACCAGTATCTGGAGTTTTGATATAGTGACTTCCCGCGCACCAACAACCGCCGATGTAGAGCGCTTCTGGGATTTAGAAAATATTGGTATCAAGGCTAGTGATAACAGCTCAACAGTAAATTTACAGCGGTATCAAGACTTGTGCACCGCCAAACTATCCTTGAAACAAGACCATCACCCTCCCCCAAGGAACTATGACGTCACATACAGAAGAACAAAGAACACAATCAACAGATTACGGACAGAACCAGAGATAATTATACGATATGGCGAGATCATAACCGAACAGGAACGAAGGGGGTTTATCGAAAGAGTCCCAGACGAAACATTCCACATCACCCCAGATTGTTTATGACTGCAGCTGTCGGCAGTCACGTGATTAACCGAGCCTGAACGACTGCTTGGAATCAACTCCGCCGATGCTTAATGACATTACAACCCTGTTGGTTAGATTCCGTCTTCACCAGTACGTGGTCACCACAGATATTGAGAAAGCTTTTCTACACGTTGGATTACACGAGAATGACCGAGACTATACGAGATTTCTTTGGTTGTCTGACCCAACTGACCCTTAGAGTGATTTGGTGACATACAGGTTCAGAGCTGTGTTGTTTGGGGCTACATGCTCACCTTATATGTTGAATGCTACCATACTGAAACATCTTCATTTGAACCAACACAACGAGGCAGCAGAAATTTTTGAATGTGATTTGTGCGTCGACAACGTCGTTAAGAGTTTTACGGAACAGTCAGGTGTAGAAAACTACTACCAGGAAGCAGGGCACTCATGACGTCCGAAGGTATGAATTTACGTTCCTGGGTTTCAAATAGTCCTAATGTGAGAAAATCAGCAGCCGACAGTAATGTATTGAACGATGATGACGTCATCAAGGTACTCGGTCTCCAATGGCAAACATTTTCAGATACACAAATTCCGCTCTTGGAAAAGGTGATTAAACACACATTTCTTAAATTTGCAGCACAAATATACGAACCGCTTTGATTGCTCTGTCCCGTCACTGTAAGAGCGAAGATATTTTTGCAGCAAATATGGAAGCTGAAACTAAGCTGGGGTTCATCTTTACCAGCAGACCTTCAACATACTTGCAACAGTCTCGCTCGCGTCATCAACTAGGTAACCGCGAATAAGTTCGACGTAAGTTGTTACAGCACGCTAGAAACGTAACCATGGACGACAACCCTTTGTTCTTACACGTGTTTGTTGACGCAAACACACAATCGTATGGAGCCGCAGCGTACATCTGTAACAACACCAGAGTCAAAATTGGTAATAGCAAGAAGCAGAGTTGCTCCATTGAAAACGCTAACCCTTCCGCAACTAGAGTTAATGGCTGCTCTCATCGGCGCTAGACTAGCCAAACACCTGAAAAAGACATCAAGAGCGACACACACGACAGTGTGGTCCGACAGTCAGATAGTACTACATTGGCTTTCCTCTACGAAACCACTAAAGAAGTTCATTGCAAATCGTGTGTCAGAAATCAGAACATTCACCGATGTTAAAAATTGGACATATTGCCCTACACACGACAACCCTGCGGACCTCTTAACGGGAGGTATTACGGCAAAGGCATTTCAGAACAATAAACTATGGTGCAATGGACCAAACTTGATATGCAACCGGGGAAAGCGGCCAACTTGGGAAGGCAACCACACATTTCTGCAGACCGTGGAAGAAGATGGAATCAGATTGCAACAGCTCAGCCAGCATTCAAGTGCCAATAAGACAGAGGTAGCTCCCGTAATAAATTTCGCGGGAGACATCGCGATTTTCGAAGGTTACAGCGTGTTATAGCCTATGTATTATGATTTATTTCAAATTGCAAAACACAACGTCAAGAACGCAAGAGGAACCATCTCTTTGCACGTGAGCTCGCGCAAGCCGAAAAAACGATCGTATCCATCTGCCAGAACACTTTCCAAGATGTCAATTGGAACTTAGAAGGAAAAGGAAATCACATCCATTGATACGACAATTGCAATTATACCTCGATTCTGAAGGCTTAATTCGCTATGGTGGGAGGATCCATAACTCACCAGTTGATAACGACACGAGGTTCCCCTTCTTTTACCCAAGAGGCGTCCGCTGGCGTGCTTGGTCGTTCGGGGCGCTCATCGGCGCAGCGGGCATTCTTGTGTGGGTTTTGCAGCTGCTCTTATCTGGCAGGGGTGTTGGATTCCAGCGGTGCGACAGTGTGTCCAGTCAGTCATCTGGTTCCTCCTCAGCCACAGTCAGCTGGAGCTTCTTTCTGCAGCCTGCGATGCCTTCTTGATGGCCAGCTTGTCCAACGATGCCTACCTCCTGGAACATCTTCCCCAACGGTGGTACAGGAAATCCTCGGCAGCCAACTGGGTAGTTCCAAGCTTTTCTACACACCCGAACAAGCTCCTCATATTTGTTCTTCTTTCTTTCATTTGCCTTTGTACACCGCTCTTCCCAGAGCACAGTCAACTCGACAAGAATTATTTTCCTTGCCTTTGCTGAGGTCATATCAATGTCTGGACGTAAGGTGGTGTGGACAATGTCTGGAAATTGCAGCTGTTTTCCAATGTCTGCCCTCAATTCCCATTCCTTGGTACCATCTAGGATACTTTGTTGTCTCCCCTTCCTGCCCTCTATCTTTGACCCAGCCTGTATGAAGTTGACATGCTTGTAATCGTGCCTTCTTTCGTTGACGTTCTAGAGCGTCAGCAATCTCGCGGAGCATCTGATCATATCTCCAGCGATATCTCCCCTGGGAAAGTGCTTCCCGACGCGATGATGGAATATGGTCCAGGGTAGCTCTGCCTCCACAGAGGGCACACTCGACTGATCCAGCAAGTCCCCACCCGTTCAGGTTTGCGTGTGTTGGCAAGACACCATACACTGCTCTGATCAGGGACTGTATTTGGAAGAACTGATACTTCCATATGTCTGACCAGGACAGTCTTCTTTCTGTTGTCTGCCACTTTGTCCAGTTTCCTTGACTCCCCATCTGAACTGCCTTCACCTTCCTTTTTTCTTTCGTACCTCTTTCTGCACCTTTCTTCTTTGGACTGTTGTGGCTGAATTCCATGCCTTTGTAGAGTTCATACCAAGTCCCTGTCTGCCTGAACAACTTGTCCCGACAATGTCTTGGTGCCTTAGCCGACTTTCTGCCTTCTATTCTGCATTGGTTGCTGACCATCGTCTTCCCATTCTGACCTCTATTTCTGCTCGACTGATGCTATCGTCGCTTGAATCTCTGAAGGTTTACATGAGCCTTGCTTTACTCACTTTATACTCCTCTACAATAGATGATAGAGGGAGCTGCAGCATCCCAGTTTTGTTGTAGAGTCCAATGCTTGTCATTGATAGAGGATGTCCGAACCAGCGTCTCAGACTCTTGTTTATCATAGTTCCAAGACTTCGACAGGTGAAGTTGGTATCCTATACAACGTCAGGGGCCACAGAAGTCGAGGAAGACGTCGAAACAACCAGGCTTTGAATTTTTCTGGCAATCCTGTTACATCAATCTTCTTGAGCCCACTCCTCAGCTGCTGCTTGATGCGCTCTGAATTGTTGGCGTCACCTAGTGTGGTATCAAACCACTTCCCTAGACATTTGACTGGGTTGTCAACCAACGATGGTATCTCTTCGCCATAAACTCTTAGTGTGTGTTCTTTCAGACCTTGCCCCTTTTCAAAATAAGTGCCCTGGCCTTTTTCGGTTTGAAGGCCATTCCTGCCCATGAGACAACATCTTTAAAGGCATTCAAGATCCATCGAGTCTGTATGTGGGACTCTGTTGTGATTGTCAAATCATTCATGAAACCTCTTTGTGGTGGAAGTCTGACATCTGACTTGGTCTTGGATCTTCTTGTCTCATTGTCTCCTGCCTTAATGATCATATTCATAGCGGCGATGAACAAAATTATTGACACTATGCAGCCGGTTACAGTCCCCTTCTGAAACTGTATCCAGGAGGTTGTAAAATGCCTGGTTGTAAAGCGCATTTTGATGTCTCTGTTGTAGCTCCTGAAAATTATCTGCATGCGTTCTCGAACGTGGTGGTGCTTCAGAGCAAAGCTGATGTGGCAACGTCGCATACGCATTTGCTAGATCCATCCAAACAACTGTGAGATCTGTTTTGTTGATCTTTGCTTCCCTTATCTTCTGGCTGATAGCACATGTGTCCAATGCAGCCAGAGAATCCTGGTACACCTCCTTTCTGGGTTGATGTATCAACATACCCGTTACTGGTCATGAACGTTGTAAGACGCCTTGCAACCACTGATATAAATACCTTCCCCTCAACATTCAACAAGGATATTGTCCGGAATTATCCAATGTCCTTGGAATCTTCCTCTTTTGGTACGAAGATGCCGTCAGCTCTTTGCCATTCTTCAGGTACATCACCTCTACGCCATACAGCTTTAAGTAGCATCCAGATTCGTCTTAATAGTTTTTGGCATGACTTGTACACCTTGTAAGGTATATAATTTTGGCCTGGTGCTGACTTAGATCCTGCTTGCTTGATGATCTCTTGAAGCTCCTTGAAGGTTGGTTCTCCTTCAATGAATGCAACTTCTGACGAGGGTACGGAGGCTATGCGATCATGGCCTTCCATACCTGCATGCCGTAACTGGTCAGAGTGTGTATTTTTCAGATGTTCTTCCACCTCTTCACGAGAACAGGCCAACTGTCCTGCTCTCCTTTCTTCGAAGGTTTCCTTGCTGAAGCCGTAAGAATTGGAAAGAAATCTAGATCTTTGTTTGGCTTTTTCTCTTCTGGTTCTTCTTATCCTTTCAAAATTACCGAGGTCTTGAAGTTTATATCATCTGAGGTGGTCTCTTAATGCTTGAAGACCGATTTTCCCCATCTCTGATTTCTTTCTGTACCGTTTTCTTAAGTTGCTAAGATCTTTCCTTAGGTTCTCTACCTGTCACTCCAAACCTTTCCTTACCGACTGCATATATCAATCCTGTCATACTTCTCACCCTCCTTCTGATACTTGCTCCAGGATGTTGTCTTAGTCCTCACCAAAGTCTTTCCACTGTTTCTCATTCAAAGCTGACCATTGTGGCATTTAGAAACACAACCCATTTCTGACTAAGTTTTATTTACATGGCTAGCATAAGTATGCATCTACTCTGCATGATACTAATATAACCAAAAAAAAATATATATATATATATATTACCTTTTTAACTTCTCAAGACACAAAATCGGCAATTTTTCATCAACCTGACAGTTAATATTTAGGCCGCTTTTAATTCAATAACGGCTCGAAATTTGTACATCGGAAGTTCTCGACATCCTTGAAGTTGAAGTTTTATTTCACACATATTATTAATAGATAACGTACAAATAGATGATAACGGTTATTTTAAACAACGTATTGACGAAATCTTAAAGTTCAGAAAATAGTATGGGGAATAGATCTACCTGCGTTTCCTAAAACAAAAGGATAAATCGATGGAATCAAAGCGCTGGTAGCGCTGAGAGAACAGGGTTTTTAATATGATAATGTCGCATTTCTTAAGTTTTACAAAGTAAGTTTAATATTTCCAAGCGATGCCAATGAATCAAATGTTATGAACCCACTTTTACCTTCCATGAATACGGTCGTTTAAAACGTTAAACCCATCATTTGTCTCAATGGATTGCTAACAATAAACATATCGCCACTCTTCCTCTCCCCATTTCTCTAGTCCCCCCCCCACGGGCCTGCCTTGATTTCGGGCCTGTCTACCTGATTTAATATTTGAAACATCTTTTAACATTCTCCAGCTGAGTTTTCCATTTTTATGTTTAGCATTAATTATCAGTTCTTTTTCTTAATAATGTCTTTTACTAATTCCTAGATTTCACCATACTCATTCTTTTTTTTTCAGCACTTTTATCACTGTACAAAAATAAATTTCTTTTCGTGACATGTTTTATTAAACCAGAGTGTTTGCTCTGTACTAGTCATTCGATCCGCAGCATTACACAATACATCTCTTAAGTCTTTAACATAATTATCAATACTGGTGCGAAATAAAATGATTTCGTCGCCCGTACGATATCAAAAAAATCAACGACAGTCCTCAGGTGATCGACAGATGTGAATGTGATATAAAACACGCCGGAAACTAACTGTAAACTGAGATGAACCTCTGGTATGCAAAAGATGGGTCTCCGAAACAGTCCTGACCAGGACACATACATGTATTCGTTGCATAAAATCCAGTATTGGGATATGCACTATTAAAGGCACGGAGAGACGGAGTTTGCCATATATATATATATATATATATATATATATATATATATATATATAATACAATACAATACTGGCGGTCATGAAAACGAACTAAATAGATATATAATTCAAATGATACTTGACGTTGGATGGTATCAAACATCTCAACGGTACTTCAACACCCTGCAAGGCTTCTGAAAGAATTTAGCACTATAATCTGGTTTGATAATCTAACTTAAGCCATAGAATACTGTATTATTTGTGTTAAGATCATTCGTACATTACCTAATATTTAGTCATACCATACCTTTCTCTTACATGTACATGTACTTCGATCTAGTGATACTGTTTACACCCTTTATTTTTCCAGCTGGCTTGCGGTAGGTCGGTGGTTCTACCCGGATACCTCTGTGTATTCGGGGTCTTCCTCCACCTGTAATTAGCTGGACGTCGCTATATGATTGAAATACTATCGCAGCGACGGTAAACCCCAATACAACAACACCCTTTATTTTGATCATATAAGTCGTGAAAGCCATGCAGTGGAGACGAGAAAAAGATAAACTCATATATACGATAAACGAACATGCGTTTAATTTTGCTGACCACACTCCTTTAATAACCATTCTTGAAGAATCTGTGAAAATGTGTGTGTGTGTGTGTGTGTGTGTGTGTGTGTGTGTGTAATACACCAAGTAAATACGTCGTTACTGTCATGTCCTATTGATCCTGTCTACTTGTTAAAAAGTTTGACTTTAGTCCACTCACAGGTGACCTGTATAGTCACCGCACTATATACTGTGGCTTTGAGATGATAATTTAGTTTCACTGAATATGGATGTGAACAAAAAGCGGTAAGATTTCTTTTATTATTTTTATACTGCATGGAAATCGCGGGCTTACGATATAAACAATCCTTTCCGTTAAACTGCTTTATATCTTTGTTCATATCTGAGTTTATACTTGATGTATGCCAGAGTTTAAATGCTTCACAAGATGTACGTTATATACTGAATTTCTTAATACAATCATAGTGACAGTGTACCCGATCCCAGGATGAGTGTCCAAGCCCAACTGGGGTTAGGGAAACCAAACAATATGTCCTTTGTTGTTGCGAATCGCATGGATGGTAAATAACGGCTCGAAATTTGTACATCGGAAATTCTCGAAGCCATTGAAGTTTTATTTCACACATATTATTAATAGATAAAGTACAAAACGATGATAACGGTTATTTTACGCAACGTATTGACGAAATCTTAAAGTTCAGAAAATAGTATAGGGAATACATCTACCTGCGTTTCCTTAAAGAAAAGGATAAATCAATGGAATCAAAGCGCTGATAGCGCTGAGAGAACAGGGTTTTTAATATGATGATGTCGCATTTCTTAAGTTTTACAAAGTAAGTTTAATATTTCCAAGCGATGCAAATGAATCAAATGTTATAAACCCACTTTTACCTTTCTTGAAAACGGTCGTTTAAAACGTTAAACCCATCATTTGTCTCAATGGAGTGCTAACAAAAAACATATCGCCACTCTTCCTCTCCCCATTTCTCTAGTCTAAAGTTTATAAGATAATATAAGTATGTAATCTTAAACAACAAACTTTCTATTTTAGATTTGAATTATATGTACTTAAATTAATGATTTTTATTATGACAAAAATGTGTATGTTTTATATTGCAGAAGAAATTTATAAAAAAAAAAAAAAAAAAAAAAAGTTAAAAAAAGTTACTCCCCTGGGACTCAAACCTACAACTCAGAAGTACCACTGCGCTGTTTCGCTATTGTGACGTCATCATGATTTTTTATGTATAAATTGTTGGCTATCGCTGGAAATTCCAGCCAATCAAAGTTCGAAATATCTCCGCATGAGATTGCGAATTGTCTCCTGCGTATTATCTTTTTTTTGTTACAGTTTATTAAACACGGTATCTCCAGCATCGATTTTTAACACATTTTTATTCAATTTCAACTTCCATAACGCAATCGTACTGAATTAAACATGAAAATTGTCACCATTTAGTGTTAAGAGAGGAAACAAATCTTGGACTTTTTTTCTCAGTGTAGTAAATGAGAGGGAAATCTATTAATATAAAATTATTAAATATAGCCCCGAATTGTTGTCCGATCCAAAATGTGTGCTTCCTAATCAACCCTGTTCAAAAATACGGATCTTAACATTTCTTTCAAAAGTTAAAAAAAGTCTTATTAAATTCTTTATTTTAAGGAAAATTTTAGCTACCGTATTTCGAAATTTCATCTTAAAGATAAAGACGATCGTGGCAGTTTCATCAGTTTTTCAAAATTTCAGAATTTCCTGATTTTTTTTTGTATATTGATAGTATATTATCTGATCTCAGATCTACTAAAATTTGAAATAAAAACAGTGGGTCACCAGCCTAAGAAAAAAATACATGTATTTCTTTTAGTATACCCTATATAGCAGTAGTTTAGGATGAAATTTCACCTATGAAAACTAAGTTTTTTTTCGTCAAATGAATCACACACACACACACGAAATATGTCTAGAGGACACAGATGCCCCCACCCGTCGCATTATCCAAAACGAAGGCCAACACCCAGGAGCGCAAGTAATGTCCTAAGTAATATATCCATGAAGTTAAAAGTCTGTAGCACAAATACCTTCAGAGTTACCTCAGTGTCACAGTTTTGGGATAGACAGACGGACAAAGGCAAATATATATGACTCAGTTTTTGGTAGGGGGCATAAAAATACACAGGTGCACAAGTTCATGTCCTGATTAATATATTTTTATTATCCATGAAGTTTCAAGTCTGTAGTACAAATACTTTCAGAGTTACGTGTGTCACAAGCATAAAATACCTTTTTTTTTTCAAAAACAAAGGCCCATAACTCTGTCAACTTCAACGGTGGTTCGATGAAAATACCCAGGTGCACAAGTTCGTGTCCTGAATAATATATACATGAAATATTAAGTCTGTAGTACAAATACTTTCGGAGTTATGCGTGTCATAAAGTTTCGGGACGGACGGACGTACATCCGTACGAACGGACAAAGGCAAATCTATATGCCCCCCCCCCCTTTTTTTTTGGTAGGGGCATAAAAAACATCTAATTGTACTAGTCCCAGTCCATTTTCAGGTGTTCCTTTGATCCAAATTTTGTTGTTAAGCTTTTTTAAAAAAACATTTTTAATGATTATCTCGACCTTTTCATCAATTTTGCCTGAAATCAGACGCGAATAAAAGTAATCGTGAGTGAAAACATCTGATCTTTTGAATACATATACAAAATGAAACTAACATACCCCTGCAATATGTATCGATATAAATAGATACAAATGAAGGTGAAAAAGGCGTAAACGAGGGAATTTGGTAGAAGTACAGTGACAGCACATTGCATTTTTTTTTAAAAATAAAAGAGTTGAAACATGGAGTTTAGTTTGGATCATATTCGCTCTCTCTCTCTCTCTCTCTCTCTCTCTCTGACATAAATAAAAAGAGTGTGTATTTTTTAGCTGAAAAGTCAAGAGTTATATTTATAATTTATTTATTTGATTTTCTTTATTTTTTATTATTTTGGATCGGACCAATCCTCACTTTATTAATAAATAACATAATACATTTTAATGTCAGTCTGTCAGAGAAATTCCAAAGTAATATACTGGGATTTATTTGCTTAATATTAATGTCTTGCCAAATTAGATTATTATGAATTGTATGGACAGATGCTGATGAAAGAAACAAATATACCTGAAATGAACACTTGTGCTGACTTGAAATCCGTTGTTTTGAGAAGGTTTTGTGACTAAATCGAAAACAAAACTACACCAGCAATGTCACCGAGACGATCGATAGAAACTGTAGAGAATCAGCAGTTTAAACGTAGCTGATAATCGGTCAAGGTCGAGTCGGATGAATTTTTAAAAAGGCAGAAAAAAGGCTGAATAAGATGAAAAATGAAATAACAAGTATTCATTTTTTGGTTTATTTGTTTCTTTTATCAGCATCTGTCCATACAATTCATTGCTGATATTGTAGCTTTAGTTTTTCTTTAGTTTTACACGGGAGAGATTGGCAAGATTCTGTCGGTCAGATTTCTTCCGACCAAACACGTTTTCGACTTCGTGAACTGTTGTAGCCGTTTTCAGTGGAAGAAGTTACCTACCTTCTTATTATATAAGGTCATTGATTTTTTTAATGGGCAGCAACGTACCGCGTACCTTTGTTCTAAATAACTGGTGAAGTAGAATCTGTACCATTTTGAACTTAACATATACAAATTTCATAATGGCTGGTCACGGTTGCTGAGTGGTAAAAGCGTCTACCCCAGAATGTTCGATCCTTGGCCACGGCATATCAAAATCGTAAAAAATGTACTGGTTTAGGTCTTATGCCTGGCGCTCAGTATAATATATACAGGGTATGTAGTTCCAGGACTCGTTGGCCTAGTGTGAGCATCATGCAACTTGTCTACGGCGTGATACTGCCGTGTGGCAGCACTATATATGTCTCAAGTAAACTCAGTCTCCGAATGACTGAATTACTGTCGATATCACGTTAAACCCAGTAAAAAAAAAATCACTACATATTTTACATCGGGGGTAGTGACACCAAAACCAGCCAAACTCATTCAGCTCCACGGGAATTCTAGCCATTCTATCACACTGGTTACTAATTATATTGACAAGTGGCCTAATTTCCATAGAAAAGCCAATTCTGAATCACGATCACAGAATAAAAACATAAAAACACTGCACATGCATACTTTAATGAGTTTGAATTTGCCTCAGTTTTACTCATACTATTGCAGTGATGCTGCTATCGGTGTAAGATTTGGGTTCGATGGCAAATATAATAATGTACTCTTGAGATAATATTTTGTGTAATGTTGTATTCATATATTTTTTTTCACTATTTTTTTCTGACAAATTATACACCCTGGACTGGGCCAGGGCGCTGCCAGGTTTGAAATAAATATTCATAGAAACATAATTTCATTATTACAGAAAAAATATGATTTAGACCCACATTGATGAATTTTGAGATGTTCTAAGATTAAAAAGTTTTAATTTCTGCTTGTTGTTGTTGTTTTTAAGGCATGTGCTTATTGTGACTGGAGACAGGGTTATATTATGAATACTAACAAGAAACACGGGATTATTAGTTGTTTCGAATTTAGTTGCCTCGATATGTAGCGTTATTTCTTTTTTGAACCATTATTTTTCATTTTCGGTCAGCATTCGAAGTAAGTTGCTGCAATTTAATGAAGAGCCTTAAACTTAATGAGTTTGTTCTTATCTACTTAAAATGTACGTATACTAGCACTTCTGAATAAGACATAAATATCAACAATATTGTTGATCTCAATATATAGTTATTGATATCTCCAAATCATTTGTTGATATCAACAACTGAATTATTGATATCAACAAAAATGATTTGGAGATATCAACAAATGATTTGAAGTTTAAAAAAATAAAAATTAAAATTTAAAATTGATTTTGTTGATATAATTAATTCATTTGAAGAGATCTTCAAAAATTTGAGTTTATGTAGATTTGGCGTTCCATACAGGTCAAATGTTCATAATGGTATAAATAATCAGAATTAGACAAAACACCAGGCCGCGACAGGAAAACACGTGTGATACATATATACCGCCATATCACGGTTTGAAACAGGGGTATAAATAATCAGAATTAAACAAAACACCGTGCCGCGACAGGAAACACGTGTGATACATATATACCGCCATATCACGGTTTGAAACAGGGGTATAAATAATCAGAATTAGACAAAACACCGTGCCGCGACAGGAAAACACGTGTGATACATATATACCGCCATATCAACGGTTTGAAACAGGGGTATAAATAATCAGAATTAGACAAAACACCAGGCCGCGACAGAAAAACACGTGTGATACCTCCATACCGTCACCTCACGTTGTGAAGCACGGGTATAAATAAGAATTAGACAAAACACCGGGACGCGTCGGGACAACACGTGTGATACATATAGGGCGCCGTGGTCCAGTGGTAACGTATCCGATTACGGATTCGAAGATTGTAGGTTCGAACCCCTTTGGAGGAAAGAATTCTTCAGGGCCTTCCCAGGTGCAAAGTACTGGTCCAACCCAGGAACCGTCATGAGGGATTAGTATAAGTTGTAAGAACTTGTTTCCCAATTGATATAAAATATATAAGTTTAAACTAATACATATATTCCGCCAACTCATGTTGAGAAGCAGGGGTATATATAAACAGAATTCGACTTCAATATAAGAAACAAGTAAACCTTTTCTCGTTAGGGGCCTCCGTGGCCGAGAAAGTAAAGTCGCGTGGGTTCGAATCCCGGCAGGGTCATTCGGATTTTCATGTGAGGAAGCCTTCCAGCTGGCTTGCGGTAGATCGGTGGTTCTACCCGGATGCCTCCGTACATTCGGGGTCTTCCTCTACCTGTAATTAGCTGGACGTCGCTATATGGCTGAAATACTGTCGAAGCGACGGTAAACTCAAATAGTCAATCTAGTCATTTTCTCGTTGGTAAATTCGCAGTCATGATTTATGCTTATTCTAGTATACAAAATTGCAACATCACGTTTCATCGTACTCACATTTACATCTTTTTATCTAATAACGTGATTGGCATATAGTATACAAATACGTTGCTCATGAACGGTTTATACTCAACCTGTTATATGTTATGAATAAAATTCTTTATTTGTTTGACTCAATTTCAATTTTTACCGATGGTGTAATTATATCCTTCCTAGAAAAAATAAATAAAGGAGCTGGTATGGATGACTATCCATCCCTTTACCTGATGGACATCCATGTATAAATTTACTTGATGAGTATAAATATTAATTGAACATGAACATTAATGGTACATGAAATATATAATGTAGACTGTGTAGCATCTGAGCTACAATGTTGTATGAGCAAAAAGAGAAGTCCCTGATCGGATAGCTCTTGAAAGATGCTATCTAATCGGGGTCTGCTCTGTTTGCAAATGCGTCAACATGAGTCTGTATGAAATATCCAATCAGAATAAAACATTTTTATAGAGCTGTAATTTTATCACCTAAAGGATCGTAACTCCGGAGAGTCTGGAATATTTTGACTGTTTTCCAAACTCGATTGAGACACTGTGCCAATGAACATTATAACAACGTTTGGTAGAGATCAGTTCACGCATCAGTGTAAGAGAGCAGACAGTTAGTTTTGCAATTTTTCATCAAATCAAGGACCGTAGCTCCGAAGTGTCTGGGACATTTTGTCTGGTTATCAAACTTGGCCAAGATATTGTGCCCTCATACGTTTTTGCCAAGTTTGGTCAAGAGCCGTTTATGTTTGTTTGAGTTGGAGAGCGGACACTGTTAAATTAACCATTTTTCATCAATTCAAAGGCTTTAACTCCGAAAGGTCTGAGACTCGAACTTGGCCGAGATATTGTGCCCACATACGTTTTTGCCAAGTTTGGTAAAGATCGGTTCATGTTTGTCTGAGTTAGAGAGCTGACACTGTTAACATAACCAATTCATCAATTCAAGGACTATAACTCCGGAGAGTCTGGGACAATCTGGCTGGTTATCGAAAGGAAAGTTATTGTGCCAGTATATATTGTGACCAAGTTTGGTAAAAAAATGGTTATGTAACATCAGAGGACGCCGCCCGCAGGTGAATTCATTGTACGTCCCGTCTTGGACGGACGTACAATATCAAACAAGAAGAGGACATTTTTACTGAGCTAGCCTTTTGGCATCGTTGGAACATATGGTATGCTAGTATAATCATTTTGATTTAGAATAGAGTTGTGTCATTAAGTGTGATACCACTCGCGTAGTCACATTATTCTGACATCGGCCCAAACTGCTTCTGGACTATCCGGCGTTGGTATATCACTTACCGTCATCTATCGCTTCCAGTGCGGTAAAAAAAAAAGATAAAAAAGAGTTTTGATATCTACAGGTTAGAGGCTATGCAACGTGAAACTCCCGCTCATATCTTCTGTCTGCATGAGTGGGTTCACTATGGTTAACTTTTCAACACGTTTTAAATAATACACTCATTCCAAAGGAGTGCTACCCGGTATTTTCCGTGGCCCTACATTGTCGCTCGAAAAATGTAGCATTTGCTTCATAGGAGCAAATGCTCCTTTTTCCGTTATGTATTCCAAAATATTAAAAAAATATAAATATTTTTCTTTTTGAAATAGAAAATGATGTCATGATCTGAATATAGCATATGAGGTATTGGGGTTAAACTTTATGCAACACTACAATGCTGTATGGAACGCCATAGCTGCCTTAACATAGGCAAAAACATTTAACGATATGTATTTGACATGTTATGATGCAAACAAAATACAATGTGGTGTTATTTTCCATTACACCATGCCAACTTGTCATTATGTAATGTGCGTTTGTTAGACGGCGATTAGCCGTCTTATGCTGGAAATCGAAATCAGGCCTTGCTAATTTGCATATTTTCCATAACATTTTTAACTGTACCTCTCCGCGCTTAGTGCGGATCCGTGCAATGCGATTCTGCACTAACGAATACGAGTGGAATATGTTACACAGGCGTTTAAATCATAACCGTAACCGCTTTTAGCGTGTTACTGTTTGTTAACATGTTTTCTTTTGCCATTATTTTGCACTGGAAGCATCAATTTTAAGCGTGAAAAAAATATACGTGACATTTCTTAACCAGAACAGCAACCCATCTTACGTACATGAAGATCTACTCCTGTAACAAGAAAAAGTAGTGCTCCGTATGATGTAATTGACCTAAAGTAGTCCACACAATATTTTGCATGATGGCGAGTTAGGTTCCTCCCAGGGCATTTCTTAACTTTGAAATAGATAGGCAAACATTCTAGTATCTTAAATAATCAAATACCTGGTCAATTTCTACACGTACAAAACAACAGATAGAATTCGCTAGTACAAGAGAAAGAGAATGACCTACTAAGTAATGCAGCTCTTTATGAATGAAAGGTTCATGACCTTTACTCCGGATTATTATGTTACAAACAGTACCTCTGTAGCAACAGCGGTGGAGTTTTTGTCGTCATGTGACTGCTTCAATAACTTCAGAAACGCTGGGTTTAGAATGTTAATCCCGTCGCCGTCTCTCAGCGCATTGTGCGCTTTGATCTCTTTATGCTATCAGAAAGTCGTTATATGATTCTACTGTGTCGTTACATGATGTTCAGATATCGAAATATAATGTTCAAACATTGTTGTATGATGTTCAAACATCATTATATGATGTTCAAACATCGTTATATGATTTTCAAATATCGCTTTATGATGTTCAGATATCGTTATATGATGTTCGAACATCGTTATATGATGTTAAAATATCGTTATATGATGTTCAAACCTCGTTATATGATGTTCAAACATCGTTATATGATGTTCAAATACTATTATTTGATGTTCAAACATCGTTATAGGATGTTCATTCCTTATGATATGATGTTTGATTGCCAGAATGTTTTGTCCATGTATTTCGTCATTACGAACTGCCAATTTACCATTATGCAATGTGTCTTTGCGATTTTGAGGTGTATAATATCAACAGAATGTTTATTTTATTATCATAGTTATTATTATTGTTGTTGCTGTTGTTGTTGTTGTTTATTGCCTGTTTGAAGAACGATACATATTTATAAAACGCTTTGTGCATTTAAATATACACGATGCCTAATTAAAATTCGCAAAAAAACAAAAAAAAAACAAAAAAAAACAAAAAAACACTAAGTACTGGTGTATCATTTGTGCTTCTATCGATCAATATAGATCATTTAATGATAAACTTGGCTGGATTCAAGGATACCAAAATTGAAGGTTGGGACAAAATTTCAACTGAAATACAAAATAATATTTTAAAATGCATAAACACGCATATAATTAATTTGTTTTAAGTAGCGTGTATTAACAACAATACCAACGTCGTAAAAAATGGTACAGGTATTGCTCCCTTACTTATCGCTTAGCATATAAGGGTAGTTCCAGGAATAGTTGTCTGTTGTCATGAAAATGTGACTAGGTATGGTATTATGCCACATGTCTACTATGCTGTGTGCACTTCCTCCGGTGACCGCATCAAACCAAAGAAGTATAAAGTTTGTACCCGATGCACCATTGAATGGCACTCGACAAAATTGGGTTGCTATGGGAAGTCAGGGTACTCGATCAGTACTGGTTCTACTCAGGAACTTGTCTCCCGTGTATCGGTTCTATACACCGGCCACGTAAAGGAACCAAGGGGTCTGTTCGCAAAGAGCTATGATATCGCACCGGACTCCCTTGTATCCAACTACTGTCTCTGCCTTTGTTATCTCTTCAGCAGCAAAGAAAAGGTCTAAAATATGACCATAATAATCAGAAAATGATTACTAGCCATACAATGAAAGAAAAAAAGAAGGAATGTGACTTTCTATGATGGCATCATGCCACATATCTACCACAGCACTATATCTGTATCATGTACACAAATGTCCAACATTTACCGAAATATTATCAATGAGATTTTAAACAAACATTATCAAAATCGCAAAGATTAACATTCATAGGGGCATTATATCTGACCAACCAAGATCACATCGGTTGGGAGAAAAAAAGAATTGTGAGATACAAATGAAATATTATTAGGCAGTGACAGAATATATGAATGTTCCTTTTGGGTTTTGGTCGGTTCTTGTCTGTATTTAACCCTTTCCCTCATAGAGGAAACCATGAAAAGACCTATGCGAACAACATAAAACCAGATCAGGTTTTATGCTGTTCACTGCTCCTCAGTGGTCTGGAAATGAGGACTTTATAATTAAATTTGGTAAGGCTTAACTGTGGTTTTCTGCAGATCAGGCTTTATGTGGTACCTGTTGAGTGCGTCAAAATGAGTTTATATGAGGGAAAGGGTTAAGAAATAACGCGTGGTATCCGGTCCAACTATCCCTCAACAGATACTCACAGCCGGGAACAACCGATCATCGTATAATGACGTTTGCACATCATGTAATGTCAAAATCGCACCAGCGTATGTGAAAGCACAGCGTAAATTTAGTTTCAGCAGGATATATTAACCATTTGTGAGCTCGAAATTCATTCGACTATCAAATCAGTGTAGAAAGGAATAATAAAAAAATAAATGACCATATTATTACATAAAATGAACACAATTGTAGAAAAGACTCGCATCGTTTACTCTATACCAGAATGATAAAAAGACAAACCATCATCCTGTTATAGCAAATGAGCATCATAAAACGAACATATAATACGGAATATCATCATATAATATTCATAATAGCATAATATAATACTAAAATAGCATAACATAATGCTAAAATAGCATCATACAATAGTAAAATAGCATCACATAATACTAAAATAGCATCATACAATACTAAAATAGCATCACATAATACTAAAATAGCATCATATAATACTAAAATAGCATCATATAAAACTAAAATAGCATCACATAATACTAAAATAGCATCACATAATACTAAAATAGCATCATATAATAATAAAATAGCATCATACAACACTAAAATAGCAACTTATAATACTAAAATAGCATCAAATAATACTAAAATATCATCATATAATGTTAAATAGCATCATTTGGTATTAAAATAGCATCATATAATGTTAGTTGGCCATGAAATAAGTATAAATGATGATCATGAAAAGACAAAAGATCATTGTGTGAAGACATCGATCATCATGTTATTCTAAGTTAGCCTAATAAAATGATAGATGATCTTCGTATACTTATCATGAACAGCATGTAGTGGTATGTGTGCATCATACAGGCCTCGATCATCAGAGAAACTAAAAAAACATTAACAATGGTCAACCTGTAATGTCATGTGAGCATCATAAAATGTAGACTGATCAATGTATAATGCAAATGGGGATTATGTATTTGTGAAAGGACATAACATATTTAATTTTGAGCAACAATTACTACGATTTGCACGAACCGTCATTGTGAACTATCAATATATAATTCATCGGCTCATGTTAAGGCAGCTATGGCGTTCCATAATGCTGCATTATAGAGCAAGCTGTTGAAAATTAATTGAAAATTGTATAGAGGCGCTTCTCTGTGAATTAGCTGAGAAATGAAAGACTTATGGAGGAAGTTTCTGACTGATATCGATGTTGTAGCTATCTAATCAAATACAGTTTTTTGTTTGTTTAATTGTTCCTTGATAGGCCAAGAATGTATTCCCCCCCACTTTTTTTTTAATCCAGTACGTATAAGGTAGAGTCCATTTGGACCTCACGACAATGAAACTTCAGAGAAACATTCAATAAAAAAATCGGGAGCAATCTGGAGCCCTCCCTCATTCGTTTTTGAGAAAAAGGTGCCTGAGAAACTAACATTTGTTTGGCCTTGCCGATGACGGTCCCATATTTCAAAGTTATAGTCAAAGACGTATTGAACAGAGATATGAAACTGTTCGAAAAAATGTTGTTTTTTTTTGTTGTTTTTTTTGTCGTGACGAAGGGAAAAAAATGTGAACGGGATTTGAACGAGATCTCGCTGGGAAAATGAACATTTTGCTGTCGCATAACAGACAGACGCTTTACAATATCACTAATTAAAAGAGATCTGCGATCTGATGAGAGGCATACATATTTGTTAATCGGCAATAAATTGAAGGGAAAACTCAGTATAATTATAATTGATAGAAGAAAACTTTTGACGCAAGCGCCAAAGAATCGGACCGAGGGACTACTGTTGTTGGCGTGATTCTCCGTAATTGCAGAAAAAATATATAATATCCGTTTTGCTGCTCTAATGGTACTTGCTTTTTCACTTTACGCAATAATATCAGGTACATTGGGAACTAACATGTAAAAAGACTGCAATTTGAGACGGTCCCTATAACTGAAGTTCGCACCTAATGGTTTTCGTACTGGCTGGTGAAGGTGATTTCAGCATAATGCATTACAACATGACTAAATCGAATATCTACATTTCTAGTAAGTAAATGTAAATGCAAAAGTTTCAATAATAATGTGGTGTAATCTGTTTAACAACCTTTGTTCCCATACTCAAATGTTGTTATTATTGTTAGCATGAAAAGTTTAAGTACGAAAACGGCAAGTACTTGTATACTTGATTTTGTGCAAGTACAATAAAACACCCCGCAGATAACCTTAAACATTTTGCACAATTTTAAATATCGGAACACATAATGTCATCTGTCAAAATCATTATAAATGACAATTTCAAGAAAAGACGAGATACATATCTGTATATAAATCTTTTTTTTTTTTTTTTGCTTTACAAAATTACACCATGTAAAAAAAGGCACGGAGAAACGCACAACACTGTTCAGCAATTAAAACCGTATAAGGACCTGTGCCGGCCCGGAATGAGCAATTTTACACATCTCACGTTAACTCGCAATCACATGGTCGTAACATGAGACGAGGGCTTCTCTTGACTTGCTAAAGTGCGGATCGCGATTAGGTTATTAGGTCTTTAGCATAGTAGATACCATTAATTCCAACCCACTTCTAATGACACTTTGAGGTCACCCTAACTTTGTGCCAATCAGAAGCTCTGGAAATACAAATTTATCAAACCTTTCTATTTTCTGTTTTACAATGTACAAAAAGATCGATATATTTGACAAAATCAAGTGTTTCTTCAAGTGTTTTAGGGTAACTTCTAAGAAGGATATAATCTATTAAGACATTTCTCCAAGCAATAGAAGCCTACGCTCGCGCTTCGGTCTTCAATTTGTCTGTAGAAATGCCTTAATAAGCTACTATACTCTATTCTATACATGCAGTCTGAAACAATATGTTTCCATGCTGTAAGACAAATTTCATCAGTTTTGTTTCAGTAAATATATCCATTAATATATATAATTTCTTAGCAAATATTGTTAATTACTTAGGTAAAATCGTATGTCAATTTAACCATATAAAATGTACTTGAATTATTATGTCGTTTTAAATATTTGGTGTTTTTATTAGTAAAACAAGGATGGTGGAATTCGCCCATAAGTATTTGATTATTACTTAGCGCTAAGTATTGTTAGTGGAATTCAAGCCAAGCCTGAGTAAATCTCCTTGTTATTTCCTTGACATTTTGCCTCACATGTGCCAAAATATCAGACAAAATCGCTTTGGGTGAAATATATACGTGAATTGCAAAACATGTACAAGTATTACTGTTGGTATATTGTTTATTTGTGTATATCCTGTTTCTGAATTTGCACAAAATCACTATACAATAGACTTTGCGAGTGTGCGCAGTCCTGCTTGAATTGCAGAAGTACGCACATACAAGTGTATATGCCGTCTTACCAGATCTATGTAGACTTACCGAGATAACATCTAATAAGTACAAATGTCGTGTCATTGACATTTTTATATTCTTTTTGGAACACATTTTATTTTCTATTCCATGTATTATTCACATTTCAGACACACTCTTTCAACTGAACCCGAGACCAGACCCCTTGATGGAGGTTGGGGCTGGGTGGTCTGCTTTGCCTGTTTTGTGCTTCACTTACTGGAAGACGGCCTGTTTTACTCATTTGGTGTTCTGTACGTAGAATTATTGGACTATTTCGGAGAAAGTAAAGGAAGTACCGCATGGATAGTTTCGCTCCCGCCTGGGGTGTGTTTATTCATTGGTAAGTAATTGGTCATTAGACGCTCATTTATCCAAGTCTCTATTCAAGCAGTCCACGTTTGTGTACCCGAAATTTGTGATAGCGTGCTACATTCGGTTTGGCGCTATCCCCTATGGGTACACAGCCGGAAAGGTCAATTTCTGTGCGGAAAGTTGTCCTTCTATCGCTAATCAAAGTCTAATTAAAAATCTAGCATTAAAATTTCTGCATAAAAACTGAATGAAAACTCAA
>CM037779.1:82211167-82261167 GCA_021229015.1 Solen grandis
AAATTTAATACGTTTATAAATTTATTTCTAAAACTTCTAGAGACCTATATACTGATTAAATATCAACTTTCTATCTTAAATAGGACAGATTTTATAAGCATTTGAAAATTTACGACCCTGGTTCGAATCTTGGATTCGCTATAGAACCATGGACTTTTCGAATTTTGAAAAACGGACACCGGGATGGATGCACAACTAGAACTTAGTATACACATTCTGTGTAAATTTGATGAAAATCGGTTCACAAACAATGGCTGTAGACCGCGTACAAACTTTTGTAGCATATTTCAAATGTGACGTCATATGACGTCATAGGCATATGAAAATCATAGAAATCAAAATTTCCTCACGTGACTAATAAGTCATAAAAATTTCATCGTCCTAGGAGTATTGCAACATAGAAAAATAAGCGTTTAGTTAGGAAGAAAAAAAGAATAATAATAATAACTAGATGTCATTCGTTTAAACGAATGATAGGACTTTCTGCAACATCTGCTTTATATAGTATATATAGAAGATGACATAATAGATAATCTGTCCAAATTGCAACTTTCTATCTCCTCTATTTCTATATAAAATAGCACAAATAGAACACATTCTGTGAATTTTAATAAAAGTCCGCCCATATCTTGCACATGTAGTTTACATACAACATTTATACTATGTCATATGACATGAAAGAAAAATGAAACAGTGTTCAAATGTAAGTTTCTAACTTTCATCACACATAGAATTTCATCACTCCAGCTCAGTTGTAACCTTGTTTAATTTTAGCCTCATTAGGAAGAAGTATTGAATATTTGTATAGTGCTATATCCTTTCGACACCTGTAACGTAGTTAATCGTATTTAGCGATTTTGGCGTGTTTGGGCTTCCGTAGTTTTGCCATAAATTCCTGGAATTTCGAACTATGGTGATATTTTGAAAGGTAACATCCCAGCCTACAAACTGATGCAATATGAATATCGTTAGCATAACAATGCAGTTTTTAGATGGTCTAAAATGTGGGGCTGCGTGTGAATTTTTCAAGGCTTGCAAACTGCTCGCTAGCTACATAGTGTTGCAAATACGGATTTTTGTCTTGTGCCGTTGTACATGTATTAACTTCAATGCTTATTTTGGAAACAGTCAACATTCGACAAAAAACAACAACAACAACAACAACAAAAAAAAAAAATCAAGATATAGCCCATCAATTGCAATTTGATTTTTTTTTTTTTTTTTGTTTTTTTTTTTTAAGTCGTTGCGCAACTATTTTAGCTTGGTGACCCCTGCGCGTGACCTTTTCCATATTTTTATGATGCATGATTATGAAATATCTTATTCTCCATGTAACTTTCTTATATGAAGTCCAATTTCAATAAACTTGGTACCGTTAGAAAGTCTTAAAAACTTATCTTCAGTAGTTTCTGAGATATTGACTGTTAAACCTCAAGAAAACAGCATATTATCAGCAAAATTAGCTTCATTTCATTTAGTTTTTTTGCTTATAACTTTGTATTGCGTAAACCAATTTTAATAAACTAAATATCTTTGGAAACGTCAATTATTCAGCTATAATTCGTATTCATACATATATTTACAAAAATCGATATTTATTGAGATATGGCTACATATATGCAGTAGGGGTGAAATCAAAATTTCCTCACGTGCCTAATAACCCATAAACATTTCATCGTCCTAGGACTATTGCAACATATTAAAATAAGCGTTTAGTTAGGAAGAAGAAAAGAATAGTAATAATAAACAAATGACGTCACGTGACGTCATATGACGTTTATTTTCACATAATTGTTAAGACACCCAGAGACCTACTAACTGACAAAATTTCAACTTTCTATCTCAAATAGGACAGTTTTTATAAGCATTTAAATATTGACGTCATTGGTTCGAATCTTGGATCCGCCATATATGCTTGGACTTTTCGAATTTTGAAAAACGGACACCGGTATACACAATAAGAACGTAATATACACATTCTGTGAAAATTTGATGAAAATCGGTTCATAAACAATGGCTCTGGACCGCGTACAAACTTTTGTTGCATATTTCAAGTGTGACGTCATATGACGTCATAGGCTTCTGAAAATCTTTGAAATCGAAATTACAGCATCTGAAGCATGCGGCATTAATTTTTCATTGCCCTTCATAAATTTCAAGATATAGAAATAATCTTGTTAGAATTAGAAATTCATTATCATATAATGACGTCACGTGACGTCATATGACATTTATTTTCACAAAATGTTTAAGACTCCCAGAGACCTATATACTGACCCAATATCATCTTTCTATCTCAAATAGGACCGATTTTATAAGAATTTGAAAATTTACGACCTTGGTTCGAATCTTGGAATCGCTATAGAACCTTGGACTTTTCGAATTTTGAAAAACGGACACCGGGATGCACAACTAGAACTTAATATACACAATCTGTGAAAATTTGATGAAAATCGGTTCACAAACAATGGCTGTAGACCGCGTACAAACTTTTGTAGCATATTTCAAATGTGACGTCATATGACGTCATAGTCATATGAAAATCATAGAAATCAAAATTTCCTCACGTGGCTAATAAGTCATAAAAATTTCATCGTCCTAGGAGTATTGCAACATAGAAAAATAAGCGTTTAGTTAGGAAGAAAAAAAGAATAATAATAACTAGATTTCATTCGTTGATACGAATGATAGGACTTTCTGCTACATTTGTCAAATACTTAAAAGCAAAAAAAGTAAGAGGATATAAAATTGCAGCCTTTAACTTGCTTTTGTATGGCCATAACTTAAATGAACTTTGATAAATAAACCGTTTAACTTGGAGGAAATGGCAAAAGTAACTGAAAATCATTTTTTTATATCGATTTATTTAACTTGGACTATTTTTATAATCTATGTTACAAATCAAATTTATTTAAAACGCTTACAATTCGAATTCCTCCTGTAATAATGGCTGTAGACCGCGTACAAGAGTGTTTAGACAACGTCAAGTTTGATGTCACATGACATCATAGGCATAAGAAAATCAATGAAATGAAATATTAAGTTTAAATTTGACATTATGACGTCAAATAACGTTAATCTTCACAGAATATAAATAAGTCTTAAAGACTAATATTCAGTCCAAATATCAACTTTCTAAATCATCTCGAAGCGATTTTATATGTTTTTGAAATTTGACGTCAATGTTTCGAAACTTGAATTCGCCATACAACCATTGCCTTTTCGTCTTTTCGAATTTGTAAAACAGGACCCGGGATACACAACTAGAGCGTTACATATACATTCTTTGAAATTTGCTTAAAATCGGTCCAAAAATAATGGCTGTACACCGCGTAAAACCTTTTTGTCCTGACGTCAATTCTGATGTGATATAACGTCAAATTAATATGAATTACATTGCATTTTAAAGCATTTCTAAAGTATATACCATAAGATTTCATGGTCCTGGGAAGTTAACAACATATTAAATTTACGCGTATATATCAGAAATAATTTTTGACCTTATGACGTCATATGACGTCAAATGACGTTCATCTTCAGAGAATGTAAAGCACTCTTGGTGACTTATTTACTTTCCAAATATTAGATTTCTAACTCATCTGGAAACGATTTTATACGTATTTAAAATTTGACGCCAATGGTTCGAATATTGGATCCGCCATAAAACCTTTGTATTTTTGAATTTGGAAGAACGGACACCGGGATGCTCAACTATAACCTAATATACACTTTCTGTGAAATTTTTATGAAAATCGGTTCATAAACAATGGCTGTAGACCGCGTACAAACTTTTGTAGCATCTGGCAAGTGTAACGTCATATGACGTCATAGGCATATGAAAACTGTAGAATTAAAAATATCAACATTTGAAGCAAAATGTCATATAATATCCATTTCCATGGACCATTTTAACATATAGAAATTTTTTTAAATATTAGAAATAGATTTTCATGTATTGACGTCATCTGACGTCACATGACATTCATTTTCACAAAATCGTTCAGTCATCCATAATCCTACACAATGTTCAAATATCAATAATCTATCTCATATGGGACCGATTTTATAAGCATTTGAAAATTAACGACCTCGGTTCGAATCTTGGATTCTCCATAGAACCATGGTCTTTTAGAATTTTGAAAAACGGATAGCGGGATGCACAACTAGATCTTAATATACACATTCTGTGAAAATTTGATGAACATCGGTTTATAAGTAATGGCTGTAGACCGCGTACAAACTTTTGTAGAATATGTCAAGTGTGACGTTATATGACGTCATATGCTTATAAAAATTATTGAAATAGAAATTATATCGTGTGAAACATATGCCATTAAATTTTTATTGCTCTTCGACCATTTCAACATATAGAAATAATCTTGTTAATGTTAGTAATATATTTTCATATAATGACGTCACGTGACGTCATATGATGCAAATTTTCAAAATATTTTTAAGACTCCGAGAGACCTACATACTGACCAAATATCAACTTTCTATCTCAAATAGGACTGATTTTATAAGCATTTGAAAATTTACGACCTTGGTTCGAATCTTGGATTCGCTATAGAACCTTGGCAATTTCGAATTTTGAGAAACGAACACAGGATGCAAAACTAGAACTTAATATACACATTCTGTGAAAATTTGATGAAAATCGGTTCATCAATAATGGCTCTGGACCGCGTACAAACTTTTGTAGCTTATTTCACGTGTGACGTCATATGACGTCATAGAGATATGAAAATCATAGAAATCAAAATTACAGAGTTTGAAGCATGTGTCATTAAATTTTCATTGCCCTTAATTTTTCTTGTTAATATTAGAAAATCATATAATGACGTTTATTTTCACAAAATGTTTAAAACTTCTAGAGACCTATATACTGATTAAATATCAACTTTCTATCTTAAATAGGACAGAATTTATAAGCATTTAAAAATTTACGACCTTGGTTCGAATCTTGGATTCGCTATAGAACCATGGACTTTTCGAATTTTGAAAAACGGACACAGGCATGCACAACTAGAACTTAATATACACATTCTGTGAAAATTTGATGAAAATCGGTTCACAAACAATGGCTGTAGACCGCGTACAAACTTTTGTAGCATATTTCATATGTGACGTCATATGACGTCATAGGCATATGAAAATCATAGAAATCAAAATTTCCTCACGTGACTAATAAGTCATAAAAATTTCATCGTCCTAGGAGTATTGCAACATAGAAAAATAAGCGTTTAGTTAGGAAGAAAAAAAGAATAATAATAATAATAACTAGATGTCATTCGTTTAAACGAATGATAGGACTTTCTGCAACATCTGCTTTATAGAGTATATATATAGAAGATGACATAATAGATAATCTGTCCAAATTGCAACTTTCTATCTCCTCTATTTCTATATAAAATAGCACAAATAGAACACATTCTGTGAATTTTAATAAAAGTCCGCCCATATCTTGCACATGTAGTTTACATACAAAATTTATACTATGTCATATGACATGAAAGAAAAATGAAACAGTGTTCAAATGTAAGTTTCTAACTTTCATCACACATAGAATTTCATCACTCCAGCTCAGTTGTAACCTTGTTTAATTTTAGCCTCAGTAGGAAGAAGTATTGAATATTTGTATAGTGCTATATCCTTTCGACACCTGTAACGTAGTTAAACGTATTTAGCGATTTTGGCGTGTTTGGGCTTCCGTAGTTTTGCCATAAATTCCTGGAATTTCGAACTATGGTGATATTTTGAAAGGTAACATCCCAGCCTACAAACTGATGCAATATGAATATCGTTAGCATAACAATGCAGTTTTTAGATGGTCTAAAATGTTGGGCTGCGTGTGAATTTTTCAAGGCTTGCAAACTGCTCGCTAGCTACATAGTGTTGCAAATACGGATTTTTGTCTTGTGCCGTTGTACATGTATTAACTTCAATGCTTATTTTGGAAACAGTCAACATTCGACAAAAAAAAAATCAAGATATAGCCCATCAATTGCAATTTGATATTTTTTTTTTTTTTTTTTTTTTTTTTTTAAGTCGTTGCGCAAGTATTTAAGCTTGGTGACCCCTGCGCGTGACCTTTTCCAATTTTTATATGCATGATTATGAAATATTTATTTTCCATTAATTTTTATATAAGCCAATTTAAAATAATGTATAAACTTATCTTCAGTCGTTTCTGAGATATTGACTGTTAAACCTCAAGAAAACAGCATATTATCAGCAAAATTAGCTTCATTTCATTTAGTTTTTTTGCTTATAACTTTGTATTGCTAGGAAGAAGAAAAGAAAAAATTTAAATTATTGAGATATGGCTACATATATGCAGTAGGGGTGAAATCAAAATTTCCTCACGTGCCTAATAACCCATAAAAATTTCATCGTCCTAGAACTATTTCAACATATTAAAATAAGCGTTTAGTTAGGAAGAAGAAAAGAATAATAATAATAAACAAATGACGTCACGTGACGTCATATGACGTTTATTTTCACATAATTGTAAAGACACCCAGAGACCTACTAACTGACAAAATTTCAACTTTCTATCTCAAATAGGACATTTTTTATAAGCATTTAAATATTGACGTCATTGGTTCGAATCTTGGATCCGCCATATATGCTTGGACTTTTCGAATTTTGAAAAACGGACACCGGTATACACAATAAGAACGTAATATACACATTCTGTGAAAATTTGATGAAAATCGGTTCATAAACAATGGCTCTGGACCGCGTACAAACTTTTGTTGCATATTTCAAGTGTGACGTCATATGACGTCATAGGCATATGAAAATCATAGAAATCAAACTTTCAGCGATTGAAGCATGTGTCATTAAATTTTCATTGCCCTTCGACAATTTCAACATATAGAAATACTCTTGTTAATATTAGAAATACATTATCATATAATGACGTCACGTAACGTCATATGACGTTTATTTTCACAAACTCTTTAAGACTCTTAGAGACCTATATACTGACCAAATATCACGTTTCTATCTCAAATAGGACCGATTTTATAAGCATTTAAAAATTTACGACCTTGGTTCGAATCTTGAATTCGCTATAGAACCATGGACTTTTCGAATTTTGAAAAACGGACACTGGGATGCACAACTAGAACTTAATATACACATTCTCTGAAAATTTGATGAAAATCGGCCCATTAATAATGGCTCTGGACCGTGTACAAACTTTCGTAGTCAATTTCAAATGTGACGTCATATGACGTCATAGGCTTCTGAAAATCATTGAAATCGAAATATCAGCATCTGAAGCATGCGGCATTAAATTTTCATTGCCCTTCGAAAATTTCAACGTATAGAAATAATCTTGTTAGAATTAGAAATTCATTATCATATAATGACGTCACGTGACGTCATATGACATTTATTTTCACAAAATGTTTAAGACTCCCAGAGACCTATATACTGACCCAATATCATTTTTCTATCTCAAATAGGACCGATTTTATAAGAATTTGAAAATTTACGACCTTGGTTCGAATCTTGGAATCGCTATAGAACCTTGGACTTTTCGAATTTTGAAAAACGGACACCGGGATGCACAACTAGAACTTAATATACACATTCTGTGAAAATTTGATGAAAATCGGTTCATAAACAATGGCTCTGGACCGCGTACAAAATTTTGTTGCATATTTCAAGTGTGACGTCATATGACGTCATAGGCACATGAAAATCATAGAAATCAAACTTTTAGCAATTGAAGCATGTGTCATTAAATTTTCATTGCCCTTCGACAATTTCAACATATAGAAATACTCTTGTTAATATTAGAAATACAATATCTTATAATGACGTCACGTGACGTCATATGACATTTATTTTCACAAAATGTTTAAAACTTCTAGAGACCTATATACTGACTAAATATCAACTTTCTATCTTAAATAGGACAGATTTTATAAGCATTTAAAAAATTTCCGACCTTAGTTCGAATCTTGGATTCGCTATAGAACCATGGACTTTTCGAATTTTGAAAAACAAACACCGGGATGCACAACTAGAACTTAATATACACAATCTGTGAAAATTTGATGAAAATCGGTTCACAAACAATGGCTGTAGACCGCGTACAAACTTTTGTAGCATATTTCAAATGTGACGTCATATGACGTCATAGGCATATGAAAATCATAGAAATCAAAATTTCATCGCATCAAGTATATGCCATTAAAATTTCATGGCCCTGGGACCATTGCAACATGCTTAAATTAACGCTCAGTTTGGAAGAAAAAAAGAATAAGAAGAATAAAAAAACATAACAAACCCAATAGGACTTTCTGCTTTAGGCAGAAAGTCCTAATAAACATAACAAACCCAAAAGGTCTTTCTGCTTGAGGCAGAAAGCCCTAATAAAAGTTTGAAGAAAGCCGTTATAACAAAGGCAATATGCTTATCGGTCCTGGTGTACACCATTGCATTCTAAAATGCACCTCATTCTCTCAAATACGCATCGCAATTCACCTTTCAACACGGGCACTCTTTCCTGCGTAGGAACGTCCGGATAGAGGGTAACCAACCCAATAACCGCCTTCTTCTCTTCCTTCAAATTGCTAGATTTTCATATACAAGCCCTTTCCGAAAAACATGAATATCTGCCATGTTTGTTGACGGAATCACTTGAAATTTTCAGGACATTTTGCACATTGTAGACTACGGCATTCGTGCAAATTTCAACTTCAAACATCAACTTGCCGATTTTATATGAATTTTTTAATAATTTCTGCTTAAATATGCATGACGTTATAATCACGTGACCAAACAAGTATTCCTTGCAGTATACATCACTTCACTTTTCAGTGTGTTAATCCTGAAGAAATCATGATTTTTGACTCAAAGTTCATGAAACTACAGCGTTTCAATTTCGTTAAAAGTACACCTTTCGCCTTTCTGTCATAAGTCAACCAATTCAACCCCGATCTTCAAAAACTAAATATCACCTGAAAGGTCTTTCAAATCACTACAGATTTTATCCACAGTGTCTAGGTAGAATCTTGTTCGTTTTTGAGATACACCTTGCCGAATAAAAACACCATCAGCTCTCTAATCCTAAAATGAAATTTTCGGTCCAATGTTCGAATCTTATTTCAGCCACACAACTTCGGTCTTTCGGAATTTCGGTTAGCTGACAGGATATGCACACTTAACTTTCAAGATGTACCATCTGTGAAAATTTGAAGAAAATCCGATCATAAATGGCGGCTGTAGAGCGTGAACACCATTTTTAACTATTTTTAGCTCTGACGTCACATGACGTCATAGTGTGCTAAAGATGCTTTTGTTCAAAAGGGCATACTTTACTGTCATAACTCTGAAATTTTCGTTATTCTGAACAACTGGCATCATGTCAAAATCATTGCCCTAAAATGAAAATTAAGAAGTATGCTTATGACGTCACAAGACGTCATATGACGTCAAAACTCAAGATATATGTAGAAATTCTGCAGAACTGCAAACTGTGTAAGTTTCAACCTTCTATCTCATCCTGAAGCTCTTTAATCCTAAAATGAAATTTTTGGTCCTATGTTCGAATATTTTTTCAGCCACAGAACTTCAGTCTTTTGGAAGTTTGGTTAGCTGACAGGATATGCACATCTGAGTTTCAAAATGTACCATCTGTGAAAATTTGAAGAAAATCTGACAATAAATGACGGCTGTAGAGTGCGAACACCATTTTTCATTATTTTTTGCTGTGACGTCATGTGACGTCATAGGGTGCTGAAGATGCTTTTGTTCAAAAGCACATACCTTGCTTTCATAACTCTGAAATTTTCATTATTCTGAACAACTGGCATCATGTCGAAATCATTGCCCTAAAATGAATATTAAGAAGTATGCTTATGACGTCACATGACGTCATATGACGTCACGACTCAAAATATTTGTAGAAATTCTGCAGAACTGCAAACTGTGTAAGTTTCAACTTTCTATCTCATCCTGCAGCTCTTTAATTCTAAAATGAAATTTTCGGTCCTATGTTCGAATCTTATTTCAGCCACAGAACTTCGGTCTTTCGGAATTTCGGTTAGCTGACAAGATATGCACACCTATTATTCAAGATGTACCATCTGTGAAAATTTGAAGAAAATCCGACCATAAATGACGGCTGTAGAGCGCGAACACCATTTTTCACTATTTTTAGCTGTGACGTCATGTGACGTCATAGGGTGCTGAAGATGCTTTTGTTCAAAAGCGCATACTTTGCTTTCATAACTCTGAAATTTTCATTATTCTGAACAACTGGCATCATGTTGAAATCATTGCCCTAAAATGAAAATTAAGAAGTATGCTTATGACGTCACATGACGTCAGATGACGTCACGACTCAAAATATTTGTAGAAATTCTGCAGAACTGCAAACTGTGTAAGTTTCAACTTTCTATCTCATCCTGAAGCTCTTTTATCCTAAAATGAAATTTTCGGTCCTTTGTTCGAATCTTATTTCAGCCACAGAACTTCGGTCTTTCGGAATTTCGGTTAGCTGACAGGATATGCACACCTTTGATTCAATATGTACCATCTGTGAAAATTTGAAGAAAATCCGACCATAAATGACGGCTGTAGAGCGCGAACACCATTTTTCACTATTTTTAGCTGTGACGTCATGTGACGTCATAGGGTGCTGAAAATCATTGAAATCAAAATTTCCTCACGTGACTAATAAGCCATAAAAATTTCATCGTCCTAGGACTATTGCAACATATAAAAATAAGCGTTTAGTTAGGAAGAAGAAAAGAATAATAATAATAATAATAATAATAATAATAAACATAACAAACCCAATAGGACTTTCTGCTTTAGGCAGAAAGTCCTAATAAACATAACAAACCCAATAGGACTTTCTGCTTTAGGCAGAAAGTCCTAATAAACATAACAAACCCAATAGGACTTTCTGCTTTAGGCAGAAAGTCCTAATAAAAAAACAGTACAAACCCAATAGGACTTTCTGCCGAAAGGGCAGAAAGTCCTAATAATAAGAAGAAGAAGAATAAACAGTACAAACCCAATAGGACTTTCTGCCGAAAGGGCAGAAAGTCCTAATAACTAGACTTCTTTTGTTTTGAACAAAAGATAGGGCTTTCTGCACTGCAAACCATGACAAACCTGGTGTTTTTCGAATTTTGGCAAACCTTTATAATCCTGCACAATGAAGTCGTAATGTATAACTTCTATGAAAATTCCATGCCAATCCGTCCATAAATGACGGCTGTGCAGCGCGGATGAACTTTGGTAACTTTTTTAAGTTTTGATGTCATGTGACGTCATATGAAAATTTTACTCATTAAATCTTAATGTTCATGATTACCTACATACATGTAGGACATTAAATTTTAATTGTCTATGAACCTTTGCAACATGAGTAAATTGACATTCAGGAATCGGATATTCTCTTCAATTTGATGACGTCATATGACGTTCATCTTTACAAAATGCAAAGGACACACAGAGACGTATAAGCTCGCTAAATATCAAATTTCTATCTCATCTAGAAACGATTTTATACGTATTTAAAATTTGACGTCCTTGGTTCGAATCTTGGATTCGTCAAAGAACCTTAGTTCTTTCGAATCTTGGCAAACCTATATACTCCTGCACAATGAGGTCGTAATATATAACTTCTGTGAAGATTCCATGCCAATCTATCAGTAAATGACGGCTGTACAGAGCGGACAAACTTTGGTAGTTATTTATAGATCTGACGTCATGTGACGTCATATGAAAATTTTAAACATTAAATCTAAATGTTCCTTATTATGTACAAAGGATATTTAATTTGCATTGTCTATGAAGCTTTGCAACATGAGGAAAATTGACATCAAGAAATCGGAAATTCTATACTTGATAACGTCATATGACGTCATATGACGTTCATCTTTACAAAATGCAAAGGAAACACAGAGATATATAATCTCGCCAAATATCAACTTTCTATCTCATCTAGAAACGATTTTATACGTATTTGAAATTTGACGTCCTTGGTTCGAATCTTGGATTCGCCATAGAACCTTTGCTTTTTCGAATCTTGGCAAACCTATATAATCCTGCACAATGAGATCGTAATATATAACTTCTGTGAAAATTCCATGCCAATCCGTTCATAAATGATGACTGTACAGAGCGTACAAACTTTGGTAGCTATTTTTAGTTCTGACGTCATGTGACGTCATATGAAAATTTTAAACATTGGATCATAATGAACATGATCACCTACAAAGGACTTTGAATTTCCATTGTTTATGAACCCTTGCAACATGAGTAAATTGACATCAAGAAATCGGAAATTCTATACAACTTGATGACGTCAAATGACGTCATATGACGTTCATCTTTACATAATGCAAAGGAAACACAGAGACGTATGATCTCGCCAAATATCAACTTTCTATCTCATCTAGTAACGTTTTTTATATGGATTTGAAATTTGACGTCCTTGGTTCGAATCTTGGATTCGCCATAGAACCTTAGTTCTTTCGAATCTTGGCAAACCTATATAATCCTGCACAATGAGGTCGTAATATATAACTTCTGTGAAAATTCCATGCCATTCCGTCTATAAATGACGGCTGTACAGCGCGTACAAACTTTAGTAGCTATTTTTAGTTCTGACGTCATGTGACGTCATATGAAAATTTTAAACATTGAATCTAAATGTTCATGATTACCTACATAGGACATTAAATTTTCATTGTCTATGAGCCTTTGCAACATGAGTAAATTGATATCAAGAAATCGGAAATTCTATACAACTTGATGACGTCATATGACGTCATATGACGTTCACCTTTACAAAATGCAAAGGAAACACAGAGACATATAAACTCGCCAAATATCAACTTTTTATCTCATCTAGAATCGATTTTATATGGATTTGAAATTTGACGTCCTTGGTTCGAATCTTGGATTCGCCATAGAACCTTAGTTCTTTCGAATCTTGGCAAACCTATATAATCCTGCACAATGAGGTCTTAATATATAACTTCTGTGAAAATTCCATGACAATCCGTCCATAAATGACGGCTGTACAGCGCGTACAAACTTTAGTAGCTATTTTTAGTTCTGACGTCATGTGACGTCATGGGAAGATAAAAATAATATATTCCAAAATGCCATTGCTTCAGGTGTCTGTTGATAGAATTTCTTTGTCCTAGACCTTCAGCAACTTAATGAAATAACAACATGAAAAGGTTGGAAAAAAAGAATAATAATAATAAAAGACAGAACAAACCCAGTAGGTCTTTCTGCGAAAAGCAGAAAGCCCTAATAAAAAAACAGTACAAACCCAATATGACTTTCTGCCGAAAGGGCAGAAAGTCCTAATAATAACTAGATGTCATTCGTCTAAACGAATGATAGGACTTTCTGCAACCTGTGTTAATGTAAAAAGCAGGAGATAGAAGTTTCATGTAATGACTCACCTCTGGTAGTATTTCATGTTCATGCTGAACAATTGACATTATATTCCGCGAAAAATAAGCGTTTAGTTACGAAGAAAAAAAATAAATAAGTAGCAGTAGTAGTAGTATGCTTATGACGTCATATGACTTCACGACTCAAAATATATTAAGAAATTATGCAGAACTGCAAACTGTGTAAGTTTCAACTTTCTATCTCATCCCGAAGTTCTTTAACCCTAAAATGAAATTTTTGGTCCTATGTTCGAATCTTACTTCAGCCACAATACTTCGGTTTTTCGGAATTAAGGTTAGCTGATAGAATATTCACACCTTAGTTTCAAGATGTACCATCTGTAAAAATTTGAAGAAAATCTGATCATAAATGGCGGCTGTAGAGCGCGAACACCATTTTTCACTATTTTAGCTCTGACGTCACGTGACGTCATAGGGTGCTGAAAATGCTGTTGCTCAAAAGCGCATACTTTACTGCAATAACTCTGAAATTTTCATTATTCTGAACAACTGGCATCATATCGAAATCATTGCCCCAAATTAAAATTAAGAAGTATGCTTATGACGTCTTCTGACTTCACGATTCAAAATATATGTAGAAATTCTGCAGAACTGCAAACTGTGTAAGTTTCAACTTTCTATCTCATCCTGAAGCTCTTTAATCCTTAAATGAATTTTCGGTCCTATGTTCGAATCTTATTTCAGCCACAGAACTTCGGTCTTTCGGAATTTCGATTAGCTGACAGGATTTGCACACCTTAGTTTCAAGATGTACCATCTGTGAAATTTTGAAGAAAATCCGACCATAAATGGCGGCTGTAGAGCGTGAACACCATTTTTCGCTATTTTTAGCTCAGACGGATGCTGAAGATGCTTTTGTTCAAAAGTGCATACTTTACTGTCATAACTCTGAAATTTTCATTATTCTGAACAACTGGCATCATGACGAAATCATTGCCCTTAAATTAAAATTAAGAAGTATGCTTATGACGTTAAATGACGTCATATGACGTCACGACTCAAAATATATGTAGAAATTCTGCAGAACTGCAAACTGTGTAAGTTTCAACTTTCTATCTCATCCTGAAGCTCTTTAATCCTAAAATGAAATTTTCAGTTCTATGTTCGAATCTTATTTCAGCCACAGAACTTCGGTCTTTCGGAATTTCGATTAGCTGGCAGGATTTGCACACCTTAGTTTCAAGATGTACCATCTGTGAAAATTTGAAGAAAATCCGACCATAAATGGCGGCTGTAGAGCGCGAACACCATTTTTCACTATTTTTAGCCCTGACGTCACATGACGTCATAGGGTGCTGAAGATGCTTTTGTTCAAAAGCGCATACTTTACTGTCATAACTCTGAAATTTTCATTATTCTGAACAATTGTCATCATGTCGAAATCATTGCCCTAAAATAAAAATTAAGAAGTATGCTTATGACGTCACATGTCGTCATATGACATCACGACTCAAAATATATATAGAAATTCTGCAGAACTGCAAACTGTGTAAGTTTCAACTTTCTATCTCATCCTGAAGCTCTTTAATCCTAAAATGAAATTTTCGGTCCTATGTTCGAATCTTATTTCAGCCACAGAACTTCTGTCTTTCGGAATTTCGGTTAGCTGACAGGATATGCACACCTTAATTTCAAGATGTACCATCTGTGAAAATTTGAAGAAAATCCGACCATAAATGACGGCTGTAGAGCGCAAACACCATTTTTCACTATTTTTAGCTGTGACGTCATGTGACGTCATAGCCTGCTGACAATCATTGAAATCAAAATTTCCTCATGTGACTAATAACCCATAAAAATTTCATCGTCCTAGGACTATTGGAACATATTAAAATAAGCGTTTAGTTAGGAAGAAGAAAAGAATAATAATAATAAAAAAATGACGTCACATGACGTCATATGACATTTATTTTCACATGATTGTTAAGACACCCAGAGACCTACTAACTGACAAAATTTCAACTTTCTATCTCAAATAGGACAGATTTTATAAGCATTTAAAAATTGACGTCCTTGGTTCGAATCTTGGATCCGCCATAGATGCTTGGACTTTTCGAATTTTGAAAAATTGACAAATGTATACACAATAAGAACGTAATATACACATTCTGTGAAAATTTGATGAAAATCGGCCAATTAATAATGACTCTGGACCATGTACAAACTTTCGTAGTCAATTTCAAATGTGACGTCATATGACGTCATAGGCTTCTGAAAATCATTGAAATCGAAATTTCAGCGACTGATTTATTTGTCATTAAATTTTCATTGCCCTTCGACAATTTCAACATATAGAAATAGTCTTGTTAATATAAGAAATACATTATCATATAATGACGTCACGTGACGTCATATGACGTTTATTTTCAAAAAATGTTTAAGACTCTTAGAGACCTATATACTAACCAAATATCACTTTTCTATCTCAAATAGGACCGATTTTATAAGCATTTAAAAAATTACGACCTTGGTTCGAATCTTGAATTCGCTATAGAACCATGGACTTTTCGAATTTTGAAAAACGGACACCGTGATGCACAACTAGAACTTAATATACACATTCTGTGAAAATTTGATGAAAATCGGTTCATAAACAATGGCTGTAGACCGCGTACAAACTTTTGTAGCATATTTCTAGTGTGACGTCATTTGACGTCATAGACATATGAAAATTATAGAAATCAAAATTTCAGCGTTTGAAGCATGTGTCATTAAATTTTCATTGCCCTTCGACAATTTCAACATATAAAAATATTCTTGTTAATATTAGAAATACATTATCATATAATGACGTCACGTGACGTCATATGACATTTATTTTCACAAAATGTTTAAAACTTCTAGAGACCTATATACTGACTAAATATCAACTTTCTATCTTAAATAGGACAGATTTTATAAGCATTTAAAAATTTACGACCTTGGTTCGAATCTTGGATTCACTATAGAACCATGGACTTTTCGAATTTTGAAAAACGGACACCGGGATGCACAACTAGATCTTAATATACACAATCTGTGAAAAATTGATGAAAATCGGTCTCAAACAATGGCTGTAGACCGCGTACAAACTTTTGTAGCATATTTCAAATGTGACGTCATATGACGTCATAGGCATATGAAAATCATAGAAATCAAAATTTCCTCACGTGACTAATAAGTCATAAAAATTTCATCGCCCTAGGAGTATTGCAACATAGAAAAATAAGCGTTTAGTTAGGAAGAAAAAAAGAATAATAACTAGATGTCATTCGTTTAAACGAATGATAGGACTTTCTGCAACATCTGCTTCATATAGTATATATAGAAGATGACATAATAGATAATCTGTCCAAATTGCAACTTTCTATCTCCTCTATTTCTATATAAAATAGCACAAATAGAACACATTCTGTGCATTTTAATAAAACTCCGCCCATATCTTGCACATGTAGTTTAGATACAAAATTTATACTATGTCATATGACATGAAAGAAAAATGAAACAGTGTTCAAATGTAAGTTTCTAACTTTCATCACACATAGAATTTCATCATTCCAGCTCAGTTGTAACCTTGTTTAATTTTAGCCTCAGTAGGAAGAAGTATTGAATATTTGTATAGTGCTATATCCTTTCGACACCTGTAACGTAGTTAAACGTATTTAGCGATTTTGGCGTGTTTGGGCTTCCGTAGTTTTGCCATAAATTCCTGGAATTTCGAACTATGGGGATATTTTGAAAGGTAACATTCCAGCCTACAAACTGATGCAATATGAATATCGTTAGCATAACAATGCAGTTTTTAGATGGTCTAAAATGTGGGGCTGCGTGTGAATTTTTCAAGGCTTGCAAACTGCTCGCTAGCTACATAGTGTTGCAAATACGGTTTTTTGTCTTGTGCCGTTGTACATGTATTAACTTCAATGCTTATTTTGGAAACAGTCAACATTCGACAAAAAAAAAATCAAGATATAGCCCATCAATTGCAATTTGATATATATTTTCTTTTTTTAAGTCGTTGCGCAAGTATTTAAGCTTTGTGACCCCTGCGCGTGACCTTTTCCATATTTTTATGATGCATGATTATGAAATATCTTATTTTCCATGTAACTTTCTTATATTAAATCCAATTTCAATAAACTACGCATAATGTATAAACTTATCTTCAGTCGTTTCTGAGATATTGACTGTTAAATCTCAAGAAAACAGCATATTATCAGCAAAATTAGCTTCATTTCATTTAGTTTTTTTGCTTATAACTTTGTATTGCGTAAACCAATTTTAATAAACTAAATATCTTTGGAAACGTCAATTATTCAGCTATAATTCTTATTCATACATATATTTACAAAAATATTTATTGAGATATGGCTACATATATGCAGTAGGGGTGAAATCTAAATTTCCTCACGTGCCTAATAACCCATAAAAAATTCATCGTCCTAGGACTATTGCAACATATTAAAATAAGCGTTTAATTAGGAAGAAGAAAAGAATAATAACAATAAAAAATGACGTAACGTGACGTCATATGACGTTTATTTTCTCATAATTCTTAAGACACCCAGAGACCTACTAACTGACAAAATTTCAACTTTCTATCTCAAATAGGACCGATTTTATAAGCATTTAAAAATTGACGTCCTTGGTTCGAATCTTGGATCCGCCATAGATGCTTGGACTTTTCGAATTTTGAAAAACGGACACCGGTATACACAATAAGAACGTAATATACACATTCTGTAAAAATTTAATGAAAATCGGCCCATTAATAATGGCTCTGGACCGTGTACAAACTTTCGTAGTCAATTTCAAATGTGACGTCATATGACGTCAGAGACATATGAAAATCATTGAAATCGAAATTTCAGCGTCTGAATCATTTGTCAGTAAATTTTCATAGCCCTTCGACAATTTCAACATATAGAAATACTCTTGTTAATATTAGAAATACATTATCATATAATGACGTCACATGACGTCAGATGACGTTTTTTTCCCGAAATGTTTAAGACTCCCAGAGACCTATATACTGACCAAATATCACTTTTCTATCTGAAATAGGACCGAATTTATAAGCATTTAAAAATTTAATTTAAGAATCTTGAATTCGCTATAGAACCATGGACTTTTCGAATTTTGAAAAACGGATCCCGAGATGCACAACTAGAATTTAATATACACATTTTGTGAAAATTTGATGAAAATCGGCCCATTAATAATGGCTCTGGACCATGTACAAACTTTTGTAGTCAATTTCAAATGTAACGTCATATGACGTCATAGGCTTCTGAAAATCATTGAAATCGAAATTTCAGTATCTGAAGCATGCGGCGTTAAATTTTCATTGCCCTTCGAAAATTTCAACATATAGAAATAATCTTGTTAGAATTAGAAATTCATTATCATATAATGACGTCACGTGACGTCATATGACATTTATTTTCACAAAATGTTTAAGACTCTCAGAGACCTATATACTGACCTAATATCATCTTTCTATCTCAAATAGGACCGATTTTATAAGAATTTGAAAATTTACGACCTTGGTTCGAATTTTGGAATCGCTATAGAACCTTGGACCTTTCGAATTTTTAAAAAACGGACACGGGATGCACAACTAGAACATAATATACACATTCTGTGAAAATTTGATGAAAATCGGTTCATTAATAATGGCTCTGGACCGCGTACAAACTTTTGTAGCTTATTTCAAGTGTGACGTCATATGACGTCATAGAGATATGAAAATCATAGAAATCAAAATAACATTTCTTGGAGAATATGACATCAAAATTTCATTGTCCTTGGACCATATTAACATATATAATTATGTGTTTAAATATTAGAAATTTGTTGACTTCATATGACGTCACAAGACGTCCATTTTCACAAATTATTTAAAATCTATCGGAGATCTATATACTGACAAAATATCAACCTTCTCTCTCATTTAGGGACGATTTTATGAGCATTTATCAATTTGACGTCCTTGGTTTGAATCTTGCATTCGCCATAGAACCTTGGGCTTTTCGAATTTTGAAAAACGGACACCGAGATGCACAACTAGAACATAATATACACATTCTGTGAAAATTTGATAAAAATCGGTTTATTAATTTTCGCTCTGGACCGCGTACAAACTTTTGTAGCAATTGCCAAGTGTGACGTCATAATGACGTCATAGGCATTTGAAAATTATAGAATCTTTTAATTACGCATATGAATAATATGCCATCGAAATTTCATTCTCCTAGGACGATTGCAACATATGAAAATCCTTGAGGAAGAAAATAATAATAATAATAATAACTAGATGTCATTCGTGAAAACGAATGATAGGACTTTCTGCAAGCTGTGTTAATGCAAAAAGCAGGAAATAGAAGTTTCATGTAATGATTCACCTCTGGTAGTATTTCATGTTCATGCTAAACAATTGACATTATATTCCGAAATTAGTGCAAATGATAAGAACTTAGTATTAGTCTGTGACGTAACATGATGTTATATGACGTCAGGACATGACTGCAAACTTGATTTCTAGTTTAAAGGTCCTATGTTCGAATCTTGCTTCAACCACAATACTTCGGTTTTTCGGAATTAAGGTTAGCTGACAAAATATTCACACCTTAGTTTCAAGATGTACCATCTGTAAAAATTTGAAGAAAATCTGATCACAAATGGCGGCTGTAGAGCGCGAATACCATTTTTCACTATTTTAGCTCTGACGTCAGGTGACGTCATAGGGTGCTGAAAATGCTGTTGCTCAAAAGCGCATACTTTACTGCAATAACTCTGAAATTTTCATTTTTTTGAACAACTGGCATCATGTCGAAATCATTGCCCCAAATTAAAATTAAGTGGTATGCTTATGACGTCCAATGACGTCACGATTCAAAATATTTGTAGAAATGCTGCAGAACTGCAAACTGTGTAAGTTTCAACTTTCTATCTCATCCTGAAGCTCTTCAATCCTAAAATGAAATTTTTGGTCCTATGTTCGAATCTTATTTAAGCCACAGAACTTCGGTTTTTCGGAATTTCGGTTAGCAGGCAGGATATGCACACCTTAGTTTCAAGGTGTACCATCTGTGAAAATTTGAAGAAAAATCCGACCATAAATGGCGGCTGTAGAGCGCGAACACCATGTTTCAATATGTTTAGCTCTGACGTCACATGACGTCATAGGGTGCTGAAGAAGCTTTTGTTCAAAAGCGCATACTTTACTGTCATAACACTGAAATTTTCATTATTCTGAACAACCGACATCATGTCGAAATCATTGCCCTAATATGAAAATTAAGAAGTATGCTTATGACGTCACATGACGTCATATGACGTCACGACTCAAAATATGTATAGAAATTCTGCAGAACTGCAAACTGTGTAAGTTTCAACTTTCTATCTCATCCTGAAGCTCTTTTATCCTAAAATGAAATTTTTGGTCCTATGTTCGAATCTTATTTCAGTCACAGAACTTCGGTCTTTCGGAAATTCGGTTAGCTGACAGGATATGCACACCTTAGTTTCAAGATGTACCATCTGTGAAAATTACAAGAAAATCCGACCATAAATGACGGCAGTAGAGCGCGAACACCATTGTTCACTATTTTTAGCTGTGACGTCATATGACGACATAGGGTGCTGAAGATGCTTTTGTTCAAAAACGCATACGATACAGTCATAACTCTAAAATCTTCATTATTCTGAACAACTGGCATCATGTCGAAATCATTGCCCAAAAATGAAAATTAAGAAGTATGCTTATGACGTCACATGACGTCATATGACGTCACGACTCAAAATATGTATAGAAATTCTGCAGAACTGCAAACTGTGTAAGTTTCAACTTTCTATCTCATCCTGAAGCTCTTTTATCCTAAAATGAAATTTTTGGTCATATGTTCGAATCTTATTTCAGCCACAGAACTTCGGTCTTTCGGAAATTCGGTTAGCTGACAGGATATGCACACCTTAGTTTCAAGATGTACCATCTGTGAAAATTACAAGAAAATCCGACCATAAATAGCGGCTGTAGAGCGTGAACACCATTTTTCACTATTTTTAGCTGTGACGTCATATGACGACATAGGGTGCTGAAGATGCTTTTGTTCAAAATCGCATACTTTACTGTCATAACTCTGAAATTTTCATTATTCTGAACAACTGGCATCATGTCGAAATCATTGCCCTAAAATAAAAATTAAGAAGTATGCTTATGACGTCATATGACGTCAGGAATCAAAACATATGTAGAAATTCTGCAGAACTGCACACTGTGTAAGTTTCAACTTTCTATCTCATCCTGAAGCTCTTTAATCCTAAAATGAAATTTTCGGTCCTATGTTCGAATCTTATTTCAGCCACAGAACTTCGGTCTTTCGGAATTTCGGTTAGCTGACAGGATATGCACACCTTAGTTTCAAGATGTACCATCTGTGAAAATTTGACGAAAATCCGACTATAAATGACGGCTGTAGAGCGCAAACACCATTTTTCACTATTTTTAGCTGTGACGTCATGTGACGTCATAGGCTGCTGACAATCATTGAAATCAAAATTTCCTCACGTGACTAATAACCCATTAAAAATTTCATGGTCCTAGGACTATTGCAACATATTAAAATAAGCGTTTAGTTAGGAAGAAGAAAAGAATAATAATAATAATAAAATGACGTCACGTGACATCATATGACGTTTATTTTCACATAATTGTTAGACACCCAGAGACCTACTAACTGACAAAATTTCAACTTTCTATCTCAAATAGGACAGTTTTTATAAGCATTTAAAAATTTACGTCCTTGGTTCGAATCTTGGATCCGCCATAGATGCTTGGACTTTTCGAATTTTGACAAACGGACACCGGTATACACAATAAGAACGTAATATACACATTCTGTGAATATTTGATAAAAATCGGCCCATTAATAATGGCTCTGAACCGTGTAAAAAATTTCGTAGACAATTTCAAATGTGACGTCATATGACGTCATAGGCCTATGAAAATCATAGAAATCAAAATTTCCGCCTTTGAAGCATGTGTCATTAAATTTTCATTGCCCTTCGACAATTTCAACATATAGAAATATTCTTGTTAATATTGGAAATACATTATCATATAATGATGTCACGTGACGTCATATGACATTTATTTTCACAAAATATTTAAAACTTCTAGAGACCTATATACTGACTAAATATCAACTTTCTATCTTAAATAGGTCAGATTTTATAAGCATTTTAAAATTTACGACCTTGGTTCGAATCTTGGATTCGCTATAGAACCATGGACTTTTCGAATTTTGAAAAACAGACACAGGGATGCACAACTAGAGCCTAACATACACATTCTGTGAAATTTTGATGAAAATCGGTCCAGAAATAATGGCTGTAGACCGCGTACAAACTTTTTCACCTGACGTCAAATCTGACGTCATATGACGTCGAATGAATATAAAATTCATTGCATCCGAAAGCTCATGGTTTGAAATATATGCCGTAAAATTTTCATTGTTCTGAGTCAATGGCAACACCTCGAAATTAACACAAATATAAGAGGAAGAAAAAAAGAATAAGAAGAAGAATAATAAAAAAACAGTACAAACCCAATATGACTTTCTGCCTGTAGGCAGAAAGTCCTAATAATAATAATAATAATAAACAGAACAAACCCAATAGGACTTTCTGCTTTAGGCAGAAAGTCCTAATAAACAGAACAAACCCAATAGGACTTTCTGCTTTAGGCAGAAAATCCTAATAAAAATAACAAACCCAATAGGACTTTCTACTTTAGGCAGAAAGTCCTAATAAACAGAACAAACCCAATAGGACTTTCTGCTTTAGGCAGAAAGTCCTAATAAAAAACATAACAAACCCAATAGGACTTTCTGCCGAAAGAGCAGAAAGTCCTAACTAGATTTCATTCGTTGATACGAATGATATGACTTTCTGCTACATTTGTCAAACACTGAAAGCGAAGAAAGTAAAAAGATATCAAATTTCTACTTTTAACATGTTTTTGTAAGGCCATAACTCCATAAACTTTGAAAAATAAACCGATTTACTTGGAGGGTATGGCAAAAGAAACTGAAAATCATTTTTTAGTTGTTGTTTTTTTTTTGTTTTTCTTTTTAAATTTCACTTAACTTGTCCTTTTCTTATAATCTATACAACAAAACAAATTTATTGTAAATGCTTACAATTCGATTGTCACATAATTCGGTCCAGCTTTAGAGGTTTTCAAGATATAAACAATGATTGAACCTAACATTTTTATTAAAATAGAAATGACATTGCTACACCTTCAATAAGAATTCATGCAAATCAAACAAAAAATAAGGCCATTAGGTCTTAAAACCGTTTAATTTCAACAGAAAAAAAACAACTCTGGCCTTATGAGGTCACATGATGTCATATGACGTTCATCTTCTCTGAATATAAAGAAGACTTGGAGACTTATACTGAAATTTGACGTCAATCCCTCTTATCTTTTATTAGCCATAAAATCTTTGGCATTTCGAATTTTAAAAACATGGACACCGGTTAGAGCGTAACATACTCATTCTGTGAAATTTTGATGAAAATCCGTCCAGAAAAAAATGTCTGTAGACCGCGTACAAACTTGTGTAGACAACGCCAAGTTTGATGTCATATGATGTCATAGACATAAGAAAATCAATAAAATGAAATCTTCATTACCTTAAATATATGCAGAAAATTTATCATGCCCCTGGGACCTAAGCAATATATAGAAATTAACGCGTAGTTATCAGAAATTATTTTTGACCTTATGACGTCATATGACGTCAAATGACGTTCGCCCTAACATAATAGAAGGATGTCATAGAGACTAATATTCAGTCAAAATATCAGGATTCTAAGTCATCTGGAAGCGATTTTATACGTTTTTGAAATTTGACGTCAATGGTTCGAATCTTGGATTCGCCATAGACACATTGCCTTTTGAATTTGGAAAACGGACACGGGGATACACAACTAGAGTATTACATATGCATACACATTTTGTGAAATTTTGATGAAAATCGGTCCAGAAATAATGGCTGTAGGCCGCGTACAAACATTCTATGACGACGTCAATTTTGACGTCAAGACACGTCATAGTCAAATGAAAATCATAAAAATGCAAAATGTTCCATCTGAAGCATAAGCTATTGGATTTTCAAGGCGCTTGGACGTTTTTAACATATAAAATTTAACACGTAAAAATTAGAAATTTCTTTTCCCCTCATAAAGAAATTTTAGAGACTTATATCCTATTTAAATATTAGCTTTCTAGCTCATCTGGAAGCGATTTTATACGCATCTGAAATTTGACGTCAATGTTTCGATCTTGGATTCGCCATAGAACCATTGCCTTTTCGAATTTTGAAAAACGAACACAGGAAGGCACAACTAGAGCCTAACATACACATTCTGTAAAATTTTGATGAAAATCGGCCCAGAAATAATGACTGTAGATCGCGTACAAACTTTTTCACCTGACGTCAAATCTGACGTTATATGACGTAATATGAATATAAAATTTATTGCATTCGAAAGCTCATGGTTTGAAATATATGCCATAAAATATTCATTGTTTAGGCAGAAAGTCCTAATAAACATAACAAACCCTAAAATAATCGTATACAATCATTCGTGTTATTTTGAGCAGGGTAAATCACGAAGGTACACAAACTCGTCGAGACGTTTTCTCGTGAAGGTTCAACCAAGAATCATTCATGCATATTTTATCAACTTTCTAAAATGTGGTTTCAGAGAAGATGTCTTTTAAAGTTAAATGTTGACAAACACGACGACCGACGGACACAGGGTGATCAGAATAACTCACATTGAGCACGTCTTGGTCTGTTGAGCTAAGACATGGGAAAGCAACATTGAATACAGATACCGATCGGTTGACATGTGGTCGTATTGGACCACTGTCCGTCTTCCTGACATCTGATGGTCTCTAATCCAATGCGTGTGTACCCCGTGTTGCACGTGACGCTCACGGTAGAGTTGTACGTGAAAATGGAACCAGTCAAATTACCAGATGTAGGTGTCGGATCGCCACAATCTGAATTTTATATAATATTAATGAAGAATGATGTACCATTAGAATTTTGGTATATCCTGAATCGGTAACTCTTTGTCGATGTGGTCATTTTAAGTGCTTGGTTGATGAGACAAGCTTCAATATCGTTTATACTTTGCATTTCTATTTAATCGTTAAAATGGCACTGATATATCTTTCTAGTATTCAGCGATCAGCACAAAATGTTAGTTCAAGGACTTGTTGGTCCAGTACCATGAGAGATCATACAACTTGTATGTCTCATCTTCTTTTTTTCTTTAAAAAATAGTACGGTCGGCGGTCAGTCTTAACGGTCCATCAGAAACTAAACGGTTACTTTTGGCTAAGATGCGTGGCTTTGACTTGTACTCATACAGTTATTTCATTATTCTAATGCTTCTAATAAAATTAAAATTTTCAAATCGAATTGTAGTTTATTCAATACAAACGCCTGCTTACCAATAAGACTACATGAAGAATCTAAAGTCGTTTTTTTTGTGAGTAGGGTATCCTTATATCACCAATGTAACCCGGTTAAATACCAGGTTGGATTGAAATTGTATGGAAAGGGGTAATTGGTGGCCGTTCGGGCACGTTGGATTTCTTTGGCACTTTTGTTTCCTACAGCATAAAGGGTGCCGTTGTTCAGTGTTTACCCAATTATTAATGTAAATGTTTTGGGTTTGATTCCCGTTAGGGCAATTAATTTTCATAAACTTCCCAGGCACAAAGTACTGGTCTAACCAGGAATCACCAAAAAGGTTAAATATCAGTTGTATAACGTATTTCGAAGTTAAATAAATAAGTTTAAACATCCAAAGGCTTAGTAACAGCCTAATGTGTCACCCAGATGCGGTCGGTTAGAACTCATATGGAAATTTTCTTCTGATGTAGAAAAAAATATGTTTGTCCAGGCATTATAAACAAATGGGAACATTTACTTGAAATTACCTATGATGTCACATGTTGGGATTGGATCCCACATGGCTTGAGTCCCGTTACTCTCACACGTCGCAAGGCTGTCTCCGTTTAATGTGTAACCCGGGTCACAGGTTACAACAGCTAAATTACCGAACGTGGTCCCTAGTGGAATGCGGGTAGAACCATTTATCACGGACAGGTCTCCGCAATCTATAACATTATTTCAATTATAATTTATTTAACAACAAAATAAATAACGAAATGAAAAAAAGATATTGAGGAAAATAAAACGCAAATAAATTCATAATCTTCAAATAAATTTATCTAAAAAATATTGCCGCTAAAGGAGACAAAGTGCCATCTATATTGGGTCACTTGAACATAAAGTACCATGCATAATGCCAAAATATTTAAGTCATTGTTTCAATAATGGAATGTGTACTAGATTTACTGGACAAAACCCAAAACCCCACTTAAATCCTTAAATATACATGACCATAATTTGATATCTTCGGAGGATGTCTATGTGACACCGAACGTGCTAATTTACAAAGAGAGACTTTAAAACACAATATTGTGTTATGTAAAGTCCAAAGGATGAAACTAATATTTTGATATAAACATTACATTTCCGGGTGGCCAAAATATAAAGTAATCTATGAAATATAAAAACGGAATCAATACTAACATATAAATATGAATTTTGCTTTGGGCGATTTTGTCAGCTAATCACTACCAATGGTTTGACAAATACAAAAATAAACATCTTTGTTTACAAACTATAATCTAATTCATCAGATGCTAGGCTCAACATTGATTAAAAAGATATACATGTATTCCGACTAAGGAAGATAACATACAAGAGAATGATAAAAATCGCGGAAAAGTATTCTCATTTCTTTGTTTTCGAGTAGATTTATGAAATTGCCCATTAATGACTGAATTGTACATTAATTGACTGAAGACATGAATTTATCGGAGACGGGCAATGCGCCCTGAATGTTTGTTTATCACAGAAACAATAGCTTGTAGAATGGAACATTTCTGGATAAGGTTAAGAAACAAAAGTAACAAAGGGAAATAACTAGACGATTCATAAGGTACCAAGTTTTTTTGTATGTTTCATCTTTGTATAATAATCACTGATGCAAAATAATTCCAGAACTCTTGTATTTGTCTTGGTCTTAAAACAAGGCAGACTCAGAAAATATTTGATTTCATTGCAATTATTATTACACGTAAATGGATTAACGGTATTTTGCTGTAACAGAAGGTCGAATTTTGAGCAAATCTTAAAATTTTGGTAAACACTAAAACGATGTCGAAATAATGGTAAAATATATGCACCATATTTTTTCACATAAAAGTCGTGCACTGGATAATAATTGCCCATGTTAATGGTTTGTAACCACTGTATATGATAATGTTTCACCTCCAGATTACAGCAGGGAGATGAACATCTCAGTTCATGTTCCGGGGAATGCCTCATACCTCATAAGTTCTGAACCTAAAATCAGAGAACTAAACATTACATTATAATGTGTTCATTTAAATAATGAACTGAAACTCAAAATCGGACACCTTGAAGCAGGCAAGTAGGTTCTACACCGGTCCAGTTTCCAACTGCAGCACAATTTCGAGTTACAGTTCCATTTATTTCGTATCCCGTCTCGCATGTATAGGTGGCTTCGGATTCAAAAGTAGTTCCGGATGATGTATTGACGTTTCCGTTGCTGATGTTTCTGAGTGGACCACATTCTACAATGAGAGGTACTAGACAATGTTATGTCGAGTTAAGAAACTGAAATTATCATGTAAGTATCATTGGTCTTCTTTCTTAATAATGAATCTAAAAATGATACGCCAAAATATAGTTAAATGAATATAAAGTAAAGCAAAAACAAGAGGGCCCTGGAATCGCTCACCTGAGAACCAAGTATTAGTGGGAGGAAAAGAAACAGCAAATAATTTTAACAATCTTGATAGAGAGTGACTCAAGGAACATCTGAGCTAAAAAAAGACTTTGAAATCCAATGTGTACATTTCGGCAAGAAGTTTATTTTTTCAAATTTGTGCTATATACATATAAGGAAAGCGGGCTCTGCCCTAGCGGCCATATTTTTTATCAAGGGAACAACTTTTGTTTAAGCATTTTGGGCAATAAGATGATGATTTGTAAATTAAATGAAAGAAAATTTATCTTATTTTTAATCTTTCTATATTGGTCAGCCAAATACATAAGAAGCTGAATTTTCAAGGGATCAGCTATGTTTGAGCAGTTTTGGTAGAGGGTAATGATGTGATCATTTTTGTGATTTGATTTCATAGAAGATTGTGTACTGACTTTATATCGAAAGTCGTCTTCTAAACGGAAGCCTGAAATAATATCAGTATCACAAAATATTTTTAAGCGATTTAATATAACGTATTCCGAGTTTTATGCTCACATCAAAATCAAACAAAAACTGTATTATCTATAATACAGCGGAAAATAGATCATAATCAAAACGTATTATGTCTTACCTTTTATTTCACATAATGGAGCCGATCCATTCCATTCTGATTCATTGCAATGTAATACGTTTGTTCCATTTAAATCGTATCCCATCATACACGAAAATGTAGCTACACTGCTATTTAGATACCCATCAGTCAAGCCAATTATCAAACCTTGGGTAGTATTAAATACTGCGCAATCTGTAAATGTTCAAAAGATCATTTTTTTCAAGTACAGTAAAATAATTTAAAATGCACCTGAACAAGACAGACCTTGTGGTGTGCTTTCGTGTGCGGTTTATTTCAACTCTTCCGTGGCAAGTCGTTATATTCACCGATTATTTATCACTAAGAATCTCACCGCAATAGGTTCGAGTTTCGGTCTGGTCATTCTGATTCTTTATGCAAGAAAGGTCAAATGCTGGTTTGCGCTGATTGGTTGTGCTGCCCAGGTGTCTCTGTTCAGGATACCCCCCCCCCACCTGTAACTAGCTGGAGATCGCCAACCGACTGATATAAGAAAGCAGCAGATGTAAACAAAATAACACTAGTTTTATTGATATTGTAACTTTATGTCTTTAAGGTCTGTAATATACATCTACACGAAGGTTAAATATCTGACAGACAATACTAACAAGAATATGGATATATGAAATGGACAAAATACTGTCTTAAAATAAGAATGACCTATATATGTGGGCATACTTCTACAATGCCATGTAGATATTTGCGGCACTGATAAATATGAAGGTAAACGAAATCATATATGGAAAAGTCAAAACGTGTTATCAAAAAAAAAAAAAAAAAAAAAAAAGAAAGAAAAAAAAAAAAAGAAAGAAAAAAATATCCAGCTGTAACATGAGAGTATGTAATTTATTTCAATATCAGATATACGTCATACATTTAATTATATTATATACCACACTTTAATTAATTCGCCTGCAACAACAACAGCATTGAAAATTATCATATAAATAAAACATATACAGTTTTATATAGTTAAAATTTCTTATATTAAACACACACACACACACACACACAAATACATGGAATAGATTTAATAAAAAAAAAAATCGGGAGATAAGCGTCAAATATGACTTATCATCGAGCCGTTGGACAAAGCTTCCAATACGGCGTTTAAGATGCAAGTGTCATTAATCCACTGTAATTCTATTACCTTTATCTTTATCAGCACGACAGTTAGGTAAAATTTACCTGCAGGGTAGCATTCGGGTTCAGTGCCATCCAAATTTCCGTCAACTTGGCATGTTCTGGTCTGGTTTCCTGATCTTATGAAGTAACTATCCGCGCAAGTGTAAGTCACAATGGTGTTAAAATCGGTTTCTGGTACCGACACCGTACCATTTGAGATGTTAGTTAAACCGCTGCAAACTGATAAAACAAATCAATTTAAACTTTGTGTACATAATATGTGGATTTTGATAAAATTTTATATGATTTCTCTCTCTCTCTCTCCCTCTATCTCTCTCTCGTGGCTTAAGAGTAAGACAGCATACAGATGCTGATAAAACATCTTTAAAATTGTCATCTAGAACAAAATTCTATCAAAATGTGACAGATGGTGAACCCTCATTTTCAACGTTGCATGCAAAACGTACGTAACGTTTTGAAACAAAACACAGTTTTGTACTCACCTTGTAATGTTTGACGCGTTTAATAAACACGGACAACATCAAAATAATGATAATAAAACGATATTCTGAGTAATATCCATACATTTCGATATATCATATAACCCTATATACATACTGCATCTATCCTCAAAATGCGATGAATCCGGGTTATGCAAACATACACACTGAGCTGCTGTATCGTTAAGTGAATTTTTTCAGAGTCCACTATATATATATATATATATATATATATATATATATGTGTGTGTGTGTATGTGTGTGTGTGTTGTATAAAAGCAAGCAAATGATTTTGCTAAAAATCTATTTTTTAATACTAGACATAATTTTTCATTTTCCCATTATGTCTGGTATTATTCCCGGATGTGCTGAATAAATCAACGGTGAAAAATGAAATAACACTATAGATAGAACTTTTTCATGTAGACATATAAACATATCGTTTGTCAGCTTATCAAAATATTTGATGAAATGTGTTATGTGGCCGAATACATGGTGAAATCTTTTAGAGCAAATATACCACTGGTAGTCACGTGACAAACAACTGTATGTCTATAACATCATATTAATTGTCGACAAAATCTTCGTTCTTCACAAGTGAGAACACACATTATGTTTCGCAAATTTACAGAGTAAGAACAGAACAGAACAAATCTTTATTGCTTAAATCGTACAAACAAACGATACAAGAGCATACAATTATATGATGTCGTAATAGAAAAACAGTTAAACATAGATCACATGACAAGGTTATGCTATCTCTTTTTACATTAAATGTTTTGAATGATATATTTGTTACTTGGAGTCAACAAATTATGTCAAAACAGTCGAAAAGAGAAAAAGTGTAATCTAGCCTCCCCCGCCCCCTCTCTCCTCTTTTTTTTCTGGATTATAACATTGACATTTTGATATAATATAAGTAGAGAGAGAAAGAGAGAGAGAAAAGTGTCATTTACAAGAGGAAAGTTTAAACAGTAACGTTATACACACATTTGAGAGCCAAGGAAAGGTATCAAAATGGTATCAAAATGTAATTTATACAGTGTAAAGAATGTTTAGTTCATTTTCAATGACACTGTACATAGTTACGTACATCTATATTGGTATTGGTAGGGAAATCCATCTAATTGGATATATTACTATAATTAATATGTATCATGTATCAAACCATGCAGTATGTACAGAGATTGAAACAGACTATAGATTCAAGGTGGATTCATTCATAGTTTCGTACAGCTATATTAGTATTGATAGGGAAATCCATCTAACTGGATATATAACTATAAATAATATGTATCATGTATCAAACCATACAGTATTTACAGAGATTGAAACAGACTATAGATTCAAGGTGGATTCATTCATAACTATTGTGTATTTAAAAAAAGAGTTGTGATTGGTTAAATCATTACTATGTAAAGTCTGTTGAAATGTGATTATCAAATTAGCAAACCAGTATTCGAAAAACTAATTGGATTGATTTAATTAATTTCTAGGAATTCAACATTAAAACTATGGTGAGTGGGGTAAGTTATTTATTTAAAAAAAAACAGCAACAAAAAACAAAACAAAACAAAAAACACATTTATTTTGATAGGCAGCCTGTATTTTATCATTGCATGCGGTTTACACAAAATGTGTACGTGAGATTTACAAGCACTGCACTGTTATTAACTGGGGCTGCTCTTGAATGCCCCCATGATTATTTTCACAAACTTACTGAGTTTATTAATTGTGGTCAGTGATGATTCATTCATAAGCTGTTGATATTTCAGGATATTTGGATGCATGTAGTAATATTTGTTTATAGAAAGTCTTCTTGAGTTACTATAAAATGGACATATGAGTAAATAGTGCATTTCATCACCAATGTCCTTTTTCGAGCAGAGAATGCATTTTCGATCGGACAAATCTGTGTTAACCCATCTTCCAACTTCTACTTGTAAATAATGGTTGCTTGTTTAAATTTAACTAGTTGTAAATAATCTGGTTTTCTTAGTTTTAACAAGTACTGTTCAAGATTGATTCTTTGAATTATGAATAGTTAATACCTTTGGAGGAATTATTTTAAACTACATTGCTGATTAAACTGGTCAATAAGAGTCTGCCTAATAAATTGTTTTACTGGTGTTAGTGTGTTAATAGTTCCTGGTTATACCAAGTAGTCATATTGCCTGTTTCAAATAATATGGTTTTTATGTGTGTCATCCATTCTGATTGGAAGTTGGGTATTTCTAGCATGATTAAATATATTTTGTATGACACTTTATCATGGTTTCCAGTATAATTCTGGCCCCAAATTCAATCATTCTTACTTTTATTATTATTTGTAGTGTGTATCTGCCTAGTTCAGCAAGAATCATATATGATTGTGTACTCTTTGTAAGTTTCAGGAAGTTTCTCAATTTTTAATCATGTCAAGGTTACTATATCCCCACACTTCACTTGAGTATGTTAAGATTGGGACAATTGTATGATCAAACAATTTTAATACAAGGTCAGTTGGTAAATTAAGATTGTCTATTAGGTGACAGACAAACCGAAATTATTAAACTAATGTATTTACGTCCTGATTTATTAAAATGGTCACGACAGAACAAATAATAAAATACACCAAGTAAGTAATTCAATAATCGATCGGTGAGCTCGGTCGGTAGAGTATACTCCCCGAAAGTCCCAGTCAAGCTGCACTGTGACATTATCTTATGTTTGAAAATTAAATATTAAACTCTTTTTGATACCAGGTATTCAGGAAAACCGATCTTTTTATGAAGTGTTACTTACTTCATAATCCTTAAACATTGGATGAACAAAATATATTCGTAAAGATCATACACAACACTTCAATTGTATACTGTTATCTATTTACTTTTCATCCTAAAATGTCAACATCTTTGCTTAAACCAAGTTTTTAAATGTGTAAACTCTTAAATCACCAATAATCATGTAGGATCTTAAATTAAAAAAAGGAATCAACATAAATACATGTACTATGAAATCGTGATTAAAATTCAAAATAATTGCATCCACAAACATTAGCCTCGTATAACAAAATTAGCGCCAATCATGCGGACAAATCAAAGTAGTTGACCGTTAAAATGAAGGCAGAGTTAAGAAAAGATGTTAGTAATGATACAAAACATTGCTTTACGTAATGGATCCACTAGGTGCAGAGTTAGTCACTAAAATCAGCGGAGCGTATAAAAACAAAAAGACGGATTATACTTGAACATATTTCGGGAAAAAACTGAAGCGTTTATTTGTAGACAAATGTCGTATATCATAGTGATTTGTCACAATATTTGCCAGTATAAATAATGATGTTCCCACAAGTTTCTTTATAAATCATAACCTTATTTCATAATATATCAATAGGAAATCCAGAATTAAAATATATTTGAAATACCAACAAATATATAAGTAACGGCATTTCAAATACTTTAAAATAATCATTAAAATAAAGGTAAGTTTTCTATGAATACCTTGACTGGCATAGTTAGACTATGATTACACAGAAGCGGGAGTGAAAATGTATCGTGGCGTCCACAACCAATAGCTTCCTACGGGATAAGGTAAAATGAAACCTATTATACTCAAAGTTTTAAATTAAATAAGTCGAAGTCAATCCCTGCGAAGAAAAAACTAGACAATTCAACATTAATCTAAACTACACGCCAGGGGAAAACAGTATCACTAACGTTGAAAATAGGTCCTCCCTCTATAACAGCCTGCCAATTACTGACTGACGACTGCATTGTGCTATTTGTAGATATAAATGATCACTTAAGCAAAACCGGCTTGACCATAAGTAACACATATTAATCAGTGACCAGTGTCTAAGTACATATACTGGTATAGTATTTGTGACAGAGAGCCTCACCTACTATTGTACAATTGGCAGTGGCATTCCATTGTCCTGTCTCCAGACAATAGGCGCTTGTAAAACCTTCTAGCGTGTATCCATTATCACAGGTAAAATCCGCCCGCTGTCCGTAGGTTGTGCCCGAGGGCGTAGTGGCATTTCCATTCTCAAGATTCGGGCTGCTGCAGTCTACAAGCATACACAGGCGGGAAGATCTAATTGATTCACAGCCATAATAACACATAAACTTTTCTACAATTAGACCTACAAAAAAAGACCCCCGCAAAAAATTAACCGCAATTGTTTACTCCAGTTAAATATAAGACAAGTTTTGATAAGGATATTTAATTTATATCACAACCCGTGTCTTAAGTAGTCACTTTATATCAATATTCTTTATATTATATAATTTATTTTTTAGATAATTTTTATATGATGATGTATTCTATTGTACAAAATTAGATAAAAGTCTGTCTGTCAATATCAAAATATGTATTCACACTTTTAATGTCTTTAGACGATAGATGTAAGAAATTCAAAGAGTAATTAAAAAATGAAATACCCCCCCCCCAAAAAAAAAACAACAAAAAATAAAAACACAAAAAAAAACAAAAACAAACTGCAACAAAACAAAAACAAGTCTTAGTGGTGTTAAGATGCATTTAGACTGCTTTCCGGTGCAAAATTAAGCTTTCAGTAAGGAGTGTTGCAATTAAACTTAAAATTCAATGAACAAGAAATATTTAACAAGAGGGCCATAGTAGCCATATATCGCCCACCTGAGTACCATTGCTCTATAGGCAACTTTAAGTATAATGGAACATAACTTCCATACAATTCTCTGTGTTGGTATATTTATAGAGACCTCCATCTTTGGCGACATCAAATCAATGTGTGACATAATTCTTTCAGTTCCTAGAAGACATAGTTCGAAAGTATTCGAATCTTATGGCTATTGGAGATTTTACCTTACATATTAAAGATGACAGTAACGCTGTATCGAAAGTCAGTAATTCCCTGTTCGTTCTCTGTTTGCTACAGCATGTACACGTTCATGGTCTTGATCTAGTGATCACCGAACTTACAAATGGCATTGATTTACTTTCATGTGAACCATGTCTGTTTTTATCAGATATATGTGCCGTTAAAGAAGTTACAAGGGTAAAAAAGAACATCGTGAGCAAGTCATTTTCTTTCCGGAACTTCAAAGATATGGACAATGAAGATTTTGCCAATATTCTCGAAGAAATGACAATTTGTTCTTTTTCTATGGTGGAAATTTTTGTCGGCCAGTTTGAGAATGAGATCGAGAAATGTTTTTGAAACTTGAAACTTGAATGTTCTTGAAAGTCAGTATGGTGTCTGTGGATCTGAGCTGAAATGGATGGATTCATACTTGAAGCCGCGTAGGTATCGAGCGAGTGTTAACTCAAATATGTCGTCAGAGCGGGAACTTACTTGTGGTGTCCCCCAGGGAAGCTGTTTGTGCCCTTTGCTCTAATTGACGTACGAATGTACTATCTTTAACATTGTGCCACACTCTTTTTCTGTGTACGGATCTGCCGACTACCAAACGGCAAATAAACGTTTGAAACCATCATCAACCGAACAAGCAAGCGCAATTCAAGACCTCCAGGACTGTTCAGTTCTTATCAATGGTTGGATGAAGAATAATAAGTTAAAAATGAAACAATTCAAAGACAGAGTTTATTCTTTTCGGAAGTCGTTCACAGCTAAATAAGTGTAACACCAAAGAAATCAATATACGTGGTGATGTTATTGAATCACAAAACTGTATAAGGCATTTTGGTGGTTTTTTTTGGATGAGTCCATAATTTCAAAGATCATAATTAAAAGAAAGTGTAAAACTGCTATGATTAATTATTTCAAGAGCATTCGAAAGTATCTGTCAAAGGATGCAGCTAAAACACTTGTTTCGTGATATCCCACTTAGAATATTGCAACATATTTCTTTATGGAATAGCACAAAATGAATTATACAAACTTCAACGTATTCAAAATATGTGTGTTTAAATCGTATTAGACCGTTTCATGTACGACGGTTCAAAATATACATTTTTTTATCTTCGCTGGCTACCGATTAAAGCACGAATCCGTTTCAAGATATTAACATACATGTATAACTGTTCGGTAGGAAACGAACCACCGAATTTAACCAAGCTTTTGTCTCCTCAGGTGTCAAAACGTACATTGAGATAATAAGAATCCTCTAATGGTTATTATGTTGTCCCTTTTAAGAAGAAAAACACTTTCTCTATCAAAAGTTTTAGCACAATTTGTCCAAAGTTGTGGAATGAATTTGGCAAAAAAAAAAAATGTGTGGTTCAGTTAACATGGCTGAAATAAATAGGGTAGGTATGTAGGGATTTTTCTCCCTTTCACCGTCCAATTTTAATGTGCCCTGCTCAGTTCAGAGTTGAAAGATGCTGATTCAATCCCCGTGAAAGTCAAAACATAGTAGCACCTTTTATTATGCTATGAAATAGAGGGATTAGACATATGAAGAAAGAATAGATTGCCTATCCTTCCAGCATTTGAATTTTTACAAGTCTTTTGTAAAATTTGCGACAGTAAAATATCTGCATGGTGAGTGGTATTGCATGTCATTTATTGAATGCATAACAGCAAGTCAACAGTATAGTTTTTTATTGCCTTACCTCTTAGTCTGAGACAATGTGAATCTGTAGAAATTTTCAAAATACAACTGAAATCATTTTACTTCAAGGGCTATTTTGCACCGTTTTAAGTGACGCAAACGACATCGCTGCCTGTTCCTTATTGTTTTATGTGTGTGTGTATATCTCATCAGTTTTTATCATTTTCATTGTATAACGACATTGAATATGTATTTTATATGTAGAAATATTCGCTTAATTAAATTTCAAGTTTCAAATCAAGAGGTCACTGCATCGATAGCTCTAGATTTAAGTGCTGCTTTCGATACCGTCGACCATAACATACTGTTAAATGTTCTTAAAAGTCAGTATGGTGTCCGTGGATCCGAGCTGAAATTGATGGGTTCATTCTTGAGGCCGCGTACTGTTGAATATCAAATGTGTCTTTGGAACGGGTACTTGTTTATTGTCTTCCCAAGGGAAGGAAGCTGTTTGGGCCGTGGTTCTGCTTGATGTTCGCTGGAACTATCCTTGACATTGTGACACGGTCACTGCCACCCCTAATTATGTGTACGGATTTGCCGACAACCACACGGCAAATGAGCGTTTTAAACCATCACAAACCATCACAACCGAAGAAACAAGCTCAATTCAAGGCCCACATGACTGTGCATTTCTTAATAATATGAGCAATAAAAAGCTAAACTGAAAACATCAAAGACATAAGACCAAATTGAATGTATTAATTTTGGTGGTGTATTGAATCACACAATTGTATAAGGTATCTTGGTGCAATTTAAAAGATTACATTAAAGAAAATGTGTAACTTTGCTATGATAAATTATATCAAATTTGAGAGGATTCGAAAGTATCTGTCAAAGGAAGTCGCTGAAACACTTGTTTTATCTTCAGCAATATCCCACTTAGATTACTGTAGCATCATTCTTTATGGGGACATCTAATCATGAATTATCCAAACCTTAACGTATTTAAATATGTGTGTTAAACTCGTATTAAATCGTTCCAAGTACGATAGTTCCAAACAGGTATTCTATCTGCACAGGCTTCCGAAAAGAGCATGAATCAGTTTCTAGATACTTACATACATATATAACTGTTCGGTAGGAAACGCACCGTCATACTGAATCGAGTTTTTTTTTTATCTCATCAGGTGTCAAAACGTACATTAAGATAATAAGAATCCTCTAATGGTTGTTATGTTGTCCCTTTTAAGAAGAGAAACACTTTCTCTATCAGAAGTTTTAGCACAATTTGTCCAAAATTGTGGATTGAAAAACATCGCTGTTCCTTATGCAGGGTGTCCACGGTCAGGGAAAATGTCAGGGAAAATATTTTTTTTCAAGGTCAGGGAATTGTTAGGGAAATTTGAAATTTGTCAGGGAATTTTGGCATTTAAGCAAAAAGTCAAGGAAAAGTCAGGGAATTTTGTAATAACAAGTCTATAAATGATACAAACATGAAGACTGCTGCGACTGCACATTGTGTAAAATGTAAAATGACTGGACTGTATTGAGAAGGGTTCTCCACACAAAGCTCAGTTTTGGTATCTTTTATCAAGATACCACATACCCCACTTCTGTACCGTACTATCTAATGCAATTTGTATTGGTCATGGTGGTGGTTGTGTTATCTGTGCTTGAGCTATAAGTCACTTTTGAATTAGGTTATTTTTCTCATTTCTTGTTTAATTTGTAACACTTTATCTTCTGGCGTATTAAATTAGTCTTTCACTTTAATTCTACTCACTACATGTCTACAAATCTTTAGTAAACAACATTTCCAACTGGTATTTTTTAGTATCATATGTTATGCTTAATATTTTAGATATGTTACTGTACAACATATACATGTATGTTTGTTTTAATATGTGGCAACTAAAAACATTTTCTTTTGTATTACATAAATTTCATTCTATCATTTATATGATTGACCAGTAATCCTATGATTTGTAGCCAAGTAAAATCTTTAGATAAGGACATTGTAAATTAGCATGCCAAAATGGACAAAATACAAGCTAACCTAATAAGATTTTTATCTCTTCATAAGTATTTACTTCAAAAAGAAATTGGAAATTGGAAAATCATTTTCTTTCTAGGCACATCAAAATTAAATGATATACAATAGACCATTATCATTTAATTTTGAAGTGCCTAAAAGACATATCGATTTCAAGTACAACGCTCAACGGTATAGATTCCTTTTGTAAACGCATGATTATGTATGTTTGTAGAAAAAGAAAAACAGAAAACAAAATCAAAGAAATTGGTTGTAAAAAAAATGTGTTAAGGGTTGGTTGTAGGGGAGGAGGCCAACAGATTTCTCTGTATTATAACATGCATTTTATTTCAAGCACTCATCCAACAGTATAAATAACTACTGAAATACATGTACATGTTTGTATGTAGGAAAAAAAAAAGAAAATAAATTCATTGAAATACAACAATAAACTAGAAGTCGTCTGTTTAAGATACAAACGAAGCGGCTGTCCGTTTGCTTATTTCAAAGGTATTGAATATATAAGTAAATACAAAGACATGGAATAATGATGCATAATAATGTAAGATTTAATACGTAGAAAAACATTATCATAGATATATACTTATGTTCAAAAATATGCTTTAATTTTTTTTCACTTTCATTCTGTTAAGAAGATATTGAGAAAGCATAAATATGGATCTTATTTGATTACGCAACCGTTTACTCTCACACAGAAATAAAACCAACAGGACAATTTTAAGATGATAATACTATCCTCAAGATTTTTTTCTGACGTTATTCAATCGATTTTAAAAGTTTTTTTTTATTTGTTATTTAATATCTATTTCTTCATAAGCATATGACATAACAAATATTCATTGCAATTTGATCCACATAATTGAAATTGTAAAAAAGATTATTTTTGAAATCCATGACTTTTAACCTTGAAATTGATTGAGATTTACATTTGCAAAAATAGATGGAAACAAAGGCAGAGGTGTAAGCAAAATCATGAAAATAATTTCTTATTTCTATGTAATTAATGTTATAAACGTCTTAAAACTTTCAACAATTCCTTTGCTTTATATACAAGAGGTGATTCACGAATTTTGAAACACTTTGTAACAGCGTTTAATTTTAAACTGAAATGCATTTTACTGTAACAAATGCTCAATATGTGATCCATGCATGTTGTAAATGAGTCTACATCGCTTTGGCCATGACTGCAAGGTTTTATTTATAACTGTTGGTTCTAATTTTTTCTATTTATCCTTTAATGCTCGTTTAAGACCTGCCAAAGTGTATATTTTACGTTTTGTAAACGTCGTTTTAAGATACCCCAAATAGCAAAATCCATTGGTGCTGCATCAGGACTTTTGGGCATCCATTCTTCAGGCGTTACAAAGTTGATTTTTTGTTGACGCAAGTATCCAACTGTGTATTTTGGGGTATGACTGGATGCACTATCCTGGTGGAAGACCATGTCTTTAATTTGGTCTCCAGGAAACATTCTGGGAAGATCTTTATTGACAAAAGGCTTCAGAACTTTATTGATATAGAAGTCTTAATTGACTTTTACACCTTTATCAATAATACGGATATCCGTTTTACCATGAAATCTTACGCCTGCCCAGGCCATGAATCCTGGAGCAAAAGAATCACGTTTTACAAACTTAAGTTTTGAAACATCATGTACACCTTTTCGGTAATAACAAACCCGACGACCATAACTGCCACCGAGATAAAACATTGCCTCGTCGGTGGTGACAAAATATTTCCACTGGTTGTTATTTAAACGTAAATACTGAGATACACCTAAACGTTGTGCCATCTCTCCCTGGGTTGGAGGATTTACCTACGAAACTCACCTGGTTTCGGCTTTTTAGTATTAGGATTTCGAGATTTGCCGATGGAACGTTTTACTCTATGTATTGTGGACAAAGATACATCATCCTCCTGCCCCTTTAGCTCCTTCTTTATGCTTCAACAGGAATTTCCTTTCTTCAACAGGTATTCTATAACACCCTCTAAACTTGAGTCAATTTTACGTCTACCCATGTTTAAATCACAACTATTTGTAACATATATGTGTAGTTTGCTATTAAAAGGATAAGATACAGTTAAAATCATGAAACATGTGCTGCAGGTGTTCGCGAGAAACAAATCTACAGGGTGTTTCAAAATTCGTGAATCACCCCCCGTATTTGCTTATTTTTACAAATTTAGAAAAAGAAACCGTTTAATATTTTGGAAACATAAAACAATCGATAGGTAGATAAACATGTAAATGTCATTTTCTTCAGGTTTGCGGAAAGCCGTGATAGCAAATGCAATAAGTTTCCGTATAGGTTTTCTGGCTATAGTATGATTATACTAATTCATCGTAAATGCGACTCAAAAACGTATCCAAATTCACAATTCAACGCAGACACTCTTTCCTGCAAAAGAACAATCGGATCTTGCTCAACCAACCCAATGACCGCTTTCGTTTCTTTCTTCAAATTAATAGATTTTCATGAATTAGCCCTTTTACGAAAAACATGTATGATAACGTAATCACTTGAAATTTTCTGGACTTTTTGCGCATGTTAAGGTACGGTAAAATTACTTATCTAAAGTAAATATATCCAATCTTTTGATCGTTTAAATATATTTTGCTTACAAATCAATGTTGTCATAAACAAGTGACATAAAATGAAATAAATTTCTTAAGGTATGCTTAAGATTGGCATCAATACTCATGACGATGGAGCGCGAATACATATTGAAGTGAATGATTTTTATATTTAAACGACGTCAAAATCAATTGACTACAGGAAAATATCGTTTTTGCAAGGACATGTTTAGCTAACGTTCAATTAATCCAGAAAAAGAATATCTTCGAGAATGCGAATAGGTTTGTTTTCACATTTTCAAGTAGGCATTCCATCAAAAATGAATAACTACCATTTTTGATAACGTAATCACTTGAAACATTAAGACCTTATGAACGTACTAAGTTTCGACATTTTTGAAAAAATTAAGTCCATTGGTCTAATTGACGATTTTATATGATTTTTTAAAATAATTCTTGCTTTAGTATGCATGATGTAATAACCACGTGACAAAACAAACATTTCTTGCACTATGCATCATTTCAATATTATCTCTATCAATTCTAAAGATTTAATTAAGATTGACTCAAAATTCAAGATACCAGAGCGAGAGAAATCTTTAAAAATGCTTTACGTCTTTTTGACTTCAGAGAAAATCATTCAGAAAATAGAATGTAAACTTCTATGCCGATATGCTGTCCAATTTTCATGCTTTTAACGGATCAAGGGTCTTTGTAACATCTAAATTTAGTTTTTGGACCAAAGTTCGAAACTTAGTATTGCCATGAAATATTAATCTTTTCTAATTTGGAAATTTAAATGCCAAGGTGCACATCCACATCCTAAAATACATCTGCTGTAAAAATATCAAGATAATCGGACCAAAATTGAAGGCTCTAGAACGCGAACAAATATGACGTCATATGACGTCAATGAAAATTGTAAATGACTGAATGTTTAAATAGATACCTTTTTATCGCTGCAATTTAAATTTCATTAAAATTGACTCAAAATGTATGATGCCAGAGCAAGAGAAATTTTTGAAAAATATGATTTTGTCCTTTAAATGACGCCATAACCACGTGACTTTAAAGGCAATCTTTCATAGAGTAGCCTTTGTAACATTAAATAATATTTTTAGGACCAAAGTTCGAAACTCGGTTTTGCAATAAATTCTTAAATTTTTCGAATTTAAAAATATGGAGGACAAGGTGCTCATATACATCATGACCTACATCTTCTGTAAAAATATCAAGATAAAACGATAAAAAAATAAAGGCTCTAGAGCGCGAACAAACTTTTGAAGCTCAAGTCAAGTCTGACGTCATTATACGTCATTGAAAATTAAAAAGGATTTCTTTTAAAAAATTGAACCTTTTTGTTGGGGTAATTTAATTTTCATGTTGCTCAGACACTAACAACATATTGAAATTAACTCTTAGATTTGGTTGGAAAAAAAGGGAATAATAATAATAATAATAACTAGATTTCATTCGTTGATACGAATGATAGGACTTTCTGCTACATTTGTCAAACACTTAAAAGCAAAAAAAGTAAAAGGATATGAAATTCCTGCCTTAAACTCGCTTTTGTATGGCCATAACTTAAATAAACTTTGAAAAATAAACCGTTTAACTTGGAGGATATGGCAAAAGTTACTGAAAATCATTTCTTTATATCGATTTCATTTAACTTGGCCTATTTCTATAATCTATGCAACAAAACAAATTTATTGAAAATGCTTACAATTCGACTGTCACATAATTCGGTCTAGCTTTATTGGTTTTCAAGATATAAGCAATGATTGAACTTAACATTTTTCCCAAAATGGAAGTGACATTGTTCCATAGGAACAAATGCTGTACCTTCAGTAAGAATTCAAGCAAATCAAACAAAAAATAAGGACTACAGGTCTTAAAAACCGTTTAATTTCAACAAAACAACTGACGTCATATGAAGTCATATGACGTTCATTTTCTCAAAATGTAAAGAAGACTTGGAGACTTATACTGAAATCTGGCGTCAATGCTTTTAATCTAGAGCGTAACATACACATTCTGTGAAATTTTGATGAAAACCCGTCCAGAAATTATGGCTGTAGACCGCGTACAAACTTTTTTAGACATCAAGTTTGATGTCATATGACGTCATAGGCAAAAGAAAATCAATGAAATGCCCCTGGGATCTTTACAATATATAGAAATTTACGCAAAGATAGCAGAAATTCTTTTTGACCGAATGACGTCATGTGACGTCAAATGACGTTCTTCCTCACATAATAGAAAGAAGTCTTAGAAACTAAGAAACTAATATTCAGTATAAATATCAGCTTTCTAGCTCATCTGGAAGCAATTTTTTACGTATCTGAAATTTGAGGTCAATGGTTCGAATCTTAGATTCGCCAAAGAACCTCTGCCTTTTCGAATTTGGAAAAACGGACACCGGGATGCACAACTAGAGCCTAACATACACATTCTGTGAAATTTTGATGAAAAATTGGTCCAGAAATAATGGCTGAAGTCCGCGTACAAACATTTTTAGACGACGTCAAGTTTGACGTCAAAACACGACATAAGCAAATAAAAATCATTGAAGTGCAAACTGTTCTATCTGAAGCATGTGCTATTAAATTTGGAAGGTGGTCGGACGTTTTCAACATATGGAAGTTAACATAAATTAGATATTACTTTTCACCTCATGACGTCATATGACGTTCATCTTCTGCGAATCTAAGGAAATCTTAGAGTCTAATATTCTGTTCAAATATCAGCTTTCTAGCTCATGTGGAAGCGATTTTATACGCAATTGAACTTTGACGTCAATGGTTCGAATCTTGGATCCGCCATAAAACCTTTGCCTTTTTGAATTTGGTAAAACGGACATCGGGATGCACAACTAGAGTGTTACATACACATTCTGTGAAATTTTGATGAAAATCGGCCCAGAAATAATGGCTATAGACAGCGTACAAATATTTTTAGACGACGTCACTTTTGAAGTCAAAACACGTCATAGTCAAATAAAAATTATTGAAATAAAAATGTTCTATCTGAAGTATATGCTATTAAATTTTCAAGGTGCTCGGACGTTTCAAACATATAAAAAATTATCATGTAAAATTAGAAATAATGTTTCACCTCATGACGTCATATGACGTCATATGACGTTCGTCTTCTAAGAATCTAAAGAAATCCTAGAGACTTATATTCTGTCCAAATATCAGCTTTCTAGCTCATCTGTAAGCAATTTTTAACGTATTTGAAATTTGACGTCAATGGTTCGAATCTTGGATTCGCCATAAAACCATTGCCTTTTCGATTTTTGAAACACGGACACCAGGAGTGTCAAGTGTGACGTCATATGACGTCATAGGCATATCATTAAAATAAAAAATTCAGCATCTGAAGTGTATGCCTTTTAATTTTCATCGTCCTTGGAGCATTGCAACATATAGAAATTTAAGCGTAGAAAAGAAGAAAAAAAGAATAATAATAATAACAACTAGATTTCGTTTGCACGGCAAACGATAGGACTTTCTTCAAACCGTTAAAATCTCAAACAAACTGAAAATTATTGATTCGGAATACGCAGAAAATATTTAGAGTGTAATTGATTTGACGTCTATTCTGATGTCATATGAATAAGAATATTATTGCATATGAAATTCAGCATATTTAACATATGCCATATTGTTTTTGTAATTCTGGACCATTGGGATCACATTGAATTATTGCACCAGAAATGAAAACATATTATAATACCATTACGTCAAATGACGTCTGGCCTATGGAAATCTAAGAAAACGTTTTGAATTACAACATGTGTGAATTTCAGCTTTTTACCTCATGTGGGTCTCTGAAATACTAAACTTAATTTCGGGGTCATATTTTATATTTTATAAAGTAAGGTTGCACAAGAAAAGCCTAACTTAAACCTTCTGTTAAATGTACTAGAAAATCGATTAAAAATAATTCTGCAGAGCATATACGGACGTTTTAACTGATGTCAAAGCTAGCATCATATGACGTCCTATGAATTGAAAATCATTGCATTCATAAATATTTGCCATACAATTTTCATTGTTCTTGGCCTTTGCCAATTACGTTTTCCGAAAATGTAAAAAAATATGTAAAAGTGAAAGTAGGGTATTTTCCGAAAATGCTTAGTTTACAGTGTAGCAATACCACGTGACCGTGACGTCGCTAAAGGGATAAAAAACCAAGACAAATTATCAACTTTTTAAATTCATTTAGACCTTCAGATGTCATATGACGTCAAATGACGCACGTCTTCACAAAATAGAAAGTGGTCTTAGAGACTAATATTCAGTTCAAATATCAGCTTTTTAACACACTTGGAGGCGATTTTATACGTATTTGAAATTTGACGTCAATGGTTCGAATCTTGGATTCGCCAATGAACTATTACCTTTTCAAATCTGGAAAACTGAAACAGCGATACACAACTAGAGCGTAACATATAAATTCTGTGAAAATTAAGTGAAAATCGGTCCAAAGATAATGGCTGTAGACCGTGTAAAACCTTTTTGTCCTGACGTCAAACCTTATGTTATATGACGCCAAATGAATATGAAATATATTGCATTCAAAAGGACATGAGTCGGTGTAAATGCCATTAAATATCCATGGTCCTTGGAACTTTACAACATACTAAAATTAACGCGTAGATATCAGAAATTCTTTTTGACATTATGACGTCATATGACGTCAAATGACAATCATCTTCACAGAATGTAAAGCACACTAGGAGACTTCCAAATATCAGCTTTCTAACTCATCTGGAAGTGATTTTATACGTATTTGAAATTTGACGTCAATGGTTCGAATCTTGGATTCGCCATAAAACCTTTGCCTTTTGAATTTTGAAAATCGGACACCGGGATGCACAACTAGAGTGTAACATACATATTCTGTGAAATTTTGATGAAAATCGGCTCAGAAATAATGGCTGTAGACCGCGTACAAACATTTTTTTAGACGACGTCAAGTTTGACGTCAAAACACGTCATAGTCAAATGAAAATCATTGAAATGCAAACTATTTTATCTGACTCATATGCTATTAAACTTTCAAGGTGCTCGAACGTTTTCAACATATGAAAATTAACACGTAAAATTTAGAAATTATATTTCACCTCATGACGTCATATGACGTCATACGACATTCATTTTTCTGAGAATCTAAGGATAACCTAGTGACTTATATTCTGTCCGAATATCATCTTTCTAGCTCATCTGTAAAGGAATTTTATACGCATTTGAAATTGGACGTCAATGGTTCGAATCTACGATTCGCCATAAAACCTTTGCCTTTTCGAATTTGGAAAATCGGACACCGGGATGCACAACTAGAGTCTAACATACATATTCTGTAAAAATGTAATGAATATCGGTCCAGAAATAATGGCTGTAGACCGCGTACAACCTTTTTTACCTGACGTCAAATCTGACGTGATATGACGTCATATGAATATGAAATTTATTGCATCCGAAAGCTTATGGTTTGAAATATATGCTATAAAATTTTCATTGTTCTGAATCAATGGCAACACCTCGAAATTAACACAAATATAAGAGGAAGAAAAAAAAAAAAAAAAGAAGAAGAAGAAGAAAAAAAAAACAGTACAAACCTATGGTGGCTGATTTCTGCCATTTTGTGTTGTCGTGTCTTCGCCCCGAAAGGAGGAAGGCGAAATAACGAAAACATGCCATATTGTCGTTATTTCGCCTGTCGCCTTTCGGGGCGAAGACGAGACAACACGAAACATCTCAGGCGAAATAACGAAATTTTAACAGGCGAAAGGACGAAAAGTTTCGCCTTTGAATGTTTCGTGTCTGCGGGTTGAAACCTTTCGTGTTGGCACCCTTTGTTTGTCGTGTCTTCGCCCCGAAACGCGAAAGGCGAAATAACGACAACGTTGCAGATTTAGTGTTGTCGTCCTTTCGCCTCGAAATTGCGAAAGCCAAAATAACGAAAATGACAATGCTTCGGGTTTCGCCTTGCGGTAGACATGCGCAGAACGTTTACACATATGCATACTTGCTGTAAATATCAACAATGCCAGGTGAAGATAGCTTTATTTCACTGCAGCAGAATATATACGATATATAATATACTTTTGAGTAATAAAATTGATGTTTTAATACACATTATATGTAGATGCATACAGATAAGTATAAATTTATGTCTACCTAAAGGCGAAACACGAAACGTACAGTAATTTTCGTTATTTTGACTTTCGCCTTTAGAGGCGAAAGGACGACAACACGAAATCTGCAACATTGTCGTTATTTCGCCTTTCGTGTTTCGGGGCGAAGACACGAAGACACGACAAACAAAGGGTGCCAACACGAAAGGTTTCGACCTGCAGACACGAAACATTCAAAGGCGAAACTTTTCGTCCTTTCGCCTGTTAAAATTTCGTTATTTCGCCTGAGATGTTTCGTTTGTCGGCCCCCCAGGCGCGGCAAAAACGCTTGGCATGTTTTCGTTATTTGCCTTTCGCCTTTCGGTGCGAAGACACGACAACATGAAATGGCAGAAATCAGCCACCAAACATACCCAATAGGACTTTCTGCCTGTAGGCAGAAAGTCCTAATAATAAAAAAAAACAACAGTACAAACCCAATAGGACTTTCTGCCTGTAGGTCCTAATGATTTGACACAACATTAAATCATTGTCAACACTTGTTTAGTTTGTTTGTTTGTTGGGTTTAACGTCCCACCGACAGTATTTCAGTCATTTGGAGACGATGTCTACTTAATGCAGTTATAGTGCTGCCACACTGCAATATCACGCCGTAGACATGTGGCATGATACCACACCCAGTCATATTATCCTGATACCGAGCCAACCAGTCCTGCAACTTTCCTTAAATGCTGAGCGTCAAGCAAGGGAGCTATAACAGTACCATTTTTTACGACTTTGGTATCGAACCCACGACCTCCCGCTCCCGAGGCGGACGCTCTAACCACTCGGCCACCGGGAACGGTACACTTGTTTAGCTAGTAATATCAATATAAGTTGGGGCTGTTACACCTGTTAGTATGCACTAGTTTTTGCTCTTGCCTTTTGTGCAGAAAAAAGTGATTTAGTGACATTTTTTAAATGATGATTTTTGAATGAAAGTGAATGTAAAGGTCAGGACAAGAGTTGGTTTGAATATCTAGTAGGTTGAGGATTGAAATTTGGAGTTATTTAGATATTTAGATTTTGATTTGAAGGTTTTTTTCTTCCTCTGTGTGTTGGACATACCTGTGTGACCTGGATTTACCTGGATATAGCCTGTGGACATATTTGTGTATTGTGTTTTGTGTATTGTTACACCTGGGTCACTATAAACTAGACCACTGCTCAGTGCTAAAGGCCATTGTTTTTGTTGTTACCAAACTGAATATGTCCTCTCAACAATCCCAGCAAAAGACGGAAAAATCTAAGAAAATTGGGAGTAGCTCATCCCACTCAACACCATCAAAACCAAAAAGACCTTTTTCTGAGGTGGCTGAATCAAGTGCTGAAGAGCTTGTCCTTATAAATCACCAAATGGAAGAACTGTCATGTGATATGAAGCTTGTGAAAGAAAACTTATCTTCTCTAAAATCAAAATCGGATGAGATGATGAACAAACAGGAAATGCAGGCTTTCATTACCAAGGCTGTGGAAACAATCTTAATTGATATCAACAAAAGCTTGGAAATGTCCATTGACTTGAAAGTGGAAGAGAAAACAAAAGATCTAAGAAAAAAACTTCATATGTTGGAGGAGGAAAACTCAAATTTAAAAAAATCTCTACACCGACTTAAGGAGGATACGCTTAAAGCAAACACTTTAGCAGAACAGTCTTTATCAAAGGCAAATTACAATGAACAGTATTCGCGTAAAAACAATGTGAAAATAATGAATATTGAAGAAAAACCAGGGGAATCAGAAGAGACCTTATTAGAGGGGATAAACTCAGTCTTAGCCAAACACAACACCACCATTCAAAGAGAAGCGGTCGTGGCCATTCACCGGATACCGGCAGCAAACAAATCTGTTAAACCAGTGCTTCTCAAGTTCAGGAACAATACTGACAAATCCAGACTGATGCGTTGCAGAACTCCAATGAAGAAGTCAGGCCATCGCCTAGTAGATGATGTGACCAGATTGAACACTGAACTGATATCCCGATTAAATAACCATTCTAGGATTGAGTCAGCGTGGTTCTTCAACGGACATGTGTTCGGGAAGACAATTGGTGGAGCAAGGTACAAGTTTGACATTTATGATGATATTGACAGAATTATTTCAATTTCGAAGT
>CM037779.1:82261267-82279566 GCA_021229015.1 Solen grandis
TGGAGTTTAGATATTTGGTATGTAACATGGCAAATAAACCTCTACCAAGTTTGTTTAAATCAATGCCCTAGGGTCATAATTGGCCCTGCCCCAGAGGTCACTTGATTTTACATAGCCTAGTGATATCAGGTGAGCGATTCAGGACCATTATGGCCCTCTTGTTTAACAACATGACTACCAGGAACCATGTTTATTGTCATTATCTCATGACCAATATTGATTATTGATGATATTGTACTGTTGGGTCATGAGTTACAACCTTGGAGTATAAAAAAATTCCAGATTTTAATTTGTTTCTGATAATATGCTAGATTTCTGTTTGTTGAGTCTCTACATTTTTGACTTAATTCAGTTAAAGGTGAAATGGAATATAAAGTTATTGTGGATTGGTATTTTCTTCAGATCATATATATATATATATATATATATATATATATATAAAATTGCTGGATTATTAATATCAAAAGTATGTTAAGAGATGAGACTTATTATTTCGACATTGCAGGTCTCATTATTTGTATATCTAGACATGCTTTGAAGGTTCCAACTTTATTTTCTATATTAAAATTCATTTATAATCCATTCATATCTACATTTTGTACTTCAATATTTTTTTATATCTCAGTGTATTTCTTTGGTCCCAGTGAGTTAATTCTCGTCTGAATCTATGTGTTTAACTCGATGTATGCCAGCATGCTCATGAAAGAACGACAGATCAGTAACTCTGTTGTTTGCATGTCCATCCAGAGCAATTAGTATAACTAACCACATTAGAAGTCCTTAAAAGAATTTAACTGATTACTGCCAGTGTCAAAATGCAGTCATACAAGGTAAACAAAATATCAAGAAACTTAAGTAGGAAATTACTAATCCTATGTTATGAACTTTTTTCATGATAACACTGATTTAGAGCCAAAAGTCTTTGGTAGTGTTAATTGTGAGTATTGAAAGAAACTTGTATTTTGTGTATGATTGTTTATATATAATCCCATTTTTCCAGGAACATGATAACTTATTTTTTATCTGACATAAAACGATGCGTAAAATGATAACAAGTCTCACCTGTAAGAAATAATTGTTAAAACTATTTTACAAGTTACTTTATGAATTGATAAAACGACAGAAAGTCAAAGCTATACAAAATGCCACCCTAGGCTTGGTATAGATGCAAAGCAGATGTTTGAAAATCTGCATAATAAATATTATATGAACCTTAATCCACATAAGCATTGAGATGACACTCATTACTTATATGATGCAAACATTGCTGCTGTAAAGGCCTTTGTGAAAAAGGAGACCTGGATGTAGGCGAATCAAGCATATGCAGTGGCACAATATACAAGAAGGCAGGGAGCAAACAATTCTGAAAAATATTTTGCTCATAAGAAAGAATTTTGCTATATGGGTACATCTTTGCTTCCTGCGGAACAAATTAAATGGAGTCTCAAATGAGCTGGGAAACATTAAATAAATACAAAACCTGTTACAGTCAGACTATTTCTAACTTGATAACAAGTGATGATATCTGGGTGCCCATGTTTGAGCCACAGAGAAGGGCTGTAAACATGTCTTTTTTTGTCATTAAAACAAAAGATTAAGCGTATCCAGGTATTGCCAGAAACAATCTGTATAAGGAATTTTCTTTAATTCTGGTTGGCCAGTTGTTGTTCATGTGCCTTGTCCAACTGGTCATACAGTCACAGGACACTTTTAGACTAACAACAATTTATTCGACAATTGAATGTTTATTGGTATGACATGTAATGCTGCACTTAGAAACAAAAATTTTCTGGACCCTTATACTGCTTGTATAGGTCATTTGTAATATATTGTAAAAAATTAAAATAACAACAATTTATTCGACAACTTGAATGTCTGATATATTTTTATTGTGTTTTTGCATTTTTTACAGGTCCCTGGCATCATTTTTACACAGAATGTCTGCCTTGTTTGAGATAGATTATCTGCTTCCCAGAACAATTATGGCAAGCTTAAGTCTTCATGAAGTTAATGATGCAATATCTACAAAGCTAATACCTTCTGAAGTATGCTGTGCATCAATCTTCTATTTCATGAAATCACCCCGACCAAGATATGGAGGAGTAACTTCAGATGAACATGTAAATTATTGTTTCTTTTTAGTTTTCGCCTCTGCTGGGCGAAAACCTATTGTTCTTCTTCTGTTGATTTGTTTTCTTTTTTTTAGGTTTTCGCCTCTGCAGGGCGAAAACCTATTGTTCTTCTTCTGTTGTTTGTTTTGTTTTTTTTATTAGGTTTTCGCCTTCGAAAATTTTTTTATTATTTTCCAATTCCACCCATTTTTGTGTCCAGCCTAGCGGCCAGATGAGAAAAGCTACAGCTATGAAATTTTGGGCATGGAGTCATCTTTATCTGAACATGTGCCTAATTGGTCAAACTTTTCACATTTATTTCTGATTTAGCCACTAGGGGGCGCAATGCATGTAATCACTGTTTTGCTAATAACTCAAAAATTTGAAACCTGATTTAGATGCGGTTTTTTACATAATGTTCCTTGTTGACAGCCCAATCAAATATGATGGATATCTTATCATCGAGTAAGGGAAAAAAATTGTTCTAGGAGAGGTTGAATGTTCGAACCTTGGAAAAAAGTGGAAAAATGAGGGTAGGTCTACGAAAAACCTACCCACTTTTGTTAGAGATCAGATAGAATAATTCTGTTTGCTGCATACGATTTGCAAGACATATACGCACAAAATATATGGGGTGGCGTATTAAGGAAATGCGTGGTTTGTCCTCTAGAAACGGTCAAACTTCACTAAATTTTAGGAAAAATTAAAATTTCAAAAACATGCTTTTGTCGCTCCTGACTTTATTTTCTGTTCATTCTTCATGAAATTTTCACACAATATGTATTGTTATGTTTGAAAGGGCCTCACAATTCAAAAAATAAAAAAAGAATTGAAAAGGTCAAGGTCATATTACGATTATTGTGTTTTTATTCGGCCACAAATAACTTCAAAACTAAAAATATTTCATTGAGAGTATATGAACAAAAGTTTTAGTTCTTAAAGAGCTCTTTCCAGTGATGTTTAGTTTTTGAAGATCGGACTTGATTTGGTCATTATACGGCAGTCCAAAGTTTGATCCTTTTTTGGAATAATTGTAAATCAGGTTTTATGCTTCAAATTCTGATACATAAGAATAAAAAGTTTGACTTGTGCGACTAGTATACTTGATTGATCTATTTGCTGCTTTGCTAGGTACCTAACAGTAAAATTTTAATCAATTTTCTTTCTCATTTTGCCGCTAGGGGGCGCTTTTCTTGAAATCATTCTTTTGCTTATAACTCAAAAAGTTGAAGTCCGATTCGAATGCGGTTTTTTGCATTCTGTTCCCTGTTGATAGCCTCATAACATATGACAGGATTCGAGGGTCCGTGTGGGTGAAAGCTTTTGAGCTACGGAAGGTTGAATGTTCGAACCTCACAAAAAAACTGTGCAAATGAGGGTAGGTCTACGAAAAACCTATCCGTTTTTGTTAGAGATCAGATATAAGAATTCTGTCTCCGGCATACCATTTGAAAGACGTATACACACAAAAGATATGGGGTGGCGAATTAAGAAAATGTGTGGTTTGTCCTCTAGAAATGGTCAAACTTCACTTAATTCACTAGTATACTTGATTGAACTATTTGCTGCTTTGCTAGGTACCTAACAGTAAAATTTTAATCAATTTTCTATCTCATTTTGCCGCTAGGGGGCGCTTTTCTGAAATCATTCTTTTGCTTATAACTCAAAAAGCTGAAGTCCGATTCGAATGCGGTTTTTTGCATTCTGTTCCCTGTTGATAGCCTCATAACATATGACAGGATTCGAGGGTCGTGTGGCTGAAAGCTTTTGAGCTACGGAAGGTTGAATGTTCGAACCTCACAAAAAAACTGTGCAAATGAGGGTAGGTCTACGAAAAAACCTATCCGTTTTTGTTAGAGATCAGATAGAAGAATTCCGTCTCTGGCATACCATTTGAAAGACGTATAAACACAAAAAATATGGGGTGGCGATTTTAAGAAATGCGTGGTTTGTCCACTAGAAACGGTCAAACTTCACTTAAATTTAGGAAAAATTAAAATTCCAAAAACATGTTTTTGTCGCTCCTGACTTTATTTTTTGTTTATTCGTCATGAAAATTTTCACACATTATGTTTTGGTAAGTTTGAAAGGGCCTCACAATTAAAAAGTTTAAAAAACATTGAAAAGGTCAATGTCATATTACGATAATTGTGTTTTTATTCGGCCCCAAAGTGCTCCAAATCTAAAAATATTTCATTGAGAGTATATAAACAAAGGTTTTAGTTCTTGAGGAGCTCTTTCAAGTGATGTTTAGTTTTTGGAGATCGGACTTGATTTGTTCATTTTACGGCAGTCCAAATTTTGATCCTTTTTTGGAATAATTGTTAATCAGATTTTATGCTTCAAGTTGTGATATATAAGAAAAAAGAAAGTTTGCTGTTTTTGCAATTTTGTTTCTAATTTTGCCGCTAGAGGGCGTTTTGCTTAAAATCACTCTTTTGCTTATAACTCAAATTGTTAAAGTCTGATTGAAATGCGGTTGTCAGCATTTTGTTCCTTGTTGACAGCACCACAGAATGTGATGGATTTCAAGGACAGGGTATGGGAAAATATTTGCGCTAGAAGAGTTTGAATGTTCTAACATTGCAAAAAAAAACAACTGCAAATGAGAGTAGGTCTTCAAAAAACCTTTTCGTTCTGTTTCATATTAAAAATTTGATAATAAGAAAAAAATTTTTTTTGTTTAGGCGATTATATATTGTTTGAACTATTTGCTGCTTTTTGGTACCTAATTGAAAAAATTTTTATCATTTTTTTCTCATTTTGCCGCTAGAGGGCGCTTTGCTTAAAATCACTCTTTTGCTATAATCAAAACGTTAAAGTCTAATTGAAATGCAGTTTTCAGATTTTTTTCCCTTGTTGACAGCACCACAGAATGTGATGTGATTTTGATTTAGGGGTATGGGGAAATATTTGCGCTAGAGGAGTTTGGGAATGTTCTAAATTCCAAAAAAAACCAAAAAAAGCTGTGCAAATGAGAGTAGGTCTTAAAAAAAACCTTTGCGTTCTGTTTCATATTAAAATTATGGCTGAGTTGAAATAAAGTGTTCAAGTTGATTAGGTTAAAAGCAAAAACCCAAGATACCGCTTGCGGTTCTAGTTTTTATTATTTTTCCAATTCCACCCATTTTTGTGTCCAGCTAGCGGCCAGATGAGAAAAGCTACAGCTATGAAATTTTGGGCATGGAGTCATCTTTATTGAACATGTGCCTAAGTGGTCAAACTTCTCACATTTATTTCTGATTTAGCCACTAGGGGGCGCAATGCATGTAATCACTGTTTTTGCTAATAACTCAAAAATTTGAAACCTGATCCAAATGCGGTTTTTTTTACATAATGTTCCTTGTTGAGAGGCCCAATCAAACATGATGGAAATTCTCATCATCGAGTACTGGGGAAAAAAATTGTTCTAGGAGAGGTTGAATGTTCGAACCTTGGAAAAAAGTGTAAAAATGAGGGTATGTCTACGAAAAACCTACCCACTTTTGTTAGAGATCAGATAGAATAATTCTGTTTGCTGCATACGATTTGCAAGACTATACGCACAAAATATATGGGGTGGTGAATTAAGGAAATGCGTGGTTTGTCCTCTAGAAACGGTCAAACTTCACTAAATTTTAGGAAAAATTAAATTTCAAAAACATGTTTTTGTCGCTCTGACTTTATTTTCTGTTCATTCTTCATGAAATTTTCACACGATATGTATTGTTATGTTTGAAAGGGTCTCACAATTTAAAAAATAAAAAAGAATTGAAAGACCAAGGTCATATTACGATTTTTGTGTTTTTATTCGGCCACAAATAGCTCCAAAACTAAAAATATTTCATTGAGAGTATATGAACAAAAGTTTTAGTTCTTAAAGAGCTCTTTCCAGTGATGTTTAGTTTTTGAAGATCGGACTTGATTTGGTCATTATACGGCAGTCCAAATGTTGATCCTTTTTTGGAATAATTGTAAATCAGGTTTTATGCTTCAAATTCTGATACATAAGATTAAAAAGTTTGACTTGTGCGACTAACGTTAGTATACTTGATTGAACTATTTGCTGCTTTGTAGGTACCTAACAGTAAAATTTTAATCAATTTTCTTTCTATTTTGCCGCTAGGGGGCGCTTTTATTGAAATCATTCTTTTGCTTATAACTCAAAAAGTTGAAGTCCGATTCGAATGCGGTTTTTTGCATTCTGTCCCTGTTGATAGCCTAATAACATATGATAGGATTCGAGGGTCCGTGTGGCTGAAAGCTTTTGAGCTACGGAAGGTTGAATGTTCGAACCTTGCAAGAAAACAAAAACAAAACAAAATCTGTGCAAATGAGGGTAGGTCTACGAAAAACCTATCCGTTTTTGTTAGAGATCAGATAGAAGAATTCCGTCTCCGGCATACCATTTAAAAGACGTATACACACAAAAATATGTGATGTCGAATTAAGGAAATGCTTGGTTTGTCCTCTAGAAACGGTCAAACTTCACTAAATTTTAGGAAAAATTAAAATTTCAAAAACATGTTTTTGTCGCTCCTGACTTTATTTTCTGTTCATTCTTCATGAAATTTTTACACGATATGTATTGTTATGTTTGAAAGGGCCTCACAATTCAAAAAATAAAAAAGAATTGAAAAGGTCAAGGTCATATTACGATTATTGTGTTTTTATTCAGCCACAAATAGCTCCAAAACTAAAAATATTTCATTGAGAGTATATGAACAAAAGCTTTAGTTCTTAAAGAGCTCTTTCCAGTGATGTTTATTTTTGAAGATCGGACTTGATTTGGTCATTATATGGCAGTCCAAAGTTTGATCCTTTTTTGGAATAATTGTAAATCAGGTTTTATGCTTCAAATTCTGATACATAAGAATAAAAAGTTTGACTTGTGCGACTAACGTTAGTATACTTGATTGAACTATTTCCTGCTTTGCAAGGTACCTAACATTAAAATTTTAATCAATTTTCTTTCTCATTTTGCCGCTAGGGGGGCGCTTTTATTGAAATCATTCTTTTGCTTATAACTCAAAAAGTTGAAGTCCGATTCGAATGCGGTTTTTTGCATTCTGTCCCCTGTTGATAGCCTAATAACATATGATAGAATTTGAGGGTCCGTGTGGCTGAAAGCTTTTGAGCTACGGAAGGTTGAATGTTCGAACCTTGCAAGAAAACAAAAACAAAACAAAAACTGTGCAAATGAGGGTAGGTCTACGAAAAACCTATCCGTTTTTGTTAGAGATCAGATAGAAGAATTCCGTCTCCGGCATACCATTTAAAAGACGTATACACACAAAATATATGGGATGTCGAATTAAGGAAATGCGTGGTTTGTCCTCTAGAAACGGTCAAACTTCACTAAATTTTAGGAAAAATTAAAATTTCAAAAACATGTTTTTGTCGCTCCTGACTTTATTTTCTGTTCATTCTTCATGAAATTTTTACACGATATGTATTGTTATGTTTGGAAGGGCCTCACAATTCAAAAAATAAAAAGAATGAAAAGGTCAAGGTCATATTACGATTATTGTGTTTTTATTCGGCCACAAATAGCTCCAAAACTAAAAAATATTTCATTGAGAGTATATGAACAAAAGTTTTAGTTCTTAAAGAGCTTTTTCTAGTAATGTTTAGTTTTTGAAGATCGGACTTGATTTGGTCATTATACGGCAGTCCAAAGTTTGATCCTTTTTTGGAATAATTGTAAATCAGGTTTTATGCTTCAAATTCTGATACATAAGAATAAAAAGTTTGACTAGTGCGACTTATATACTTGTTTGAACTATTTGCTGTTTTTGCAATTTTGTTTCTAATTTTGCCACTAGAGGGCGCTTTGCTTAAAATCACTCTTTTGCTTATAACTTAAAATGTTAAAGTCTGATTGAAATGCGGTTTTCAGCATTTTGTTCCTTGTTGACTGCACCACAGAATGGGATGGATTTCAAGGGACAGGGTATGGGAAAATATATGCGCTAGAAGAGTTTGAATGTTCTAACATTGCAAAAAAACAAACAAAAAAAACTGTGCAAATGAGAGTAGGTCTTCAAAAACCTTTTCGTTCTGTTTCATATTGAAAATTGTGGCTGAGTTGAAATAAAGTGTTCAAGTTGATTAGGTTAAAAGCGAAAACCGAGATACCGCTTGCGGTTCTAGTTATGATTACTTTGTACATGAATTTTAGGTAATTTTCTTTTTTGATACTAAGTATGAAAATAAACTGAAGGGAAAAAGTAACACTCGGTAACAAAATGTAATATTTCCTATGGGAATGGGGATTTTAATAGCCAGAATCAAGATTTTACCATCTGGCTTTTTTGTTAACCACGTGTAACTGATCCATTTCCTGGAAGCCTTATTTTTAATAAGGGATTATCACTTTTTTAAGTAATTTAAAGTTGTGTCTTTATACTTTTGTCAATATAGATTGACATCAAAGCAACAAAAACGTTTACCCCGAGTTTCTTTTTTCCTTTCATTGTATATATAAAAATGTCTTTTATCTAGTTAGCCCTTGTATTAGTGATTTTACCACCTTAAGTTACATTTGGACAAGATACCAAATTCTAGTACAGGGAGAAAAATCTTGTAGAAGCTGAACTATGAACAAAAAGAAACATGTGACACAGGTAAATCATAATCTTATCATTTTTAGGCTCTTGCCACTCAATAGCTGGGGCATATAGTTTTATCCATGTTAGTCTGTACATGCTTGTCCAGAAGTGCTTGTCTAGGTTTTTTGGTTTGATAAGTTAAAATTGTCTTAATCATGGAGGTTTGTGCTCAGGATGAGCTTTTGTTATTATCCATTGTCTGATGTGTGTCATACATTATTGGCTTACTAACACACTAGAGACCACATTATTTTACCCAATTTTCGTGAAACATGGTTGGAATGTCTGTCTAGATGAAATCTTAGATGAATTCGTAATTGGGTCATGTGGAGTTGAAAACAAGGTCACTTGGTTAAACTGTAGAAAAACCTTGAGAGCACACTGGAGGCATACTTTATTTAGTCCAGTTATGATGTAGCTAGGTTATAATAATGATAAGTTATATTTGTTAGATCACTGAAAAAATAAGTAACATATATACGGTTAAACTGACTCTTAATCAGCGACATTTTCACAGAGCAAGCAATTAGACACTTGTCCATCCTAGTGTGCATTTTATCAGGGCCTCTTACTGGTGTGGGGGACCCTGTCCGTCAGTCTGTCCATAACACTTTTAATGCCCTCACCAAAATTTGGGGTGGGGGGTAAAGATGTACCTTTGACTGTATGTATGTCCGTACATCCCTAAACTTTGTGACACGCATAACTCAAAAATTATTTGTACTACAGACTTAAATTTCATGGATATATTAATCAGGGCATGAATGTGCACACCTGGGTATTTTCATTGAACTGCCACTTAAGTTGAAAGAGTTATGGGCCTTTGTCTTTTAAAAATATGGAATTTTATGCTTGTGACGCACAGACTTGAACTTTCATGGAAATATTATTCAGGACATGATTTGAGCTCCTGGCTGTTGGCTTTTGTTTTGGAAAATGCGACGGATGGGGGCATCTGTGTCCTCTTGTTAGTCAACTCAAATAGTTTTCATCGGATTTTTAACAAACTTGCTGAGAATGCATGTAGGTATAAAATCAAGGCCAAATGTAATAACCAGCCAAATCCCTTAAGATGGCCCTTAAATTTGGACATTGGACATTTTATCTTTGACTGCTCTCTTACTCAAATAGTTTATATCAGATCTTCACCAGACTTGCTGAGAATGTTTGTAGGAATAAAATCTAGAACAAGTTCAATAACCAGCCAAATCGCTTAAGGCACTTCAAAGTCATGGCCTTTGAATTAGTCAGAATTGGACATTTTAGCTTTGTCCAATCCCTAAGTCAAACTTTTTTTTATCTTCACTTAACTTGCTGAAAATGTATGAAGGTATAAATGTACGTAAATTGAATGAATAACAAAATTGTCCTAGGCACTTGAGAGTTATAGCCCTTGAAATAGCCAAAATTGCCTATTAAGGTGTCAGTAGTCCACAGAAAACCTTAACTTTATTTAATCAATGCACTTTCTAGAAAAATACTTCATTAACATTAAAAAATTAAATTAAATAAATTCACAATAGATAGATATTATTAGAGCCGGTAGACAAGAAAATTTCCGACATTTTTATTGTACAAAGTATGTTTAGTATCGCCACACTGCAATAGGAAATAACTTATTACATTATAAAAGTGAAAAATATGTTTTGCTGGATTATTAAGAAACCCTGCTGTATTATTTTGCTATTATATTTCCTCTTAAACTTCCCCACAAACCCCTTCTGGCAGCTTTATGTGGGGCCCATTTTGACTGTGTCGACACATGATTTTGATCTCATAGGGGAAAGTTTTCCCACCCTTCTGTTAGATATGAAAGTTACAGACTGTTCTACAGTAATTTATGAAAATCACCATGAAAAGTGGTTGAACTACTACATGTATATAATGTACTTGTATGACAGCTTATTTGTCATTTTCACCAATTTCCTACATCTACCTTTCAGACACCTGTATTGAATGGCTGCAGAGTTAGGCTTCAAGTACTTTACAGACTGTCTATTATAATACAACCATAGTCAATCTTTGGTGTTATCTAATTCAAGTTAACAATAGTTTTCATATGAAAGAGCCATAAAGTTTAAGCTGGTATTTCAAATTCGATAATTTGCTTAATTTATGATTGTTATCACATTAAAAATTAATACCATTATACAATCATTTTAAATAATGTATTTATCATGACCGTTTTAAGCTCACCAGAGCACAACGTGTTCAAGGCAAGCTATCATCCTTTGTCGTTTGTTGATGTCCTTTGTGCTTCGTCAACATTTTCTTTAAAATACATCTTATCTGAAACTACTTGGTAGATATTGATGAAACCTGGCATGAATGATTCTTAGGTAGCCCTTCACAACAGTTGCAAAAGTAAACTTGATCCATGCATCCACGCAGATCTCTGGTTGCCATGGCAACCAGCAGAATTTTATCTAAAGAACTTTTAAAAATAAGAGTTTAATTTTATTTGGCACAAATGGTCACCTCATGTCTATCTACCAGAATTGCTAAAATGAAGTTGATCCCTTGAAAAATGAAGTCCCCAGGGGGTCGGCTGTTTTCCATAAATAATCGATATATAAAATATTGATTATCCCTCTTTATTGAATAGTTATCCTATGTAGTAGTTGTAAATATCATTGGAATTTTTTTCTAAGTGTTTAATTTGGCTTAAATAAGTATATTTGAATAGATAGATTGTAATAGAATGAAAAGCCATCAGTGTTGTTCAGCTGTTGCATTTTGTAATCTGGTGGAAAGATAGAAACATTTAACTTATAGACTGGTGTACTAGTAATGCCAAAAATGGCAAAAATCTGAATGGGCTTCATGACTTACAGGGATGCACAGTATTATGGCTCTTTTCACCATCTACAAAAATGTCGGATTTCTTGGTTAAATTTTGTGTTTAGGTCAGCTTTTCTCTTTTAATATTAAAGCCACGTCTTTGTAACCACTGCATGTATTTGATTAAAACTTCCCACAACAAGTAAAAACCTTCAAGACTACCAAAATAATTAAGTAAGATAACTCTATATTTAATGCAAATTATTGGGGGTTTTTTTTACTTTCGAAAATTTTGGTTACTAGTAGTTTCGCTTGAAAGTCACTCTCTGCAAAATTGTTAAAATTCTACTAATACCTGGTTCACAGGTGAGTGATCTCAAGCCCTTCATGGCCCTCTTCTTTTTTATAGCTCACTTGAGCACATGTGCTCAGGATTAGATCTTAGGATCAATGAATGTCCATCCGTCATCCACAATTAGTTTGTTTGCACTCTAGCATCTTTTTTTTTTTATAAGCAGTCATCTTCAAATTTTATGACAATGTCTATCGCCATTATCTCTTGGTAATGTTCGATTATGGCTGATATTGGTCATTAAGGTCAGAATTATGCCTTACCTTAATTAAAAAAATTTTTTTTTTTTTTTTTTTAAAAATTCAGTACAACTATTCTTTAGTATAGTAACTTGTGCAGGCGATGAATTAATAATTTCTCATGTGAGCAGGCCATCTTGGCTCTCTTGTTTAATTTCATCTCACCTTATTCAATTTAAGATGCATTGTCAACAGCTATTTTATAGACAGGATTAACAATTTGTTCTACCCACAGGTAGGTTTTTCTTTTTGGAAAGAAGTTATCGAAGGAAATATTGGATTTTGTGTCCAGTATGAGCGTCTGCATCAGCTTGGCAGTGCTTTTGTTCTGTACATGGTACTGTTTCCTGAAATTCTCAACATAGAAACTAGATTCAGCCACAAATATGATTTGAATTGTGATAGAATCAACAATACACTAACCACAGATACATGTTATGTATGATTGTTGTGTTTTCTGTGTGGTGATTTACAACAATATTGTACCCAAAAATATACAAGAGTTCTTTATATTGCAATACCTTTGGGTGAATTTGCCACACTTTGCAGTGCTATTGTTTATTTTTCGAATTTGTTTTCATCCAAAATATTGGAAGAAGTATATTACCAGCTATATACATATAAAGCTTTGAACTTTAAAAGAATTTATGATGGTTATTTGTTTTATATATTTTAGATTATCCTGAAGTGTCAAGAGACTTTGTTATCCATTTTGAAAGGAGGAGCAGAGAAAAAGAACAGGTAAGTTATTAAGTTTCTTTATTGATGTGAACAAAAAGTATTTTTTCAACAGCAAATGAAGTGTTTTAGGCTTATATATATTTTCATCTTCAGAAAAGCAAAAAATCCACTAAATCAGAATATCCTGAGATGAAGAAATTGATATTACTACTCATGAACACATATCTTTTCCAGGAGGGCACTATTGGTTTGCCCTCTGTCAGTCTGTCCATCCATCAGATTTTTTAATGTATTTTTAAATATTGCTAGAGTGATAAACTATGGTGTCAATTTCAAAGAAAAGCTGGGTATTATCAGAAAACTAACCAAATGGACACTTATAAAGCTTTTAGGATCAATATATATGAACAACTCTTATTTTATCTGGGTCTTGTGAGGTGAGAATCATTGTATAAACATGGTCCTATTATTGGGTCACATGATTACCTGCATTGACTATTGTAATAGGTCTTTTGTCAACATAGAAAAATCACTATATACTCATTAGAGCAGTATTGCACACATTCATGGAATAAGTTGTAATGAATGATAACTGTTTGCATATCTACAAAGAAGAAATGGCCTTTGTCAGCAAACTTTAGATATGTTGTCAAATATATCTTATATGGTAACTATCTTGTCATTCAAATTCAGAACTATCAGCTGTCATCCTTGGTTAGTCTATCCTTCTGTTGCCTATTTGAGTTTACCGTCGCTTCGACAATATTTCAGTCATGTAGCGATGTCCAGCTAATTACAGGTGGAGGAAGACCCGAATGCACGGAGGCATCTGGGTAGAACCACCGACCTACCGCAAGCCAGCTGGAAGGCTTCCTCACATGAAAATCGAATGACCCTGCTGAGATTCGAACCCACGCGGTGAGGGGCTGAGTGAGTGTTTAAGTCAGCGGCTTTACCCTATCGGCACGGATGCCCCAACACCCCCTTCTGTTTCACATTAGAGATAATATTCAAGAATTATAGACAGAGGTGACACATAGGGATCACTTTTCCGTTGTGTGTGTGGTGTGTCTGTCTGTCCGTCACACTTTCTCTATCACTTTTCAGCAGGTGACACATGTGTTCCAGGGAACACTCTTGTTCTTATATAGAGTTCATGCAAGTAGAACCTTGTGAACATAACTCCCTCTATACTACTGGATGGATTTGGTTCTAACTAACCAATTACACTAATGTCATCATATGTGGCTTTGCATGAAGGCAACATTTTGGTGTCACCAACACTGTACTCAGGGTGAGCTATTGTGATCCGTGAGTGTCCGTTTGCGGTGTGCGTCGTCAACAATTTAGTGTTTACACTCTATCACCTTCATTTCTAAGGCAATCATCTTCAAACTTTAAGACAGTATTCATAACCATAATTCTCGTTTGAGTTCAAATATGGCTGAGATCTGTCAATTAGGCCAGGAGTTATGCCCCTTTTAATATTCAAGAAATGCAAGATTTCAATTTGTTTACACCCTAGCATCTTCATCTTTTGAGCAATCATCTTCAAACTTTAAGACAATATTTATGACCATAATGTCTCGAATGAGTTTCATTATGGCTGAGATCGGTTAATTAGGTCAGGAGTTATGCCCCTTTTAATATAAAAAATGCCCAATTTCACTTTGTTAACACCCTAGCATCTTCATCTTTTTAAACAATCATCTTCAAACTTTATTACAATGTTTATGACTAAAATGTCTCAAATGAGTTCAATTATAGCTGAGATCGGTCAATTAGAACAGGAGTTATGCCCCTTTTAAATACAAAAAATGCCAGATTTCACATTGTTTACACTCTAGCATCTTCATCTTTTGAGCAATCATCTTCAAACTTATGGCATTGTTTATGACTAAAGTGTCTTGATTGAGTTCGAATATGGCTTAGAATAGTTAATAAGTTCAGGAGTTTAGCCTCTTTTAATATAAAGAAAATGCCAGATTTCACTTTGTTTACACTCTAGCATCTTTTTTTTCGAGCAATCATCTTAAACTTTATGACATTGTTTATGACGATAATGTTTCAATTGAGTTCAATTGTGGCTGAGATGGGCCAATTAAATCAGGAATTATGCCCCTTTTAACATAAAAATGCAAGATTTCTCTTTGATTATCTCTACAATCTTCATTTTTTAACTTTAAGACAATGATAACTCTACCTTTCATAATTTTGAGTTATTGCCCCTTGTTATTTTTCAGACTTAATTTTTGTCCAGAGCATAAGTTTAAAAGCATTGAGGTATCAATTTGTAAACTTCATAGGTGGATAGATCTCATTAAGGAGGAGTGCAGTGCACAGGATTGATAACTCTACCTTTCATAAGTTTTGAGTTTTCCCCTTTGTTAATTTTTGTCTTTTGATTTTGCCCGGAGCTTTTTTCCCAAAACTACTGTACTTAGTTGATAAAACTTCAATTAGATAGACCCATTTGTAGATAGCCCTTTCATGAGGGGAAAGTGCAGTGCTAAAAACCCATAACTCGCATGTATTTTGAAAGGAGTTATTCCCCTTTGTCATTTTTTTTTTTGATTTTGCCCGGACCATAACCCCAATACTAAAGTAGCTAGGTTATGAACTTCATATGTAGTTTGATCTTGAGGGGAAGTGCAGTGCACAAAACCAAAAACTCTGCATTTTTTTTGAAAGGATTTTTCCCCTTTTGTCATTTTTAATTTTTTGATTTTGTCCGAGCATAACTCCTACAAAGTAGCTGGTTGATAAAATTCATATGTAGATTGATTTTGAAAAGGGGAAGTGCAGGCATAAAAAAAACCACAATGTAAATTCTTAAAGACGGGTTTTTGCAAAAATAAAAGGGAGTGAACCATAATTAGACGCATTTTTTTCTCCTCAGCTACAGATTTGGGGGGAAAATTGTTTTCTTCTGGTGTCTGATGTGTGTCTCTCTGTCTATCTGTCTGTCTGTCAAAACTTTTTAGCATTGTCCAAAACTTTTGAACCCATTGGTCAACTAACTTTAAACCTTACATACATGTAGTCTTTCCTCACGCAAACTTTTAAAACGTATTCCTACACATGACAGATTTCCGGTGTGGGTATTGATCACCTTTGGATAATAATATAAATATTTTTTTTTGGTATGCTTAAAGCCCAAATCCTATGTGTGAACATTCGTTTTATGTGTCTGTGAATACTCCTGTGTCAAAGAGGGGGGGGGGGTATGAATCCCCTTTTCAGTGAAGTTCTAGTTCAGATTTAATTTTTGCCCGGAGCTTATCAAAAATATTTGAGGTTTCATTTTGATATTTATAGGTGAATAGATCACATTGAGGAGGAGTGCAGTGCATAAGAATGAAACTTTTCCTTCCTAAGTTTTGAGTTATCGCCCTTTTTTATTTTTCGGACTTATTTTTTGCCCGGAGCATAACTCGAAAAGTATTTGAGGTATCAACTTATACTTCATAGGTGGATAGATCTTATTGGGGAGAAGTGCAGTGCGCAAGAATGATAACTCTACCTTTCATATTGTTTTTGAGTTATTGCCCTTTGTTTTTTTTTCAGCTTAAATTTTGTCCAGCGCATAGGTTTAAAGAATGTGAGGTATCAACTTGACACTTCATTGTGGATAGATCTCATTGAGGAGGAGTGCAGTGCACAAGAATGAAAACTCTGCCTTTCATAATTTTAAATTTACTCCCCTTTGTTTACCTGTAGACCTCAAAATAGAGGAATTAGTAGGTCTCCACATGGGTTTCATATCTATAATCACTTTAAACATTAGTCTTCATTACCAAAAAATTTCTTTTAAAAATGAAATATTCCACTCCCCAAAACACATCTTCTAAAGAGCAGTGTTCGGCGGGGATGGCCATGTCAACATGGCTCTTGTTTCCTTTTTATTATAAAAATGCCGATTTCACAATCATTCATCTTTGTCAGGTGAGCGATTAAGGGCCATTTTGGGCCCCTTTTGTTTGTTCACTGAATCCTTTGAGGTATTTTTTTGAAACTTGGGATTATGTTTATGACAATCTCTTCCACCTGTAGGCAAGAGTACCATAGATCGACTTAGATTCTTGGTTAAATTTTTCGTACCATCTCACTTTTTCACGGAAACCTTTTGGGTAATTGCTTTGAGACTTTGAATACCTGTTTATGACCATCCCCCTCGACTTGTAGGCAGGGGTACATAACTCTGGGTTTTGGATTTTGACATAATTATGCACCTTTTTTTACTTTTTTGCTTTTTGAGCTTTTGTGATCAATGAGTGTGCAGTGTCTGTCATCAACAATTTCAATGTTAACACTCTAGCATCTTCATTTTTTAAGCAATCATCTTAAAACTTAATGACAATGTTTATGAACATAATATCTCAATCAAGTTTGATAATGGCTGAGATCGGCCATTTAGGTTAGAAGTAATGCGCCTTTGAATATTAAAAAAATGCCAGATTTCAGGTTATTTACTATCTAGCGTTTTCATTTTTTTAACAATCATCTTCAAACTTTTGACAATGTTTATGACCGTAATTTCTCGATCTAATTCGATTATGGCTGATATTGGCCAATTAGGATAGGAGTAATGCCCCTTTCAATTTAAAAAAATGCCAGATTTCACTTTGTTTGCACTCTAGCATCTTCACTTCTTAAGCAATCATCTTGAAACTCTATGGCAATGTTTATTACCGTAATCCCTTGGCCAAGTTTGATTATGGCTGATATCAGCGAATTGGGTCAGGAGGGTTTTGTGCCTTTTAATATAAGAAATGCAAGATTTCAGTTTGTTTGCACTCCAGCATCTTCATTTCTTAAGCAACATCTTCAACTTAAGAACACAGTTTATAGCCATATTCTTTTGGGCCAGGATTGATTGTGGCTGGTATTGGCCATTTAGGACAGGAGTTATGCCCCTTCAATCTTAAAAAACCAGATTTCTCTTTGCTTGCACTCTAGCTCTTCATTTCTTAACCCTTTCCTCATAGAGGAAACCATGGAAAGACCTATGCGAAAAGCATAAAACCAGATCAGCCTGCGAGTAACTTGCAGGCTGATCAGGTTTTATGCTGTTCGCGTCCAGGGTCTGGAAAAGAGGATTTTTTAATTAAATTTTGGAAGGTTTCTGTGGTTTTCTGCAGATCGGTTTATGTGGTACCTATTGAGTGCGTCAAAATGAGTCTATTGAGGGAAAAGGGTTAAGCAAACTTTTTAAACTTAAAAGACATTATTTATAGCTAAATCTCTAGGCCAAAAATTTATTATGGTGATATTAGCCAATTGCGTCAAGATTATGTCCCCACTAATGTTAAATTGCCAGATTTAAGCTTGTTTGCACTTTAGATCTTTTTTTCTAAAGCGTCATATTCAAATTTTTGATTTGTTAGTAGCCATAATTTCTTGGCCAAGTTTGACGTACCCTTTGATTAAAAAAATGCCCGATTTCCTGTTTAACTCTAGATCTTTATTTCTCAAGCAATCGTTTTTAAATTTCACGACAATGTTTTAAGCCATAACTCTCGGTCAATTTTTACTTCAAATTTTG
>CM037779.1:82279666-82329666 GCA_021229015.1 Solen grandis
CAAGAAATCATGAAGCGTTTATATCGACAATCAGAAGCTACTAGCTTGCGCAACAATATAGCGCTTTCCTCAATGTAACGCATAATATAATGATACATGCCTGAAGCTGTCATGAAATTAAGTCTGAATATCATGATCAAGCCTGAATACATTAAAAACTACAATTTCAATCAAGCCCATAAGATATTTTACCAGTCCCCAGTTTATTGTCTTGTGTTAATTTCAATTTCTGCAAAATTAAAATTGATATCCTTCTTAATAAGGCAGTAGATGTACTTTATTTCTATATTCAGTCATTTGTATGTTATACCTTGAGGAAAACATTAATGGCTTTCTACAATAATCTACAATAATTCCAAGAAAAATAATGTGTTGTGGTTATTATAACTTATAGTCAGTCAGTGTAATTATCGTTTTCATTCAATTTTGAAGCTCCTGAACAACTTGTATTTATTATTCCTTTCAAATGGTTTAGCTGGAAAAAGTTAGTTTACACTTTAATCCATATCTTGGCTCAGCATGCAATTGTTGAGTCCAAAGTGAAAGTAGAGGCCTTTGTATTGTGTTCCTTTCTCGACCACATGTGATGCAGCATCTAGACACTGTGGTAGACAGTTTTGAGTTAACAGGTGTATTTCTCTGCACCCGCATACTTCTCCGAATTCTTAGGCCCCTCACTTAATTACTATCATTATTTTGTAGTCTTCATTGACTAAATATCAGACGGTAAGAGGGATTGGTATAAGCTGTAATAACTTTGTCTTTCAATCAATGATCAGGATATCCACTGGTCCTTCTCCTTGGAGTCTGTGAGTTGTTTTCACTCTATGATATATATTTTGATACAGAATATTGTTTATTGGCAAACTCATGTAAACAATCACGTAAGTCTGAATGAGGAAATTATTGATCAGTCGGTCTTGACTTATGCTGAGTTGAAGCATGTTCCATTCATACTGGTACAGTATGATGCAAGAGCACAAGCTGAGATAGTGAGCATGTGTATTTACTTCCCGCTATTTTCAAACCCGGTATGGATGAGTGATTGTGGGAGTGGCTTAAAGGGTTTTCCTTAAGAGTCGGAGTAGAAGGCTTATTTTGATTATAGGAGGCAGGGGGGTCTGGGGGTCCTATGTTGTCTTGTTATTTTTTCATTTTCTTTGAATTATTCCCTATTTTTTTTAGCACTCAGGCCAATAAAGGATATGAGGCAGTCAAATCTGCCACCAGCCATCTCTTAAGGAAAACGCTGGGTTTAATGAAATACAAAAGTAGATGAGATTATTAAACTTCCAACAGCTTTAATGTCAGTGATTTTTCTCTTTATTACAACCTGTGTCTTTCATACTGGAAAAAGTAGTGTTATCAATAAATAAAATAATGGGAAATCATAAGATAATGAAAATGTTATAAATTAACAAAACAATAATTATTACAGTAAAACCTCATTCATAATATAGACCACCTCACAGACTATTAAGTCAATTTAAGACCACTATTTTCAGGTCCCCTTTGACCTTTTCTCTATTAATTAGATTTTTACTCTACCTAGTAAAGTCCTAGTTAAGATGGTATATATGTCATAGAAAGTAAAGTTTCAAATTAACATTTAAAAAGCTATTTCACTGGGAAAATAGTTATTTATTTTGTGAAAAAATGTCAGTTTTTGGCTTGGTGAGAAACCACCTGTAAAAGTTGGTAAATTAACCCAGAATAGGTCACTGACGGCATATGATAAATTTTCCTGCCAGTGCTCCCACTAAGATATGTTTATGGGGGGTAAAATTTGTGCTTTTCTTGAATTTTTTTTACCATCTCTTTAAGAGGTCTGCCCTAAGTCTTATAATTGGAGGTAATAACTGCAGACCAATTTAGGTAAAATATCCCAATATGTGGGGATCTGGGAACACTGCTTGCATAAAAAGTAGACAGAATCTTTCATTGCTCAAATATTTATATAGTCGACTGAGTTTTCCTTTCATAGTTCTGAAAAGGTTTTCTTTTATGTGAGTGAAGTTTTCATAACTTATGTAAATATGCCATAAATGTGTACATGGGTTCTGGAGACTTCAATATCATGTGTCAATTATCTCACTACTCCTACTATACAAGCTCCTATATGAAACCATTGGAGGACTCCAACTTTTTGGGAAAATCTTTGTAAAGGCCTTTGATGATAATGATATATAATTCTAAAATTGTTGTCAAAGTTTTGTTTTATAAATGTATATTTTGTTTATTTCAGTGATTTTGACGTTTATCAACTGTTACGATGTAAAATGGTCAACGCGAGTGCAGGATATATTTACGTATGCAAAACTGCTAGCCTTGGCACTTATCATCATCACAGGAGCTGTGCAGTTATTTAGAGGTAGGTTAAGTATATGATAAACATCAAATCCTGATTTGAAGGGTAAGGGACATCATTAAACTGACATCATCCCAAATAAGCGAGAGAAAAAAAATCTCCGACTTCCAATTGGTATTCCCTTGACAAAACTTTCAGGTACTCAGATTGACGATGCTTGTGTGCACCTTACTTTTTTACTCATTTGTATGAAAGATGGACTTTTTTTTCTCAATCCCTTTATATCTCTGATGCTGTGACAATGGCTGTCCCCATCAATGTGTAGGTGTATGTACCTGTCATTGTAATCTATAAAGGTAGAAATAAAAAAGAGACAGGTAATTTATGACTAGTATACATTGCTGCCTAACATGTTTTACAACTTTTTGAATATGGTTGTCTAGAGTTAGGGTTGTATAATTTATATATTAGAGGTAGTTCTAGTTTATGCAATAGTAATTGGGGGGGGGGGCAATGAAAAAGAGATATTTTTGTGTGAAAACTATGTGTAAGTATGAGTGACACATTTATAAATGCCAAGTAAGGTTATTTCTACAGGTTTACCCAAGATCATATTCATACTTGTAAAATATTTGTTTTAAAAAGGAATCAAAATAAAATGAAAAATATCTAGAGAAAGAAGTGCAACAGAAGTCACGTTTTTTTCTTTAATGAAGATAACTCCATACCCTTCAATATTCAATTTTAATTTACTTCAGATTTGGAATTTTGTATATATACTTGTTAGAATTTACAATATATAATCTAAACTTCCAAAACAGAATTTCAATAATCTTTCTCTTTTTAATTATTTCATTTTATCTGTGACATTGGATATATTTTTTTTTTTCATTTAGTGACATTGCAATTTGCATCCTTGAGGCATTTTGTGAGATTTTGCTCTACTGAAGACTTAATTCAAAATTGAGCTGAAGGCAGGTTTTTTTTTTGTTTTTGTTTATTTAATATAAATATTATACTTCAAAGTATTGCTTAATAGCCATCAGAACAATGCTTAATGTCTACAAACTGGTTGTTAACTGATCTATTTTAATACTGAATTGAAAAAATTAAAATTATGCAGTTTTCTCAAAATTTGCTAAATATTTACTCCAGGATCTCTATGTATATTCCTTCCTCATCTTCTGGTATACCACCTGATAAGTCTGTAGCCTTGACCTAATTCTGACTGCCTGCTTCAGCACTATATTGTTAGTTTGGCTGTAAGAGCTTATACATTAGTACTGGACTCCGTAACACCTGGCATCGTGCCTGTGAGTTGACACATATCCTCTGTCAGTTGATTAAAGACCATGTCAGTCATGGCAGGCTCTGGGACTGAAGTATTACAAACTGTTTGTCTGTAGTAAGTTTGTTTATTGAGTACTGGTTGACACCTGTCTCAGAGACAGAGATGAGCTTTATTTGACAGTATTACCCTTCACTTTCAATACTTATTACTAATTGAGGATCTGTGAAAATGAGTAATTTGGCAAGTGTCACACTGTCATTGTATTTTAATTGAGGAACCACATATAATACAGATCTCTATGACAACAATGAGCAGCTGTATCCACAATTCTTTACAAATCATAGAGTTAATGAATGTAAAAAAGTTTGAAAACTCTGATATATGAGTGAGTCATACCTGCCAGAAATTTAGTAATATTACACAAAGCTCACAATGATTAAGAGTTTTCAAGATTTTTTTTTGAGCATTGGTACCTGTCAATTTGAAAATAATTGTGATGTCCATTTAAATGTTTAAGTTAGTATGTACATACATTACCTATATGGACCTTAGTGAAATGAATTTGTTTGAATAATCTGGTTCTACATTTTAGGTGAGACGGAGAATTTCCAAGACCCGTTTGAGCACACGGAGACAAATATAGCAAAAGCTTCCCTAGCGTTTTATTCAGGATTGTTTGCTTACAATGGATGGTAAGTACTTTTGAATATCATGGCATCATTGTAGTGTAGAGTCCAGTCCCAGCTGTTAGAATGTCTGTCCTGTAACAGGTGGCTGTGGGTTTGATCCCAGACTGTGACATACCAGTGCTTAAAAATGGCACTTACTTGTATACATCTTCCTCTCACGAGATATATGGATAGTTACAGGACTGATTTAGGTTTTAAACTCTAAGGTTTTAACCCTTTCCCTCATAGAGGAAACCATGAAAAGACCTATGCTAACAGCATAAAACCAGATCAGCCTGCGAGTAACTCGCAGGCTGATCAGGTTTTATCTGTTCGCTGCTCCTCAGTGGTCTGGAAATGAGGATTTTATAATTAAATTTGGTAAGGTTTAACTGTGGTTTTCTGCAGATCAGGCTTTATGTAGTACCTCTTGAGTGCGTCAAAATGAGTCTATATGAGGGAAAGGGTTAAACTTCATTTATTTTACATTGATTATGAAACAAGTTCTTACATTTTAAATAAATCTCGATGGCTCAGATGACAGCATAATATGTGTATATTGTTGGTGTAAACTGGAGCACCCAAAGAAAACCCATGTGTCTGAACAGGCGATCATTGTATATTGAACCCAGGACCCATTGGTGGGAAGCGAAGAGCATTACAACAAGGCACCCCAGTGCGACAGCACTAATTGACCCAGTATCAGGATAATGTGACTGGGAGTGTCTGGTATCATACACTTGTCTGCAGTATGTTACCACAGTGAGGAGGCACTCCCTCTGTCTCAAACAAAAGTTCCCAAATCACCTAAATATTGTCTGTTGAATGTCAGTCCAGGCTTACAACAACCAAAACAAAAACGTGTAGGTTCCAGGGTGAGTTAGGTGCAAATATTACAAAATCACAAGTAAAAACATTCTGTTTGTCACGTTATATTCCCATAAATACAAATAGATATCTTGTTTGGGAAAGCCATGATATTTCTGGTATTATGCTAAAAGCTATGAGTAGTATGTCATGCATGATTTATGATAGTTCGGCTGCTGCAGGCTTTAGATATTTGTATAAATCTGACTGGTATTGTGTCTGCCATTAGTCTCACAGTAAACCTACCTTGTCTTGTTCCTCACAACATAATGTAAACAAATGCAATGTAAACTTCATAATGTTTTGTTACGGGTGAATAAACAGATTTCAGGGCCTTTTTCCTTCTTTATCATGGGTTGAATATAGATGTCAGTCCCTCAGAAAATTTCTTCCGATTTCATACAGTTTTCCCAAAGTTGCTGTCCACCCAAGGGTTTTCCTTTCCCAATACTTGAGAAAATGGTGCTAATATTCCTTTAACTAGGTTTTAAGGTCCCATCACTATTATAAAAATAAGCCCTGGAGTTATGTGCCCTTGCTACACATGGGGGTTCATGGCAAATGCAATGACAAAGCAGTAATATGTGTGCATTTATAACTTGTTTTGACACTTGCAGTGTATTATAAAGTACCTGGAATAGTTCATTTGTGTTGGTATAAATCATACAAATATGTACGTCACGGCCATGAAATATGGCTTACTTCTGATCTTCAGATTCAGACATTAATTATATCTCCCCCTCACAAAGTATACAGGATAAATCCGAGTTGTCATAAAGTGTCTCATCCTGTTTTACAGGTTCAGTGTGTCAGGGTTGTGTAGGTGCCAAAGTGATTTCCCTACATTACAGCTGGGAAAGGGGCCTTCATATTATATTTTGAAGAAATTAACATTTTTATGCTCACCGAAGGTGACGCATATAGTCGCCGCTTCGTCCGTCCGTTCGTCAGTCACACTTTCCTTGTCCGGACTATTTCTCAGGAACTAACGACTTGAATTCAACGAAACTTTATGGGAAGCTTTATTACCAAGAGGAGATGCGCATATCGTCAGCATGACCCGATTCCTAAAGTTTTCAAAGAGTTATGGCCCATTGACTTTTCGGCCTATAGTACATATTGCATGATTCTTGTCCGGGCTATTTCTCAGGAACTAATGGCTTGAATTCAACGAAACATTATGGGAAGCTTTATTACCAAGAGGAGATGCGCATATCGTCGGCGTGACCTGGTTCCTCAATTTTTCACAGAGTTAAGGCCCCTTGACTTTTTGGCCTATAGTACATATTGCATGATTCTTGTCCGGGCTATTTCTCAGGAACTAATGGCTTGAATTCAACGAAACTTTATGGGAAGCTTTATCACCAAGAGTAGATACGCATATCGTCGGCGTGACCTGGTTCCTCAATTTTTCACAGAGTTATGGTCCATTGACTTTTTGGCCTATAGTACATATTGCATGATTCTTGTCCAGGCAATTTCTCAGGCACTAATGGCTTGAATTCAACGAAACTTTATGGGAAGCTTTATTACCAAGAGGAGATGCGCATATCTTCAGCATGACCCGATTCCTCAATTTATATGCTCACCGAAGGTGACGCATATAGTCGCCGCTTCGTCTGTCCGTCCGTCCATCTGTCCGTCCGTCCATCACACTTTCCTTGTCCGGACTATTTCTCAGGAACTAACGGCTTGAATTCAGCTAAACTTTATGGGAAGCTTTATCACCAAGAGGAGATGCGCATATCGTCAGCATGACCCGATTCCTAAATTTTTCAAAGAGTTAAGGCCCTTTGACTTTTTGGCCTTTAGTTCATGTTGCATGATTCTTGTCCGGGCTATTTCTCAGGAATTAATGGCTTGAATTCAATGAAACTTTATGGGAAGCATTATTACCAAGAGTAGATACGCATATCGTCGACGTGACCTGGTTCCTCAATTTTTAAGAGAGTTATGGCCCCTACTACCATGTTGTTGACTAATATTCATGTCATTTGCCTAATTTAACAGGAGACATCATTTAAACAAAACCCCACAAAATTCAATATGCTAGTAATGTCAATCATAATCATGTCAGCTAATTGTTGTTTAGGCCATTATACACTATTTCAAATATCCAGTCATATGTCAAGAGTGTTGGTTAACCTCTTTGATATGAGCACACATTGAAATGTATGACTTAATTTTTAGTAGTAAAAAAACTTTAAAAAAATCATTGAAAGATCTGATGAGTAACACGTATCATCATATTAAATAGTAAACTGTTAATAAGTCTCAAAATTAGAGTTGGTAAAACATCTCATCTGATGAGGAGAATAGATATGATTTAGGAATGGGGATTTCAACATATCCTCCCACCCATTGACCAAGGCCTTATTTGTAACAGTGACGTTCTTCGGGGAGCATCTGTCAGTTCTACTGACTTTCTTGTTCACAGAGTTAAGGCCCCTTGACTTTTTGGCCTATAGAATATATTGCATGATTCTTGTCCGGGCTATTTCTCAGGAACTAATGGCTTGAATTCAATGAAACTTTATGGGAAGCATTATTACCAAGAGGAGATGCGCATATCGTCAGCATGACCTGATTCCTAAATTTTTAAAAGAGTTAAGGCCCCTTGACTTTTTGGCCTATAGTACATATTGCATGATTCTTGTCCGGGCTATTTCTCAGGAACTAATGGCTTGAATTCAACAAAACTTTATGGGAAGCTTTATACCAAGAGAGATCGCATATCGTCGGCTGACCTGGTTCCTCAATTTTTCAAGAGTTAGGCCCCTTGACTTTTTGGCCTATAGTTCATGTTGCATGATTCTTGTCCAGGCTATTTCTCAGGAACTAATGGCTTGAATTCAGCAAAACTTTATGGGAAGCTTTATCACCAAGAGGAGATGCGCATATCATCGGCGTGACCTGGTTCCTCAATTTTTCACAGAGTTATGGCCCCTTGACTTTTTGGCCTATAGTTCATTTGCATGATTCTTGTCCGGCTATTTCTCAGGAACTAATGGCTTGAATTCAATGAAACTTTATGGGAAGCTTTATTACCAAGAGGAGATGCGCATATCGTCAGCATGACCTGATTCCTAAATTTTTAAAAGAGTTAAGGCCCCTTGACTTTTTGGCCTATAGTACATATTGCATGATTCTTGTCCGGGCTATTTCTCAGGAACTAATGGCTTGAATTCAACAAAACTTAATGGGAAGCTTTATTACCAAGAGTAGATACGCATATCATCGACGTGACCTGGTTCCTCAATTTTTAAGAGAGTTATGGCCCCTACTACCATGTTGTTGACTGATATTCATGTCATTTGCCTAATTTAACAGGAGATATCATTTAAACAAAACCCCACAAAATTCAATATGCTAGTAATGTCAATCATAATCATGTCAGCTAATTGTTGTTTAGACCATTATACACTATTTCAAATATCCAATCATATGTCAAGAGTGTTGGTTAACCTCTTTGATATGAGCACACATTGAAATGTATGACTTAATATTTAGTAGTATAAAAACTTAAAAAAAATCAATGAAAGATCTGATGAGTAACACGTATTATCATATTAAATAGTAAACTGTTACTAAGTCTCCAAATTAGAGTTGGTAAAACATCTCATCTGATGAGGAGAAAAGATATGATTTAGGAATGTGGATTTCAACATATCCTCCCACCCATTGACCAAGGCCTTATTTGTAACAATGACGTTCTTCGGGGAGCATCTGTCAGTTCTACTGACTTTCTTGTTTTTTTCATTTGGGAGAGAAAAATCTTGAAGTATGATGCAAATTTGGGGAAAACAGGATGTATTTAAAGAATTTTTCAGACAGGAAGACGCCTATGAACGGCCCCTAATAAAGAAGGAAAAAAAGCCCTGACATAGAATGTGTATCATCATCAACCACAGTCATTTGATAGAATTGTCATTGATTTCAAGGTCAAAGTTTGAGACGGACATGATAATATGTATATAAGAATATGGATATAATTTGATGCATAATATAGAATAAAGTGTTGTATTTTATCATATGAGAAGGTGTTTTATTTATTCATGTTTTCTGATGAAAATTAAAACATACAGGAGAAAATCAAATCTTCAATTGTAAAAAGATTACGTTACTCCGATGAGGGGAGATATACTTTTATCCAAAATTATAAGAACAGAAAACTTCCAGTAGGAGTTCCACCGCTTCATATTCCTGCACCTTAACAACACCTTAACAACGTCCAAAATGTTCGTAAATGTCAACATTTTTTCAATTGGCGGCCATTTTGTTTGTCCATGAATGATACTCTTCTGACATCATAATAGATGATTAACAATTAAAAAAATAAAATGACTACTTTAACCAGGGTGTTTGACACACTCTTGTCTATTTTTAGCTGCTGTCACTGCATCATTATGAAATTTACAGTTACAAAATTCGAATCGGCAGAATGTGTATTCAATGAAGGGCGTTATAAAAGTTTACCAGAGAAAGAAAGAGAGGATAGAGAGAGATTTTGTATGCTGCATTTTGGTTGCGATCTGCATTTCACTAACATGGGATAAACTTCCAAATTACTTTTTAAAAATGTCATGGAAATGACTTTTTTTATCTTTTCCACTTATAATTTACATTCTTTTTGTACATCAAGATAAAATATGCTGGGAATGATGTAAATGCATGCACTTTCTCTCGCTCTTTCTCTTTCTTTATATTTCACTTAACTGATTGACATATCTTTTTCTCATCTTTATTTATATTAACACATAATAAATATCAGTACAGTCTGTGAATAACACAGAAACATGCAAATTTATACAAATTTATCATAATGCTAAAACAGAGAGAGAGAGTTTGTGTGAGGGAGGGAAAGAGAGAGTGTGTGTGTGTGTCTTATAGTCATTGAAGGTTTTAGAAGCAGTGAGAATCAGCAAGAAAAAATGGAATTGCATATGAATTAGATATTTATATATAAAGAGAAAGCATTTGTGAAATTTAAGTTGGTTTTTAATGTAAATTTACATTGACTTTGAGTGCCATTTCCTATACTTATCTATTCAATAATCTTTATTTATACATATACAACTCCATTCCCAGTGGGACGTTATTTAAACCCAACAAACAACACCATATCTATGTTATTAGGACATTTAAACTTACTCATCATCAGAAAAAAAGTCCCTCCCCCTTCTTGATTAAAATGAGTAGGGGCATGTTTGTGGTTCAGTTGCTCCTAAGTAAACCTTTTTTTTAATGATGCCCATAATTATATCAATTTCATATACAGTATAGCTTTAAACCTATACACCTTTCCAAGTGCAGCCACAAAGTACTGGTCCAGCCATTGAACCTGTAAATTGTAAGAACTTGTTTCCAAGTTGGACAGAACTAACAATATTAAACTAAACCTATTAATCTGTTTATCTAGTTTTCTGTATATTGTGTAGATTTCATATACAGCAAAAAAAAATTTTTTTTAAGCTTAGATGAGTGATTGCCAGATAACTTGTTAGAGCATTTTTAAAATTGTTTGAATTTGATCTTTTTGGAGTATTTTATTGTTTGAATTTATTTATTTTTTGAACTTTTAATGTATTGATCTGAAGTATATAAGAGTATATAAGGCTTCTCTCTCTTTCTCTCTCTCACACACACACTCACACACTGAATAATGACACAATATATTTTTAGTTGTTTATTTATATTCTAAGATCACATTTATGATATCACAAATAATTTCAACATTCAGCAACGTCTGACTTTAAAATGAGAGCTTAAAAAAAGCAATCTTACAGAAAAGAATTTTCCTCTATATGTCCTCTATGAATCTACAGCTTGACCTTGCTTGTTGATACATATGAGTGAATTTGACTAAATTATATACAAGGAAATTGTATTAAAATATATGAATATCTATCTGATTTATCTTCCAGTAAATGTTTGTGTCACGTTAGATTAAGAATCCCATCGCATCCTCTCTTTTGATAGACATCCAGCATCTAATGGAGAAATGGAGCGGAAAACTGATGTAAAATGATAAAGGAAACAAAGAAAGTTGTTGTGGTATTACATCTTTGACAAGTTTAAATAATAAGAAATTTATGTGGTGAAAATAAATTGTGATCATACATAAGATGAATGATTTAACTATGTCACCAGCCAACCATTCACGATCATAGGGCTTGCCAACCCCCATCCCACCCTTTATAGGGATAATTCATAGACCTATTTCTGTAAATTCAAACAGTTTTCCTTAAGGTAACCTATCCATCATTAAATTGTGATCATGGTCCATCACATGTGAATTTAATAGTAAAAGAAATCCTTTAAAGTCTTAGCACAAGAGATCTCTAATAGATTAAGCAGTTTGGGGGACAGAAATTTCAGGGGTTAATAGCAGTTTGGGGGAAACCACATGAATTTTTAAAAAAAAAACAGAATGGAATATGCCTATGTATAGCAACAGATAAAGACAGAAAAAGGTATTTGGAAGATGGATTATTATAAATGGGATAATGTTAACACTCTGATGGCATTTGAACACCTGTGACTGTTTCACATTTCACAAGAGGACTGACCAGATGTAGGGCAGTCCACAAGTGACACTTGATTGTGAGCATGGGTCCGGGCTGTTCAGTATTATCATTTAGGCTTTTTTAATCCATCGACTGCCTGTCTCTTCTGTGACACTAGAGATTTTAACAAGCAATTTTTTGCTCTAATCAGACATGAAAAAAGGATTATATATTGAAAAATATAAACAACAGTTTGACTTTAAAATAACAATTGGTAGGGCAAACACAGTGTCCAAACAGACTTGCAGTGTTTTTCTCTTTGAATAGATCTGCTAATGACCTTCAAGAAACAGAGGTAATAGCTGATAAAACTTAAATGCAGGGGTATGAAATTCCTAAAATTATCGCTCACCCCTCCCTAGCCTTTCCCAAATTTATTTGAGATTGCAAACAAAGAAATGGTCTGATTTTTTACATACAATGCACAAATGTCCCCACCCACCCCCCTGCAATGTATAGACCACCTACCTCTGTTGTCGGATAAGTCTCCACAACTCTTTTAGGCCATTTTATACCAGTATATATAAAAAATAACCAGATCAGACTGCAAGTAATTAATACACTGGTTTCACAGAAGTAGGGTTATACTTATTGGACACACACTCACATTACAGATTGCTGATCAATACATTACAGTTGGAATTTGATTTATAATCACATTAAGACCAATCAGCAGACAAGTGCAGATAACTGTGTCAGAGATTGAGTGATAGTTTTAGTCTGCAGAGTTACTTTCTCATTTCCAAGGCTCTCAGACTCTGTGAACATTTAGAACTTTTCAGGTACTTGCAGTTTGGTCAGGCATTAAACAGTTGCAGTGTGTTGGATACCTCCCTTATGTGTGGAAAGGGGTTCAAACAATTAGGGCACAGCTCCTTATGTACCTTGTTCTAAATTAGTTAGGGACTGTTTCTTTAATTCATAAATACTGTCATTTAAATGCAAATAAAAATGCTGTTAAAAGATATTGTTATTCTATATAGATAGATATACAGATAGATCAAAGTTAGTTTTCCCTTGTAAGGTTAGAGATTGAAGCATATTTTCTTGTCTGATACGCACATAATATCTGTTGACTATACATGAAGATTGTACAGTGAAATACAGGATGGATTGGTTCCCAGACAGGTTATGACTATGACAGGGATAATTAAAGTTAGAATGAAAGGGAACAAGTCTGATGAAGAGATTTATTATGTATTTTAAATGCTTTAATTATTATTGATATTTGCCACTTCATATTAATTCGACATGCTGTTGTAATCTATCTAGATACAATCTTGTAATAACACCCCCTTTTACTGCAAGTATGTATGGCTGTTGGCCTGTATTAATACATGCAATCTTGTTTAGTTACCATATTTTTAGTTTGTCTGCATTAAAGCCAAAAATAAATGATGAGGTATTGCTAGTTTGATTGTGAGGTACATTCTTCGTAAGCGTAAACTTATCCATGTCAGTGGTTCTTGGCTTGGACCAGTACTTTTTGTGTCTGGGAAGGTCAGGATAGATTCTTGACCAGAGTGGGGTTTGGTCCCACAACCTTCAGATCCACATCTACATCTTGCATCATGAACAGATTAGTGTTTTTCTGTCTGAGATTTCTGTATCTAAAAAGTTAGGGCATTTCAGTCAAGTTGAAAAAAAAAAGCTAACAAAAATGCACAGTTTGGATACAGTTTTGTGGTGGTTTAAATTGGTAAACAGTCATGAAAAATCTCTTGTAATTTAGTGTATATTTTATATTAACAGAGGCAGATGTCTGGTCCTTTAAAGCTTGATAAAGTTGCTAATTGCTGGTCATGATTTTAAAACAAACACTTCAGACAAGTTTCACTTCAAGGTCAAGGTTAAGAAGCCAAGAAACAGAGATATGTAAAAGGGCCATTTGTTCCTCATCAGATCTCCTATCTCCACATGACAGAACCTGTTGAAAAGCTGTCAACTTATAAAATTGTAAGCAAGGCTGTTTAACATAATTACATGCATATAGCTCATTAAGTATATCTACAATAATGCTGTCCTATGATTTTTCAGCATTTGGGGATGATCTAGGGACAGTGCTCTCGATATCAATTTTGTAGTGCCCCCCACCCCCACCCCACCCACTAAATTTTCAAACATTGTTGTATACCATTTAATTTCCAATTCAGTTTTACCCAATAAAGCTAATAGATGGGAAGTATTTTGTTCATAGAGAAAAAGACACACACACACACATAGTAAAACTGGGAAACAAATTTAATAAAATTGTATGGACGCAAAAAGATTTCACAAATTTGGAAAGTATTGACATACATGTATTTCACAAATTTGGAAAAATAATGAAACATTGCAAAAAATTGGGGAAAATAAATGATACATTTCATGAAATAGGTAAAATACCCTTGGTTAGTAGTTTCCTACTTCAAGCATCTTTACATTTGGGGGGGGAGGGGGGGTAGACTTAATTTATAAAGAAGGTCTCTGAGTGTAACCTTAAGGAGAAAAAAGATAAATTCTAAATTTTAGACTTAACCGTCTTTTCAATTAGCCATTTTTTTAAATCTTTTTTTTTTCTATCTTATCTGTTCATGGAAAATCTTTTCTCAAAGATAATAATTCTAAAAATTCTTATATCTTAAATACACTTAATAATAAAACAGTCTGATTTTCAAAGAAAGATAAAAGCATGTCCATACAATGAAACTAGTCAATGTTATCTGCATCCTTTCATATCCACTTTAGTAGGCTCTTGTGTGTTGAGGGGCTTTTAAGATTGCATAATGTTCCAAGAAGCTAGGATCAGCATGTTTTATGATGCAAACAGGTCACACACGCTTGCTATAACGTAATTTTGGGCAAGTCTTTCATCAGCCAGAAATATCTGGTCCAAGTGTTAAAGCTTTTTGTATTGATGTTTGTCGGACGGACGTGGGTAGTCTGATAGTAAAATTTTTTGACAAGTTAGGAAAGGTCAAATGCTGCTTGTAAGAAGAAACTTTTTTATGGTTTGTTTATTGCCTATTGTTTACCAGATAATATTATTGTCTGGGAACTATATTTAGGTCTGTTGCATCATATACAGTAAGCCCATCTGTAAAAATTGATTGCCTACGCAATAAAAATCCCTCTTCTTATTATTTCCCCAAAAATATGGGGGTTTTTTTATATTGACTTTATACTTGTTCAAACACCAAAATAATAAATATGAACTTTAAATAGACCTAGATCTGTTGCATCATAGTAGATGTGTAGCTTTTAATTCTCTCCTTAATTTATATGAAAGTTTGCTTTCTCTCTCTCTCTCTCTCTCTCTCTCTCTCTGACTGTCTTTCTGTCATAAGTATTTTATGTTTCACCTTTCATTTTCTTCTTCCTTAATTTGGCCTATTGTTCATTAAATTACTATGAGCAGCCTGTTATCAAGCTTTGCCTTCATCTTAAGGATCAGCCTTTATATCTTTAGAAGAGGGGTGCTTTTATGTCTGAGTGTGTCTGCATGTTTAATCTTTTATAGAACAAATTGAGGTTTTTTTCTCATCTAGAATCTCCAAAGGCACAAACAAAAGTTGTTAGGGTTTTCAAGAAAATGTACAAATATGTTTCCTTGACACGCAAAGTTTCCATTCTTCAGGAAAAATATAGAGAGTTTCAGATCTACCTTACAAAATATTGAGTGTAGGAAAATTTCATTTGGCAGTGTTTTGTGAAATACAGACCAGTTGATCTACTGAGATGGCTGCTTATTTCTTGAATTTGAATAGCTTTTTTTTTTTTAACGGAAAGGTCAGTTGTGTTGCTTATTCAAGATTTCTTTCTTTTCCAGGAATTATCTGAACTATGTGATTGAGGAACTCCAGGACCCTGTCAAGTAAGTAAAAACATAGCATCCTTTATTCCTTTGTTCCATTTAAACGCAATAAGGACTTTGCAAATTCAAGTAAAGTAATAAAACAAACCTGATTAAACACACACCCATACCTTTCTAACCACTGGCTTTAAAGTGTTAATTCTTCAACAGCCTTTAAATATATTATATATTTAGGATATTTTTTCACACAAGGATTAATAAGGATTAATTATGTGTATTTTGATTAGTTTAAAGATTGGATGCCTTGATGTAAACATGTAGCTGGATTCTCTACAAAATAAATTGGGTTGGCCTATGTTAAAAGTATGAGATGGGGCTCTAAATGGGGTTTTTATGGTAAGCAAGATCCTGTTTTAAAAATATTTGGATGAAATATGTTTTATAATAACACATTAATTATCATCATCTTAAAAAAAAACTGCTGATTTAAGTAATATATTGGTCATGATATGGTTACTGCGGTGTGTATTGAACAGTTGGCCGGTGTAGCAGCTGTCACGGATGTGCATGTACACACACATAGAAAATCAGTCATGGTGATGCTGATAGAACCTATTAATATTGACTTTTCTGCCAGGAGTGGTAAATAACAGTGTGGGGGGGACTAGGTAACAGAGAGGGCGACCGCTGTCATTCAGGGTCAGGGGTCAGATTCTGCACCTATTTAAAGTTGCAATACTACCCAAAATCATTGCAATAAAAACAGAAAATAATGTGAAAATATGAAAATCTAATATTTCTTTTGACTATACATGCAAAATATTGTCTCTGTTTGTTGAACAATTAGCCTGATTGATATCGATAGAATAACTGATCTATTAAATGACTGTAGGAAGTTAATTCTCCTCCCTTCACGAAGATTTCCGGAATCGGTCGAGCTCTGTCGCGTGGTTAGGGCGTGCATAATTATCAAACAGGATCCTGTGTCCCCATGTCTAATCTGTGCATGGTACACGATTCCCTTGTGAAAATTGAATTGTTTGTGCCAGGCACCTATTGCCTAAACCGGAAAAAAGTTCTTTAGAGAAAATGAAATCTAGTTACATAACACTTGTTTTTTCATAGGAGAGCACTATACTGGTCGCATGAACTTGAATTCTATATTTAGAACGCTACACCTGAATCGGAGGCCGTTAAATTCTGTATTTATTCATTCGCAGCTAATCCGTAATAATAGGGATCAGGGAAGTTTTTTTATGGAACTTTTCTTTACCGAGATCCGTCCTAGATGATAAATGTCCATGATTTGTTACAAACTGAGATTTGCAAAATATTCGACCTAATTTGATGTATCTGTAGTATTGCATCTTTAACTCTTCACTTCATGTTGATGCATTTCAAGGCCTTTAATAACAGGTCAGATCCTTATCGGACAGCTCCTGGAAGGGTTTTCTCAGTTTCATCATACAGTATTGTAGTACACTGTCTGTGCAAAAAAAAAAAAAATTCAATGCTTCATATACCATTTAGAGTCAAGTAAAATAATATCAATTAAGTTATAAATTTGTACAGATACATTAACTATGGGATACTAGTTCCTACTTTTCTCCATGGATTCATTGGGATGGACCTGTATTTTGTGACATGTGGATGAGGGAGGGGAGGGAACTGCAGATTTCAGTTTTAGAGTTTTGAGTTTAGCTTTATGCTACTGAATATTACCAGTGGTTTTGTTGTTGTTTTTCTATAGCTGTTTTTTTTTTGCTGGTACGTTCTGTGTCTCTAAGGTATTACTTTTTTTCCCACATTTTGATTTGAAAAAAATCCTGCTCTGCTGACAACAAGCAGGAAACGCAAAGCCAGAAGGATGTGGAAAGCAAATAACATATTCAGACCCAGGGACATACTGCCTTTAGGACATATATTTAATATTTAACAAGAACAAGCCAGTGATTTAAGACTATGAAACTTGTTTCGGTGTTGTATTAATGTTTGGTGTGTTTTTCCCTTTTTGATGTTTTATGACACACTTTCTTCCCTGACACCTACCTTAAAATCCCCCTCCCCCAAACCCAACCAAACAGGAATGAAAAAAATATCTGCTGAATGTCTTCTTTATTTACATATCAAATATTTCCTTTTCATGATTATAAAGGTAAAAAAAACACACAAAATAATTTATGTAATTAATTTAAATTTCCATTTAAAAAAATGCTTTAAATTTAGGTATGAAAGCAAACAACCAGAAAGAATTATAGCCTTGATAGCACCTTTCTGCAGCTTACTTTATTTCCCAGTCTTTTCCAGTTTTTCAACAGCTTCCTGTTATTAGAATTCACTTAGCGGAATAATTTGTTGCTATTCTTGGTTGTCCTTCTCAAGGTCGCGGTGATGCAATGTCACTGGAGTAGTAAGTACCTTCACTCAGCCCAGTCTACGTGGGTAGTGAAAGGTCTAACAAAACATATTGATTATTGAACAGTGAAAGGGAAAGATAATACGAGTAAATGAGCCAGCCAGATGATGCGGAAAAAGAACCCAATAAAAGATGCTTCAATATTGATTAGTGATTTTTTTGTCAAGGGTGTTGCTGCAGCTTGGGTCTGACGCAAACAGTTTACGCAGTTGTGTGTGAAATAATTGAGATATATATATGGCGTAGATACTTTAAGATAAACAGATTGACTGTTATGATCAGACAAGGGTATTGACGTCACAGTTGGAGGCGGGGTTTATCACAAAAGGGAGACAGCTGGTATTGATGAATCGGGGTGAAATGTCCTGTATGTAAGAGATGTTTAAGGGATAACCTGGGTAGAGAGAGAGATGGCTACAATATGGAAAGGAATTTAATAAAGAGAGGGATAAAAAATTGAGTTGGCATTGTTATAATTTGATATGTTTAAATGAATTCAATGTTGTTTCTTTTTTTCTCTCTCTCTTTCTCTCTGCCTATCTCTTTATCTTGCTTTTAAGAACACTGCTCATAATTTTGATTGAGAGAAGAATGAAAGATTTAGAGGGAAAGTTATAGCTGAAATTAATTGAGTTTAGTGTTTCTCTCTTTCTGTCTCCTTAATTACTGCTCATGAATTCAATAGAGAATGAGAACTGGTGTAATGCGAATCATAAATAGTTTTAATTGAATTAATGACTTTGATTTATGTAAGAAATATGTATTAAAGTTTTACATGTGGCATTAAGAAAAAACAGACAAGGGAAAGTGGTTTTGTTTTTGTTGTTTTTTAAATGCATGACAGTTAGACCTAGAAATGTTATTGATTTTTTAACGAGGCTGCTGATTCTATTTTTAGCCACATGGTGCATTATTAAATGGGTTCAGAGTCAGCTTGCTTATCAGGAACCAGGTTGATTTTTTTCCCATTATCAAAAAGACTTAATTGCATTATATTGTGAATGATCGTATTCATGTGTGGAGCACTTACAATGTAGGTTGGGCAGTTTAGTTTATCTTAATTAGAGTTGATAATACATGTATATGGATTTTATTGTCAGTCACTTTTCAGTATGTGAGATAACTTATTAACAGAAGGCTGATTAATTAGATCACTGGAACACTTGAAAGTTTCACACTAGCCTGGAGGATTAATATCAGTCTGTGTATTGAAATAGGGCTGTCAAGAAATTGATAGCATGTAGGAAAAAATGTATTCAGGGCTAGTGTACATGTCAGAAAATCTGGGGAATTGATTTAAAACTAGAAATTCAAACCCTGTCATTTTGAATAACTTTGAAAAACCAGATCAAATTGTTAAACTTCTCCAAATTTAAACATTGGAACTTTAAAATTGTCTTTTTAAAGTTACAAACTAGTATCTTACAGTATAAAAGCTTGGTTATTAACCTGGTCCAGCATGTGAAATTCTGTTTCCTATATGTCTATGGGGCAGACTTTTATACATTTGTATCTAAGTGAATGGGACAAATAGTTTAAATATGTTCATCTGATTACAAAACAAGCAGTTTTCTAAACTTCTTTTCTAAAGCGGTTGGGCTTTCAGTCCCTAAATTATTATTAATGGTACTGGTATAGCTCCGTAGCTTAGTGTTTAGGCACATATAAACAAGGATATATCCAGGACTGGTTGGCCCATTGTGGGGATAATGTAACTGGGTGTGGTATCACACCACTTGTCAAAGGCTGATATCGCAGGGTGGCAGCACTTTATCTGTTTGAAGTGCAATAAGTCCCTTATTGACTGAAAAAATGTTGATGGGACTTTTAAATGCAATCAAAGATGCATTGAGTCCATATTTGATATGTATGAACTATGATGAATTACAGACCAAGTTTTCATTCCACTTTGCACATTTTTGACAATAATGGCAATTGGACTGAAAAAAATACAAAAAAAAATGTCACAAAATTTATTTCAAGTATAGGGGCATTTGTGTCACACTTATAGTTACAGCATATATTAATCCCAGTCAATGGATCCAGGATTAAAGATGTCTGGTACAATACAAATGCATCTCAGGTAATGTCACATGACTTTCTACCTGGCCGATAAGATAACATTTCCTGTCCGTCTGGGGCCAGACTTTTGTTTACATCCTGTACTTTTGTCATATGCGAAATTGGTAATCTCTTAACTAAATCCGGATAAAGCCAGCCCCAACCACTTATTGTCAGGGATTTGTGTCACACTAGCGACAACATTTTAGTCAGCACCTCACCGAGTTTTAAAAATATGACCCTTGACCCTCCTTGTGAATAAGGTACTCACGTCAACAAAAATCACCAACACTTTCTGTGGTGTGGAAATCAAAACTCCTATATAGAGTGCAGACACATTATAAAGAAGTTTTAGAGATCCTATGTCTAGATGCATCATGCAGCTTCATTTACAGGACAATATTTTGTGTCAAAGTCTAGATAAAGTGCAGCACTATTATAAAGCTATATTTAGGGCCCCAAGTCAGGATATTCGTCAAATTGAGAAAAAAAAAGGGGGGGGGGTACTTAAAAAAAAAAAAAATGAAAAAATCACAAGAAAACATAGGACATCCCCCTCCCCCTTTCAATTTAAAGTCAGCCTTCAACGCTGATTCTTATAGAAAACCCTGCATGTTCCTATGAAGTACAGAGATAAAGAGACAAAATATTTTAACTTAGTTTCTTGTTCCTTGTTTACATAAGATAAGATTGATAATTTGTAAGTGATTTTAATTGATCAGTGCAAACTTCCTTCACATAAATCATATTTTCCTTAAGTAAAGGGTTCCATCTTGTATCCAATTGCAAATCCATTGTGTGTTTTGGTTTCAGTAAACATTCACATAAAGAAAAGTTCAGTATAATATTTCTCACATGTCCTTAAAAAATTGAAAGAATGGTTTGAAAAAATATTTTGGAATGAAATACATACAACCTCTCCAAGATTGAAAACTGTCATGAGACAGTCAAAGAAAAAAAATCATTTGGAGAAGATTATAAAGAGATTGATCAGTTCAAAGAAGTAAAAGGTGTAGATAGGAATAATCTGGTATCAGAGGAAGTGAGGATCTGGGAATGTTAAGATTTGTCCCCTTGACCGAATTCATCTGTATTGACAGACCAAATAAATCTGTTTGGCTAGGACTGACCGATTTACAGAAGGATTGATAGCAGTCAGTTGTAGTTGGTAAAGTGTTTCAAACAATGTTGTATTGTCGCTAGTTATAGCAAATGAAATCCATTAGTACACTTTCTAGTTTATTGCAGTACAATCAAGCTTGTATTAAGCGGTCAATCAGTGAAACAAGAGGATGTCACTGCCTAACAGAGGTGGTCACTAAATAGAGGTGGCCTCTAATACAGGCTCAACTGTATATACCTTTTTGTTTTGTGGAGAATTGTGTAAGATGTACTGTATGTTTGTATTTAGGTTTTAGCGCACTGCATCATTACCTACCACAAAATAAAAACTGTTGTTTACGACTGCTTACTGAAGGTTTCACAAGGGGAAAAAAATTGGGATGGGTTTGACCGACTTATTGTGTACAACACAGACATGGATTGAAAACAGTACTGTACTAACAGGTGGCATTAATTATTTTTTAATTGTATATATCTTTTTTTTTTTTTTTACATAAAAAGTTTTTATTTTCCCCGTCATTCGATAGCAGTAGGTCGGAGAGTCATCCTACTGACCACCTTACAAACAGTATGTTTCAGTTCATTTACAATTTATTACAGGTCTACATGCAACTTTAATTACATATAATTATACTAATATTTAAACTCTTATGTATATAAATCAAAAACAGTAAACTCAGAAATATAAAGCACATCATACATGTGATTGTATCATGAGTAAAAAAAAATATTTGTATACATGTATGTATTAAGTGATGAGGTCGGTCAATTGGATAGTCATTCTGTATTGAATGTCTTCTCACTTTTTAGCTCACCTGAGCACGTGTGCTCAGGATGAGCTTTTAGAATCGATGAATGTCCGTCCGTCCGTCGTCCACAATTTGTTCGTTTGCACTCTAGCATCTTCATTTTATGAGCAATTATCTTCAAACTTTAAAACTATGTTTATAACCATAAAATCTCGGCCAAGTTCGATTATGGCTGATATCGGAACATTAGGTCAGGAATTATGCCCCTTTTAAAATTCAAAAAAGCCAGATTTCACATTGTTTGCACTCTAGCATCTTCATTTCATGAGCAATTTTCTTCAAACTTTAAAACAATGTTTATAACCATAAAATCTCGGCCAAGTTCGATTATGGCTGATATCGGAACATTAGGTCAGGAGTTATGCCCCTTTTAAAATTCAAAAAAGCCAGATTTCACATTGTTTGCACTCTAGCATCTTCATTTCATGAGCAATTATCTTCAAACTTTAAAACAATGTTTATAACCATAAAATCACGGCCAAGTTCGATTATGGCTGATATCGTACCATTAGGTCAGGAGTTATGCCCCTTTTAATATTCAAAAAATGCCATATTTCAAGTTGTTTACACTCTAGCATCTTCATCTTTTGAGCAATCCTCTTCAGACTTTATGGCAATGCTTATGACCATAAGGTCTCAATTGAGTTTGATTATGGCTGAGATCCGTCAATTAGGTCAGGAGTTATGCCCCTTTTAATATAAAAAAAGCCAGATTTCACTTTTACACTCAAGCATCTTTATTTCTTAAGCAATCATCTTTCTCAGGTGAGCGACCAAGGGCCATCTTGGCCCTCTTGTTTCTAAATTACCATATTTTTTTCTATATAATATCAATATATTTTGTCAAAATATATGATTTTTGCATGTGCCTGTGCACAAATATATACATATATACACACATATACATACAATGTCTATTTATATATAAAGAATAGCTACTCGAATTAGAAGAAAACAAAATTAAAAGGAAAGAAACTAATAAAGAGATAAAGTATGTTTTAATCTCATTTGTACTCTTGTACTCTTGCAGGCTTATATCTTAATTCATTCTTGTCAAGTTATAACATAGAATTATGCTAATTCCCTAAAGCACTTACATATAAATGAAAAATTACCAGAAAGAAATACCTTTCAATGGTTAAAAAAAAAGACAAACAAAAACAAAACAGTGTGTTCCTGCTTGGTAAGTCTGTTTTTACAACAGTTATGACAAACCAGCAATATTTTTAATGATGGCCATATCAGTTAAATGCTTTTGGATACATGTCAGGAAAGTTATTTTTTTTGTCAGAAATTTATTTTATCACATCTTGTTGTCAAGATCTCCATCACTATTGTCTGGCAGATTTTTTCGAATGGAGATAAACTGGATGGGCAGTAAGAGTCAATAGAATAAAGTGGCTTCATCTTAAGTTGCCTATTTTGGATGAGTTGCCTATTTTGGATGTAATTTCAACAGATCTTATCATCATGAAACTTGGTCAGGATGACTGTGTGTCTACATGATATCTTGCATGCATTTGATTATGGGTCATCTGAAGTCGAGCACTCTGACACAAACTCAACATCCTGTTGAAGATGATGGCAGTTTCGGCATTTAACTCTTGTTTTGCATGTGACGGTCTTTAGAAGCCGATTTACTGACATACGATCATGCGTGTCAACCGGTGCTCGTCTTGTCATGGCTTGATCTAGTGGGTTCAAAACTAACCGTGCCGGTTTATTATTGCTTTGTTATGGCTGTAATTGATTACCTGCTGTTCAAGTGAATGAATACACAGGTATTGTACAGTTTATCATTGTTAGTATCCATTGCCGCAGTAAGATATGCATATAAAAAATCCTTCATTCAACTTTAACCCTTAACCAGCTGTATTTCTCAAATGGACTTAGCCAGCATCTTTTTTGGAACTGTCTATTGTCAATTTTAGGGATATCAAGATGAAAACTTGTAGTTGGTCAGTCAACAGTAAAGAGCCAGGCCAGTCTGCATGGATGTGCAGGCAGGCCTGGCTCTTTACTGGTGGTAAAGGTTAGCACTTATGGTTCCAGCAGGGTAAGAGTTAAAAAAGCATAAGTGGAGACAGAATTTTTTTCTATTGTAATTTTGTATCACAAAAGGGTACCTATTCTGAAATTCTAAAAGTTAAAAAAATATACATTTATGAAACATAATTTTATTGACAAAGTATTATTTGGATTTAAATCTCAACTACTTATGAATGATACTGAGGTAACAAAGATGCATCTTCTGCTTTATGTAAGGTAACATAGAGGCACCAATATGTTACCAGTTCTATAAACCATTGTTGGCTTTATTTCAATTGTTTCCATTGGTCCCTGATGATTGATAACCTTCAAGTACACCATCCATAAACTTAGAAACCTTATATGCATACTGCACTTAGCTTTGAAATTCCAGGAGCTAAAATTCTACACAGTCTGCCAGCAAAGGAAATTCCTTTGTTTCATATATCATTTATAAATTTCAACAAATTAATATACATCCAAATCATAAATTTATACACAAATATTCATGAGGTAACGGATTAACATGCCAACAGATGTTGAAAAGAGCGCGTTTAATTATAACCACATCGTCATGCCGACAGTTTACATGCAAGCATCAGCGTTTGGTGTAATTATTTAACGAGTTTATTGAGACTCGTCATCAGTAGACGGTTCCTATAATTAAGTTTTCCCGCATATTTGTAAATGCTCCTGCTATACCAGTAGTGTTAACACAGTCGCAAAAAAGAAGTATTAAAAATACCTTGGAGTTACTGATCCAGATGTTTAATTGAGGAGCAGGGTTCACTAGTATGTTGGGAAATGCTTTTTATGTATAATTTAATGTTACTAGGATAGGTTGATCATGCGTTTGATGTGTGACTCGACAGATGGGACAGCTTGCATGCAGCAGTAGCGTGGATATCTCTTGGGGCTTACCGGGTACAGTTCAGTTTGGAGCAGCGGCCACCTTTGAAAAAAAAATCAACCTGTGAACAAAGGTCAGTGACTGGATTACCAGCACTGAATTTACATATAGTCAACTCTGGTTAAAAGCCATTTTTCAGTTTCCATTGAGAGGCCTCTGTTGACTGATTTTATATATATATATATATTATTTTTTTTTTATCAAAACAAGCAGATGGCTTAGTTGATGTTTCCTCATTCTCAAGTCCCTTGAGAAAGTTGTCTTCAAACTTCATAAAAATAAAGGATGATATTGTAATGAAATTTGCAATAAGCCAAACTATATATTAGTAAGTTTATTGAAATGAACATGCCCAAATATATATTAACGTGCCCAAAATATGTTTTATAAATCGTGGACATGTGGGCTGGTGCTATTTTTGGACCAGTGGTAGTTACGTCTGTAATGGGCCATTCATATAAATGAAAAGTAAATATTTCTCCATTTTTTGTTTAGCAATGACCCACCCCTACCCAACACTGTAAAATCATGTGTTCTCTATTTTGACTTTCAATCGGTGTCCTGCTTTTAGCATGGTTTGAATGTGTGCATAAAAACTTTTATTGTAGTTCATTTATTTTTATAATAGAATCAGAGTAAGATTCGATCAATTATTTCTGAAATATCATTAAAACTATCAATCAAGGGCTTTGTACAAAACTATTGAAAATATATATTAATAAAAAAGGAGTTACGTTAGTTTTACATCAAGGCCTCATTTAACTCTGATTCCATCTAAATCCGGTATTTGTAATCAGGCCTTGCATACTTAAACACAATATTATGAAGGTAAATGAGCTAGAGTATTTTGCAATCTTTTTGTTGTTTTAATCCCTTCTTTCATGATATTTGAGACATGTATCCACAGAGACAGGTCTGAATATGATTCATGTTGTGCAGCTTGAAGCTTGTCATAGAATGTATGATGAAACTTCTTTTCAAACTGTATTGCATCATCTGATATGTTTTCCTTATGACCTCTGGCGGGATTTTACTTGAATGATTGTGTGATAGACTGGGTTGATTTAAGCAGGAAATGCTCCCTCTACTGGCTTTTATGTTGACTTTGATAATTAACAGAATGTAATTAATGAATGGCAGGAAATCTATTACTGTTGCATGACAAAGAGAAGATAGAAAGTGGTCATGACTTTTGAAGTGGTTTAATTTTGTCAGACCTGAATGTTTATGTATAACTAGACACAGGGTTACTGTAGAATACTGTAAGGGCCTGTAATGGACCCTGCTAGTATTTACAGAATGAAGTATTCAAATTGACTCACAGGCAGTAGCTACACTGGGATAATAGAGTCAATGGTTGACCTGGTTTACACAAAATATCACATTGCTTTGTTTGTATACTGATTGTGACTTTACTTTAATTCATGAAAGTAAGAGATGGGGCTTTAATTTTCACTGCTAAGACTATGAAAAGTGCATTTAAGCATGGATTAAGCTATGTTTTTTGTATATTTTTTCTTACATTTATTAGGTATAAAAACATATTGAAAACAGGACAAGAAACAGCAAAATGCACAAGTTTCCAATTTAATGTCTTCAGCTTCCTGCTGAAATCTAGGCAGGTGGGGGGTTAGCTCTGACTAGACTAATTTGCAATTAACTTTCAAATCATGTTGTATCAGGTTTGCTCAGAGGAGTTTTTCCCAGGCACTCAAAATTGCCCATTTTGACCCTCAAATTTGCATAAATAACCCACAAATATTTCAGAATTGATCCCTTTTGCTATATATCAAGGGGTCATTTGTCCCCAATTTGGACATATCACGGGAAAACCCTGTTATCCGATGTGGAGGATTTGTTTACATAGTGATACTTAACATTTCAAACTGAAAACAACAAATGCAGTTTTGAGTTAATACTTTCTTATGTTCAGAAAAGATGTAGAAGAATGATCTAAAGTGTCCAAATCTTCTAATTACACCAACTGTTATCCAGGACACATAAACTGCCGAGGACTGGTAATTTCAAGTGACCCATCTATATAAGCTGTAGACAGATTATAAGATACAGTACTTAACCGTTAACATAAGTGAAGTTATTTGACCCCCGTATCCTCATCATCGCATGTCTAGAGGTCAATGTAGTATACAGGACTAGTGAAGCCTGAAATGGACTCAACTGGTGTGCCTTAAGAAAGTGCTGGACTGGAAAAAAAATTGTCCCATTTTGGAAATTAAACAGTTAATTCTTAATCTTTTACCTCATGAATATTCATGAATGAATTTATGACTTGAAATATTAATTTACTGGACTCTAAATGTGCATAATTTTATGAAATAATGGATTTTCTTTTACTTTGCAGACTGTGTAGAATTTGAGCTACAATATTGTATAAACAAACAGGAGACCTAGCTCAAACAGCTTCTGGAAGCTGTTTGCATGATCTGGGTCTGCTCTTTATTTTCCAACTATATAATTATACATGTTGAAATGTGATTATTAGATCAGCTTGTATATATGATGATGTGTGATTTTATTTTAAGTTGTACTTAATTAAAGCAAAAAACCTGAACTCATTTTGAAATTCACTGTTACACATGTTGAATTTCTCCCGTCATAAATTTATGTTGAATATAAAGTAACCTTAGTTATTGCGCAGTCAGAATTCTTTGGATGAATATCAAAAAGAAATAAGTGATGTGTGAAGTTCGAGCTACGTGCTAGTCTGCATGCAAATTAAATGTAAGGGGAGGTAACTCACAGTCAAATCATGGTTTGAGATAACATCAATGAAAGATGGTTTAGAATGATTGGGTGATGCAAAAGGTTTTGTAATTGATTTAGAAGGGGTTGTGTGATGAAGGCAAAAACATGTAATCTTCTGTACATGTAATAACTGAATTAACATTTGCATGTAATTACATTGTGTTGTTCTTTTACACAATTATCTTATTTGGGACACATTTATTATCAAAGAACAACAGATAAGAATTACTTGACTCAGAAATAAGGTTAAATGCATATCAACAGGGTGTCTTCTACTTTTAGAAACGTTCTTGGGATTTTTGTTACAGTTCCTTGTTCCTGAATTAACCATTCTGGTCTGATCGTATTGTTTACTGTGGCAAACAGTGAGTTTAACATCTCACTCACCACTAGATAATTTCATTCATGGATAGACATTTCAATTAAGTAGTAATCATCCCTTGCCGAAGGCAGCGGGGAATAAAGTAATAGTCTCCGTCTGTCTGTCCATCTGTTTGTCTCCTCCCCCCCCCCCCCCCCTCATTTTTGTCTGGAGCATAACTCAAAAAGTGTTTGAGGTATCAACATGATACTTCATGGGTGGATAGATCACATTGAGGAGGAGTGCAGTGCACAAGAATGATAATTTTGTCTTTCATAATATTTTAGTAATTGCACTTTGTTATTTTTCAGACTTAATTTTTGTCCGGACTATAAGTCAAAAAGTATTTGAGGTAAAAACTTTATACTTCATAGGTGGATAGATCTCAGTGGGCAAAAGTACAGTGCACAAGAATGATAACCTTTCATATTTTTTTTAAGTTATTTCCCTTTGTTATTTTTCGGGCTTAATTTTTGTCATATTGACCTTAACATTTTACCTCCAGACCTCAAAATAGGGGAATAAATAAGTCTTCACATGGGTGTCATCTTCTAACCAGCAAGCATTTGGTGGGGGATGGCCATGTCAACATGGCTCTTGTTTTAATGTTGTTTTGATATCAATCACAAATTCAGTTACCAGTCATATTCTGAATGTGTCTGATTTAACCCTTTCCCTCATAGAGGACACCCTAAAACCAGATCAGCCTGCGAGTAACTCGCAGGCTGATCAGGTTTTATGCTGTTCGCTGCTCCTCAGCGGTCTGGAAATGAGGATTTTGTAATTAAATTTGGTAAGGTTTAACTGTGGTTTTCTGCAGATCAGGCTTTATGTGGTACCTATCAGTGTTCCCATTCACGCACAAATGTACGTGAATCACGTACAGAACGCTGAAAAAACGTACAATATATCAGAATACTAATCTTCTCTACGTGACCGGAACGTACGCAAAATGCCTACGGTTTTACTTTCCTTTCCTTCATTTTTTATATTTACACGAACTTGAATACCTACACGTACGTCGTAGCCTTGTGTTTTATGGCATGAAAATCGATAAATGATGCTTCGGAAATTCCTCGCTCTAAAAATAGCACAATTATGGGAAGTAACTCTTGAGGGTACGTACGATAAGGTTCAAGTGTTCCGAATTTGTTTACGAATGTGCGTCTGCATAAAATGTCGGGGAAAACAGTCTACACTGACCGGCCTGTGGAAAATAACTTCCCCAGCACCTGCAGCCGATTCCGATAATGTTCAGAAACAAGATGACAGTCCAAGCGATGTAAATACCATCAAAAAGAGGCCAGAAATAAAAACATTCCAAAAACATTGGTTGACATTATTTCCGTGGCTTCGTTTCGACGATGATAATAAAACTATGCACTGCTACGACGTAGAAAAGAAGGAATACAGACATTGTATTCAGTAACAAAGCATTTTTTATGTTGGTACCCCCAATTTTCACACGGAACCCCCAGAACTGAAAATTGTGGCTCACAGGGGGTTCCATGAACCCCTTGATTAGAAAAGGCGTGGGAACACTGACCTATTGAGTGCTTCAAAATGGTCTATATGAGGGAAAGGGTTAAGGAGTATATATTGCAGTGAGCTTGTCAGTCAGTCTGTAAATACTTTTTAGTAAACATGTTCCTCTTAATTAAAAAAAAAGAAAGCCAAGTTTGACTGACAAAAATACGTTAACTTTTGACACACTGTCGACTGGACCCCTTTCAGCATAATTTTTGACACATTTATGGCCCCTTTTCAGCATAGAATTTGTTTAAAAAAAAAAAAAAAAGGTCAGATCAATAAGGCTTCATATTCTGTGTCAAAGTTTTATGAAGGGATACTAATCACCTGGAGTGATATGTTTTAGGAAAATTCTTGATACTTATTAATGATTGATGCTGGAGTTGGGCTACAGGACACTTGAATGCCACTTGAGATCTTGGTTGAGATAACTTGCATTGTATAGAAAACAGTTTATTCAGCACTCATTTAAAGTGCAGTCATGTTGTGAACCAAGTCAATACATTAGTTTTGGGTTGTAACAAAAGCCGTGGTCAGGTTGTGATTGGTATATAGACCCTGTGTGGGACTGATAAAATTTGCTATTGAATCTTTTGGCAGTTTGTGCAACAGAGTGCACCATTTGGACCTCTACTAGCCCTTTACCTTGTGACTATAGATCTACATCTGTACAAGGTTACCACATTGAATGAAACTTGAAATGGTATATGAAACTTGATTTTTCTTTGCTCTGCGGGCTGTGTAGAATCTGGGCTTCAATATTGTATGTGTTAAAGGAGACCCTTATCAGAGAGATCCCATCTGATCTTGGTCGGCTCTGTTCACCAAGGCATCAAAATATGTCTATATAATTAAGTGAGGTTAAGTTATATGAAGTAGGTCAGATGTGTTTTGGTATGGAAAATACTTGGTCTAATGGGTCACAAATAATGAGGTCTGTAGGTCTATCAGTCTAGTGTCTGTTATGTTAATGGTGGTATTATTTACAATGGAAACATATCGGTAGACAGCACTGTAATAACAGAGATAAGACAAGTCACTAATACCAGGCATGATGTGAATGACAATAGGTCACTGGGACCTGGCTTGGCTTAGTTTTGTTACTGTTTATATCGGGTGCCTTGTGAAGTGTTCTGCTCTAATTCATTTACACCTGATGATAGTATCAGGCTCAGGTAAATGATTATGAATAGGGTAGTTTGTGATGGAAAATATCCCTAGAACCAGACTGACATTTTGAAGGAGAAAAAAAATGAAGAAAAAAAACAAAACAAAAAAACTATTTATTGTGGGCATTTTCTATGCCACATTTGTGCTGATTCAGCCAGTTTATAATAAAAGTATCTATTTCAAGAATTTGCATACTGTTTACCTTTGTTATATTCAGTTTACATGATAGGTTATATATATAACTATCATTGGTGTCTCGGGTAGGATTCCAGACGAAACAGATAACTCTCTCCACAAACTCTTCATTACCTCGCCAGGGTCGAATTCCACCGACAATTCTTAGCATAAGTAAACCTTAATTAAATACTTCAGGGCGAATTTCATTGGTCTTGTTTCTCTAATAAATATACCCAGATATTTCATTTCTTAACAAATATTGTTAGTTATTAAGGCAATGGTTATTTTCAGCTTCGTTATGTACCTGAATACTTCATAAAATAGTAACGGTGGAATGTGTATCTACCTAGTTTAAGAATTTAACCCTTTCCCTCATATAGACTCATTTTGACGCACTCAATAGGTACCACATAAAGCCCGATCTGCAGAAAACCACAGTTAAACCTTACCAAATTTAATTATAAAGTTCTCATTTCCAGACCACTGAGGAGCAGCGAACAGCATAAAACCTGATCAGCCTGCGAGTTACTCGCAGGCTGATCTGGTTTTATGTTGTTTGCATAAGTCTTTTCATGGTGTCCTCTATGAGGGAAAGGGTTAAGACAATGGTTATTTTCAGCTTAGCCATGTACTTGAATACTTCATAAACTAGTAATGGTGGAATGTGTATCTACCTAGTTTGAATTTAAGTATTACTTAGCGCTAAGTATTGTTGGTGTAATTCAAGCCAGGTCCTTTTTTTATTAGGGTCCCTTCATGGTTGAGTGATTACCTAGTGACTGTCTAACTACCATTTTAGCCTTCACCGCTGTAGAATTGAGCTGTAGAATTGAGCTGTAGAATTGAATCGCGGCCAACTGGTCATTTGGGTTAGTCATGTTAGGTAACTTTCCAGCTTGCGTGCAGTCGGTTGATGGTTCTACCTGACTGCCTCTTTGCACTTACAGACTTAGGTTTTTTCTCCTCCGTTTTATTTAGTTGCACTGTTGTGTCATCAACAAATACCAAAACTTAAATGGCAACCCTCTTAAGGAAAGTTTAAAACCAGATTGAACTGTTGTCACACTATTGAAGGCTTGTTTGATCTCTATATTGTGGAACAAAATTGTAAGTTATAAAGTGATTAAACTTTTTCACTAAATGATAGTATAATATGTTTGGATTTTTAAGTAAGTAATAATTTTAATGGTAAGATTAAAGTTATAAAGGTCTTGAGACTACTTATATTGTTTGTACTAGATAATCAGGGGTCATTTACACTGGTACTGGTCAGTTGAAAGATTAAGGACATGACCTTGAACTGGAAATAAGACGAGACTTGATAAATTTCATCAGGCTTACCTTCTATGATTCCCTTTTTTAACATAGTTACATTTTAAGACCCTTACCTCATACCGACTCATTTTGACCTATTGGTAAAGATAGCAGACTCTGGGTCTCCTCTGTTTGCTCAAATCATATTGTATCTCAGGATCTAAACTATCTTATAGCAAAGGAAATTCCATCGTTTCATATACATGTATATACCATTTAAATTACAGTCGATTAATATTCAAGTAATAAATTTGTACTGCATATTCATGAGATATATAGGGTTAAACAGGAAACTCACATTTAGTTTTCCAAGAAGTCATTTTGAAATAATAATTATCACATAGATTTCTGATATTGAAGTACCGCCTGATTTGCTAAATCCTTTCTTGTCCTTGGGCATATTTAAGATATATAGAAGGTTTATTCAATGTTTCCCCTTTGGACGACCTTCATGATATGGACATCTGATTTGGCTGCCATACTTGTGTCTAATGACTGTGAATACCAAGGTTGTGGGTTCAAACATCAGTAGGGGCAAGATTATTTGAAGACTTCCCATGGGCCAAATACTGGTTAAGCAAAAGAAGAAGCCATCAGATCTGGACCTTATCTGTTTGCCAAGGCTTCAAGTCCTGTCTTTATGTTCATGGGGTTAAAGTTGAAGTATTTATAAATTTGTTCTTGGAGTAAAGTCAGTAGTGTAGATATAAAAATCAGGCTTATTGGCACAAGTCAGTGGGCAGTTTGGCTGTTAAAGGTAACAGTTCGGTCATGAACCTGATTCGGCAATTATTCAAGTCAGGTAAATTGTCCTATAACGATGTCAGAATGTGCACGTGACCTTATGGACTTATTTGTACACTTAGGACAGCTGTGAAGAAGTTCAAAATCTAAAGAAGTTGAGAAACATAGCATTTAACCCTTTCCCTCATAGAGGAAACCATGAAAAGACCTATGCGAACAACGTAAAACCAGATCAGCCTGCGAGTAACTCGCAGGCTGATCAGGTTTTATGCTGTTCGCTGCTCCTCAGTGGTCTGGAATTATGAGGACTTTATAATTAAATTTGGTAAGGTTTAACTGTGGTTTTCTGCAGATCAGGCTTTATGTGGTACCTATGGAGTGCGTCAAAATGAGTCTATATGAGGGAAAGGGTTAAATTAAGCAAAGCAGAATTTCTTACAGATGTGTAAAATATGACCTTTCTTTCCAAATCCCGGCTGTCATGATTAATTGTAGCAGTTAATGATTTTCAAAACAGTGTGACCATACATAGTAGTCTTAATACTTCTATTTCTTTAAAAAGTACTTTGATTATTTATTTGATGTGTGTGTAAAATAGTATTTCATGAGTTCTTAAATTTTAAGAATAGTTCAGTGGTAGAGGAGTGTCTGTTTTGTGTTTTGAAGGTCTTGGGGTTGAATCCCAGCCAGGGCACTTCCTCTTGTGATCGCGTCAAACCAGAGATGTATAAAATTAGTACCAGATACACCCTTGCCTGGCACTTGGCAAAAATGGGGTTTGCTTTATCTACTGGTTCTACCCAAAATTTTTCTCCTAAGTATCGGTGCTAGACACCGGGCATGTAAAAGAACAAATGCCCAGTCTTTTCGCAAAATGAGCTAGGGTATCGCAGCTAGACTCCCTTCTATCCAACCATTGTCTCTTCCAATGCTGTCTGTTCACCAACAAACAGGACCCACATGTGGGAAATCCTTGATCGCAAGGTCTGAAATATGGCCATAATAATCAGAAAATGATTGCTAGCCATTACAATAAAAGAAGAAGAAGAAAGAAGAATTTTCAAAAACATAGAATATAGTCAGAAACGTGAATATAGTGAAAATTAACAGTGAAATAAATGGCCTTTAATGTAGTATTGATGATTAAGATTGGTTTCAGATAAGTGACAGGTTGTAACTGACAGTGATCAAGATATCTCACAAAGATTTAATTTTGTTGTGTTGATGACAGGTCTGACAAAATTGTAAGGATAATAGAAATCTTGTCATCTAGAATTTATAAAAAAACTGGATCTCAGGAAATCATGGTGTAATTTTAAACATGTATAGTCGAACTGATGTCAGGTTGGAGGAAAATAGAACAGATTGGCTGTTCATAGAACAAGTTGGAGGAAAATAGATCAGATTGGCTGTTTATAGAACAGTTAGAGGAAAATAGAACAGATTGGCTGTTTATAGAACAGGTTGGTGGAAAATAGAACAGCTAAGCTGTTAATAGAACAGGTTGGCGGAAAATAGAACAGATTGGCCGTTAATAGAACAGGTTAATTGGCTGCTGAGAACAAGTCACAGTGGTATAACCATTGCTTTCTCAGTGTTGATTACAGATACAAATTAGACTGTGGTAAGAATTAGCAAAAACACTGGAAAATGATTTCATTGCTTTGTTTTGATAACTCTTCAGAAAAGTAAAGCAGAACATAAGAGTATGGGACAGTTGACCTTGTAACTGAGGAAGGAGAAACAATTTCTTTTGTCCCTGACCTGATAATGGCATTGAAAAGACTCTAAGAGTCTCCTGTCAAAATGCCAGTGTACTTGAAGAGTGTATATAATAAGGCCATATCAAAAGAAAATTTGTAGAACTGTACCCAACCAGAATCAGTGTGTTGTAAGCAAGGGATGGATTTTGGATAGATTGAACTGTATAGGGTTAAAAAAAGGTGCAGCATGACTAAATTAACATTTGCTTGGTACTACTAGTCTGCCTCCAGAAAGCATTGATTATATACTGATGTTGACCTGTATTAACCTTGAAAGATTTTCACTGAACCTATATAGAAATTAAGTTTTAACTCTTATGATGTGTTTTAATCCTTAAGCCTCATATTAAGTTCTAATCATTTTGATGCATTGGCAAACAAGAACTGTCTGATTAGGGCCTTCTGTGGGATCATATTGTACATACTAAACAGTCATCACAGCAAAGAAAAATCCATTATCTGACATTCAACGTTTGAATATTATTGAATTAATATATTTATACAATAAATGCCATAAATTTGTTCATAAAGAAAATGAACAAGTAGTTTGTGTATTTCAGTCGACCATAATAATTGTTGTATGAAGGGGGACCGTAAACTGACTATTTATTCAGGGTGGCCTAGAGGTCAACTACAGAGGGTCCCTCCGTCTGAGAGAGGCACTTGTAAGGCTGCAATGGATGGTTCCTGTATAGTCGCTGCACTTAATGGTCAATTATTGCAATACAGCAGATTTGTATACTTGTCCATGCAGACTCTTCAGATACTTACTGTATTGTAACCCTTTCTAAAATAAATCCAGTGGCAGCTAGTATGCTTCTGTCCTAAATATTTTTCTCTTCAGCCATGGTCTGTGCTATATTTAACTCTTGGACTGGTTTTAGGACATAACTCTTAGCCTTTCAATTACTCTGTTTATACAACAATGTTTAACTTTGATAAAAAAAAAAAAAAATGACTTAAGGTGATATATGATAAAAAAAAATTCAATGAAGGTGATATATAATTTAAAAAAAAGAATAAAAAAAAGTAGTAAAAAAACAACAACAAAAAAAACAACGACTAAAGGCAATTCTCAGTCTGATCAGGTCACACTGGTGTCATTACATTATTACTAATAGCTGTTATTACATTGACACACTTTAATCTGTTGTTCCAAGACTGACCGGTATAGGTTAATATTCACCTCCCTACAGCTCCCTTCCAAAAAAATTTGTAATGAAGTGATTTTAATTCATCTGCTTTCATTCTCATTTACAGGCAGTGATTAATTTCAGTTGTGAACTCCTAACATGCTTTTTCTATGTGAAACTGCTTGTCCTGTTGCAGGAACTGCCCCAAGGCCATCTGGATCTCCATCACCTTGGTAACCATCGTGTACACATTCGCTAATGTCGCCTACTTCACCACCGTCAGTAGGGTCGAGGTCCTCAGTGGAGCCGCCGTGGCTGTGGTCAGTTTCTGTCTATTACTATTGGTTCATCTTGCTCTGTATGTCTTTGCGTCTCTTTCTCTCTTCCATTCGCTCTCATTTTTATCGTCTGTCTGTCTCTCTCTTTGTTTTTCCATGCCACTATGTCCGTCTCACTGCTTGCCGATCTTCATATCTCTCCTACTGTCTATACAAATCTGTCTCTTTATTTCTCGTAGTTAACTCCGGTTAATAGTCACCTGTACTTGGTAGTATTTTTCTCTTAGTGTTTTTTATCATCCAGTAAAATGCAGTGTTCACAATGTTAACACATGCACAGTGGCAGGGTTGAATGGAAACTTTATACTGGCATGGGTGGTGAATCCTTCACAGAGTTTTATATTGGTTATCACACACGGGGGTTTTTCCATGACACACAAAATCAACCATTTTGACCGTCAAATCGAATAAATGACCCTCAAATATTTAAAATTATTTTTTTATAAATCAAGGGGTCACATAACCCACATTTGAAAAATATAGGGCAGATGGATGTGTGTCATGCCTGATATTAAAAGAAAGAAACTATTTAAAAATTTAATTAATTAATTAGTACAAATTTTGTAGCATGTGGTATATAGTTGTTTAACTACAGCATTTAAAGATTAAGTAGGGCATATATAATCCCAACAGCACAATTCACATTTAAAATGAGTCTTTATTGTCATTTTACTGCTGTTTTATCATTCTCTTAGGCAAATCAGACGATTATGTCTTTTAAACCCTTTCTCATAAGGGACACATAAAGACTTTCAATAGCATATAACAGATCAGCTGGAGTATCTGAGTGATCATTTAATAGCTGTTTTTGGTCACAGTGGTTCGAAATGAGGATTTTGTAATTAAATTTGTAGTTAACTCTTTTGCGCAATAGGTTTATTATACCTATTGAGGCAGTATAAATTAGATATTTATGAGGAAAATATCAATTAGATCATGGCACAACTGCTTAAAATGTAGTGGGATGACGAGTGATTTTATGTGTTCGCATTAGTGTCTTTAATCATGTTTTTGGAGGGCAAATATCTGTATTTAAACACACATTTTTAGTAGTCAGTTTGATCATTTAATTGTCAAAATGGACGGTTCAGAGCATCATGCAAAAAACCTTGAAGAAGAAAATCAGGAATATCATTTTGACAAGTTATCACTGGACTATGATGCTGGTATACCATATCACTCATGTATTACCCTGTCTGAAAAAAAAATCATGAGAAAAACAACATAAAGACATCTCTTTTGGCCATAATGAGCAAGAACTTATATAAGTATGGTATTGAAAATCAAAGGAAGTCTGATTTTATTATTGTCATCATGAACTATGTTTTTCAGATGTTCTCCAAACGTCTGTACAGTTTCATGTGGGGGATCATGCCAATCTTCGTCTCACTCTCCACATTTGGAGGAGTGAATGGTATCCTCTTCACTTCGTCAAGGTATGTAACTCTATTTTTTTTTTTTTTTTGCATCTTACACACACTTTTTTTTTTAATGTAATTGATTTTTTTTTTATAACCTTAAAAAAAAGAGATGAAATCATGAAATTATTCAAATTTTCTCAGCTAAGAAGATGATGATGAATGATATGTTAGAATGTTTAAATTAAAGATTTCTCCAGTCTCCAACTTAATTAAACAGGAGATACTCTATCTTAATTGAATTGAAGAATTCGGCAAATACAATAATCGGTTTTTAAGAGAATTTTTAATGAATTCATTCTTTTATCATTTTGAGTTACTGTCTGAACATAAATTAAGACATATAGGCTCCCCTTTTATAACAAAAACAGATAGTCTTTGCCTGACTGAAGCCTGTGCGAGTGTAGAAGTATTTGATCAAATCAACCCTCACCACTGTGTAGTTGCATTAAATTCCTTGTAGGGTTAACCCTTTTCTATGTTTAGACATGTTTTGTTGCCATGGCAAACAAAGCAGACCCATAACAGACAGGAGCTGTCTGATCAGGTTCTTGTCTGTCCACTTGGGCAATATTATAGATCAGATTGTACAGTCTGCTATGCAAAGAAAAAAAATACATTATTTCCATATTACCATTTAAAATTCATTAAATAAATATTTCTTCAATCATTAATTTGTTGCGATTATTTATGAGGTGAGGTTAAAGATATCTTAAATCTTAAGTTGGTTATTGGAGGTGGAGGCATTGGTCCCCAGCCTCAACACACAAAAGTCATTAAACAAGGTACAGGTATATTATTTTCCATCCATGGAGCTCAGCATAATGTGAGCAGAAGTAGTATCATGCCATTTATCTATTCTGTGCAGCACACTAAATGTCTCTCATGTTGACAAAACTCCCCAAATGTCTGATACAATCAAACCCTAGCATTCAAAACACCTGTACTGTTGACTATAATGACATGCTGTGTCCCCGGCAGGTTGTTCTACGTGGGAGGCAGACAAGGCCACATGCCCCAGATCCTGTCCATGGTCCAAGATTAACAGACTCACGCCCATGCCTGCTTGTGTCTTCATGGTAAGCCCTTTACATTGACATTTAAAACAGCATTTACTGTTCTTTTCTTCCAGTTGTTCAATTTTTGAATGGAATAATTTGTTAAAAAAACATAATTAGGGTAAAAAACAGCAGATAATATTGTACAATTTAAATGTAATTTTAACTTATATCATAAAATGATTAATGTTTATTGAAATGCAGGGTTATTCCTCTCAACAGTTCTTCTCCTGGGAAGATCATGAAGAATTAATGAGCGTTATTGGACCACAGCACTTCTATATTGATATCAGGTCAAAATATAGATACATGAAATAATGACAAATCTTTTACAGGGTCTCTTGTCACTGGTGTACCTGACATCGTCCGACATGTACGCTCTTATCAACTACGTGAGCTTCGTCAACTGGCTCGCCATTGGTCTCTCGGTGACCGTCCTTCTCTACTTCAGATGGAAACGACCCAACATGAACAGACCCATCAAGGTAATTAATTGCAATCTTAATTTAATTCTTGACTCTGCAGTTTTAAACAAAAAATATTAAATAATTATATGAATGTCTGTTCGTTTTAGCTCAATTTATGTTTATAATTGAAAATTAGGTGTTCATTTGTAAAATCAGGTATATCTTAATTTCATATATTAATATATTTCTTAAGAACTTGTGCATCCTGCATTGACTACCTTAATGAACTACAGCGTTTTTTACAAGGATAAGGGAAATGAGTTAAGTTACTCTTCATTGCTGACTAAAAGGGGTCTTGAAAAATTATGGAGAATTACAGTACTCTTCATTTTTTTTTTTTTTTTTTTTTTTTTTACTGACAGTAGTTTCACAACAATGTTTTTCAAACTGTTACTGTGTATCTGATATGGCCAAATATTTAGAGAGAAAAAAATGTGTTGACCAAACCATTGCAGTTACACTGATATGCTATATGTTAATAAAGTAATTTATGTTTTCCTGCTGCAGGTGGCACTGTTCTGGCCCATCCTTTACGTCACCATGTCTATGATCCTGGTTATACTGCCCATGTACTCTAGTCCCACAGAAACAGGTAAGCTTTGGGGACTTGCTGGGTTTTATGAAAAATAATTATAGCTCCATTTTGTAAAGTGAAGTTGTTGAAATTATCCTTTTCTTGTCTTGACAGTCCATGGGTTTGACCAGTACTTTGTGTCAGGAATTTGAGGAAATGAGAAGCCAGAATCTTGCCCATGGCGAGGCTCAAATGACATAATTCAGGCATCCATTTACTCAGTTATTGTACCATACAGGAATAGTGTGACATAGACATGAAATTTTAAAAAAAAATCTTATGGTTCCGCTATGTCTTGGACCACTTAACATCTACCAAGATAACCAAGGTACCCTAATGAAATATAAGGAAACCTTTGTTATCTCCGTGAAAGGCCATTACAGGGACTTTACCTTAAGAATGTATTGAGACTGTAAAAATATTGGTTTTGGATGTCCTAATAAGCTTAAAAGTTTTAAAAATGCAGACGTAGCATTGATATTCTTTCATGTCACATTACAGTTCAGTGTAAGTTCTTGATTTTTTATATGTGGAATTACATGGTGATGTTAATTTGTGGAAACAGTAGGAGATATGACAATGAATCTGTAGCTGTACTATATTGTGATGGTCTTCTTCAGGATTTGGCTGTCTAATCATCGCCACTGGTATCCCAGTGTATCTCGTCTTCATCTACTGGGAAAACAAACCTAGGAGCATCCTGAATTTCATCGGTAAGTAGGTCCTTTCACCCTTTCCCTCATAGAGGAAGCCATGAAAAGACCTATGCGAACAACATAAAACCAGATCAGCCTGCGAGTAACTCGCAGGCTGATCTGGTTTTATGTTGTTCGCTGCTCCTCAGTGGTCTGGAAATGAGGATTTTATAATTAAATTTGGTAAGGTTTAACTGTGGCTTTCTGCAGATCAGGCTATATGTGGCACCTATTGAGTGCGTCAAAATGAGTCTATATGAGGGAAAGGGTTAAATGATTTATCCATTTGCATATGATTTGAATTAAAACAGAATTTAACTTTAATCCAACCAGGATTTCTGCATCAATTTACACAACAAAATATGCACCTAATTAAAGGTTTACAGATTTATGTAGCTGTGATTAAATTTGTATGTAAAGTTACTCTCAATGTACTGTTAACAGGTGCAGCTATATTTTGATATCTGAAATATTATAATCAAAATAGTGAAGTTTTATTTCAGGGTTTTCATGACTAACAGAAATGTCATTTTTGATCTTCAAATTGTCTAAATGACCCCAAATATTTCAAAACATGTTTCTTTATCTAAATATCAATGTGGTCACTTGACACCCATATAAAGTATGTAAAAAAATCCAACAAGGAAGTCCCTGAAAGATAACACTTGACCTCATAAACTCATGTTCATATTTAAAGTTTAAACTTTATTCATTTTACATTGATTACGAAACAAGTTATCACAACTTATATTAATCACACTTGATGGCGGCTTATGTGGTCATTATTGTGGGAGGAAACCGGAGAGCCGGAGAAAACCCACGTGTCTGGACGGGCAACCACTGTACCCTCTCATGTACATGATCAGGAATCGAACATGTTTATGACTGAATATCAGTCGTCTGAACTTCAAATGTTTCGTGAAATAATGGCTATTTCCTTGCAATTCATTGTGAAGAATCTTGAGCTACAATATTGCATGATCCAACAAAGGAGGTCCTTATCTGGGTCTGCTCTGTATACCAAAGGGTCAAAGTGCATCTATATGGGGTGAAAGGTTAAATAATCCCAGTATAGGTCATGTAGCTGTTCTAGTAGATAACCTTTGGTCTGTTCTGTGTTCCAGATAAGACAACTCTGGCACTCCAGAAACTCATGATGTGTGTACCAGAGGAGGACACAGACAAGAAGATGTAGATTCGTTCTGTTGAACAAGGAACCAGTCAACAGATCCACACCAAATACAGCTTCACAGACAGGCCAGGGTTACAGGAAACCAGCTCTTGGATTCTAGCTCTAGACCATTCCTTGGTCGTCATTTACAGAAACCCAACCATAGACTCATCTCTACACTGGCCTGTGTCTGCAGAGAACCAGCCCTGAATTTGCCAATTGTTTGTTTGTTTGATCATTATCATGTTCTAACGGATACAGCGAGATTGGAGATGTATAAAACCTGTTTTGGATTACTCGGATTAAAACAAACAATTAGTGACAAGTATGAAAACTAGAATTTGGGAACTGGTAAAAAAAAATAAAGAATATTATTTTTATATCCAATATAACTTCAAATTAATTAGGTTAACAGGAAAAGGTTACAAATCACTGGCTTTATAACAGTGAAAAAAAAATGGTTTTCAATATTTTTGCCATTGGTTGTATATAATGGGGCTTAAAAGCAAATATCATATCAATGTTGGATACAACAAGGACCTTTGCATAGTGAGTCGCCTGATAGATACTTCCACATTGCTATAATATATGTTAAAAAATGCTTTTGCGGCCAACGTCATTGAGATATAAGCACAATTCATTATTAATATTCATAATAGAGAATGGTTAGAATAGAAACTGTCATAAAATGTTTGAAATGTCATTAACACTTCATTATCAAATCCTGGCCCATCTTGTTTAAATGAACAGGTGGACCCCTCATACTCATGGACTTAATTATTTATTTAATTTCATTCCTAAATATAATAGAAACCTCACCAGTGATTTTTTTCTCCAAGTTTGATATGCATTCCAGAAGGAATCAAGTACTTGGACAGAAATGTTTCAAAGAGGTGCATCTTATTTTAGAAAAGGTCATTTATTTATGATACCAGACTCCAATATTGTTTTATTTGCTCAGTGAAAATTTCAAAAAGAAAGACTGTGTGTGTTATAATCTTTATATGGTGTTCTTCTGGTGGATTAAAATTTCAGTTGTCATTGCAATAGATTGACAATAATGTGTATATTTTTTGTAATTTTTTTTCAAATGATCCTCTGATGTATTTTTATTTATAGATCGTTTAGAAATGTTCAATAAGGCAAACTAACAATAGTTTACTGAATCATTTCAGCTCTTCCATTTTAAAATTGAACATGATAAAACACATGACACAATTCATTGACTCCTCACAAAACCCCACTTTCCTATGCTCAAAACAGTTCAGAATATGTCAAGATATCTACAAATAAAACTTCCTCGTTTTTTGCATATCTGGGTACAAATAATTGACAACACCATCTCTCAAATTGTGAAACTATGTTGCCTCAGTTAATCTCTTGTTTATCCTGCACTGCCATATGCTTTAAATGTATTATTTCTTTGTTAAATTGTGTAGCGATGATTGATAAAATGCACGTATATTAAATTTTAAATAAGGAATACATTAACCGAATGTCTGTTGATGTTTAGACGCATTTCAAGGTCGCCAGTAATGTTCAGACCGTTAACTTAAGATATATTTATATAAAATGTGGTTAGAGAGATATATTTATGTAGGATGTGATTAGAGATTCACCTTTCCTATGAATATGCTTGTATTTTGTCTCAATAGTGCTGAGTGAAATTGTTTTGCAATTCTTGGTATGATATTCAAAACAAGATGATGGGTATGGCTATTTTTGGAAGTCAAGAAAAATGTTTATTATTTACAATATCAGAGGAAGGTGTTATTGGTATTTTTTGAAGTCTTAGCCATATGAAGATCTTCAGTTGAGCTTCTCCACATTTTGTTGTCATTATTTACTGCTCAAGGAACAGTATAGGGATCTCAGAACATATTATCTCATGAACAGAATCTCAATATTTTCAAGGATAACTCTCGACGTAATGACTTTACCAATTAGAAAATCAATCATTTATCAGCCATTTATGAGGAGATGTGTAATAATACATCTCAGAAAAGTTATCACATACATTTTATATACGCATTAATTTTATCAGTTGATATTTATCAACATTTTTTAACCCATCCCTGAAAAAAAAAACAATGTTTAGCTATGGTTTTATATTTGTTCCCCCATATTCTTATTAATTTAAAATGTCTTTCTTAATCATAAAATGGTGTATTTATAGTCTTACTTTTGTCTGTTGGATCTTGCTGAACCGGTTTTCATCAGTGTGTCGTGGTTTATAAATTTTAGAATTGTTTCCTTGTGACACTGTGAAATTGTGTATTTATTATTTTATTCTTCATGATGATGTCTGATAAATGGAACATTATTTTATTTATGAGTTTGTTTATGTAGTTTGAAGGGAGTTTTATTGTTATTAAGGATATTGAAATACATAGGTAAGTGCATATTGCATATTGTCAAACAAACTATTTTGGTATTTGTTTAATATGTATTAGTGAACAGGTACAAGTTATCATATAAATGACATGGTTACTAAATTATTGATTTTGAAGAAGTTGGATCACTTTCTTTGATTACTATGGTATATGACATCTTAGTGTAGTTGTTACTGTAGCTATCACGTTTTGGTTAGTAAAAAAAGAACAAGATTACTAATTTTAAATATTAATCATTATACTGTCACAGATAACAAGTGAATGAATGATAGTTCCCCAAACTTGAGGAATATGTGCAGGAGTAGATGCACTAAACTGAACTGTGTCACTAAATACCAGGGTACTTTTGTTAATTGATTGAACTGCCTTTTTAGTGAAATGACTTTATTTGCAAAGTGACTTGATCGTAGAAATGCTTTTGAATCATTTAAGAGTCAAAGTTAAAATGATATTTATCTTATTTGCATAAAATGGCATTGGAATGCCTGCAGTCCAAGGGTTAAACTATTTGTTATCCTCCTTTTGGGGGTGGGGGGGCGGGTATTTTAACAATAGTCATAAAGACTTTGTCAATGAAATTATTTTACTATTTTATATTGTTTATAAATTTTACTATGTGACTGCCATAGATATTTTGAACGAATATTTACCAATAAGTGTAATATAATATATTTTACTTTGAAAAATTATCTGACTCGAATGTTTCAAATATCATTTTATTGTTCATTTAATATATACATGTTTTATTTTTATTTTTTTTCAACCCATTGGTGAACAGAGCAGAGACAGATCAGTAATTCATATCTGATTCTACAATGCCTGCACTACAAAGAAAGATTCATTGTTTCATATATCATTTTAACATCAGTAAATTAATATTCATCATTTCATAAATTTTATCATGAACATGCATATGGTATAGGGTAATATTGATTGCTCTTTCTCAGAACCTCTTATATTTTCATTTTTTCCCTCTCAGTATGAATTGGGGATCCACCATCAGCAGTGACAGTTATCACGGTGCAACCTCTTGTACACATTGGATTGATAATTACTCGGCTTGTGTTCTCATGGAGTTGTTGTTTGATTTTTTCTCTTCATTGTGATGTGTATGAATGTAAGCATATTTTTTGTACAGAACTGATTATAGTGGGGTTGATATATGATCATACATAGCTTTCTTTTATAGCATCATTAAGTTTAGCTGAAATAATAGCATGTGTATGATAGAAATGTCTTTTTTATCCTTTTTCGTCTTCACTTGTGTAACAAGGAAGCAATGTTTTGTTTCAAGTTAACACAAAGGAATTGTGTAATTGTCTTGTTTCTTGAAAAAAGAAATCAGTTGTTCCTTTTCTCTGTTCTGTATTTGACAATAGTGTTGCAGTATTTAGAATTCAAGTTTGAAAAGGAGGCCTGGCAGTTGTATTAATTCTAAAATCAGTTTTATCTTGGAGAAGAAATTTTTTAATTTTACATGTTTCAAAAATTGCCAGAGAAACGGGGACAGTAATATTGCTGACAACGTTTACCAGTGCTTTTATTTTGAGGAACATCAATTTTACTGAGTGCAAGGTGTATATTGCTGTACAATATTTATTGTAATTAAATGCACAGTTTTCACGTGTCTTTTTTAGTTCTACATAATGATGTGTTATTCTTTATGAATGTCCGTTGCTTTGCTGCTGTCCTTAAAATTTTGTGATATTTTATGATAATTATATTAAACTAGTCAGAATTGAAAATATATTTGATATAATAAACGTAGCCCCCGTCACACAGTGAATGTTTTTATAACCATGATTTCCATAACTGTATGTGATCCTATGTACAGTCATGATTTCCATGTGGTCATTTGGAGATTTCAGGTCCTTATTTTAGTATGTAATAGATGTGCACAATAAAGTTAAGTGATTACTATGATAACAAGTTTTTAGACAGGAAAAAAAAAAGAGAAAAAAAAACACATCTGAAATTAAGGGTGGAGTATTTCTTGGCTTAATCTGTATTATTCCTACAAAGTCCTGTTTAAAATTTGCTGTCATTTTAACGGATTGCTTGATTTGATTATTTTTATGATAAATATTTCGGAGTAAGGTCATTCTCTTATTGTGCATTTCTGTTGCATAATTTTGGAAAAGGGAGCTTCAGTCTCATTATGCTATCTCCAAGCAACATAAGTGAATATTTACGTTGTTTACTTGTATAGATATTCATTGGTTATCGTGGTTATAGCATAGGTGTTGACACGGGACATTGGTTTTAAAATAATCAAAATAAAGGTAATCCAGCCATCATTCAATTATATTCAGTGTTCTTCAAATGCTGAAAAAACTTCAGTGCAGATGAAAGCATCCATTGACTTGGTATTATAGGCTTATTTGCTCAAAGTCTTTAAAGGCTTGCATTTACTATAATATTTCCATGATCACATTATGGACCATGGTTGGAATTTAATGATGGATGGATTGCCTTAAATTTTGTATAATGTCTACATTTAAAGACTAGGAGTGGTAAATACATCACTGAAGTACATGTATCCATATGTTGTAAATACGTCAATGTTGGGTCGCTGGGGCAGTGGAGAAGAAAAAAGACAACTATGAACAACGTTTTAAGTACTGGCTGAGATGTAAATACCTTTGTAGCTTTGTTGTACTGGATTGCCTTTATAATCCAAGAAATTGTGACTGCGTCATACAGAAAGTTTGTGTACATAAATGTGCTCAGTGCAGCAAGGTTTACAAGTGCTGTTTTATGTTAGATGATAGATGTTAAATATAACATTGTGCAGATTTCTGTTGTGGTTGTCACAAGTCTAGGTATAATGTCTTTTCTGATGACATTACATTACTGATGTTATACATACTGTAGTGCTTATGTAGACATTATATGGATCACGTCAAAGGTCTGTACATCTTGAAGACTGGAAGAAATTGTTATATCTACCTTGTACAAATCTTGTTGAATATCTCTTAAATATGTCGTAAACTGATATAAAGTCGGTTTAGAACAGACTTAGGTTGTTGAATATCATGAGCATAATCGTTACTGTAGAAACTTCTCAGTTATGTTAAAGTTAACATGCTGTTATACTCTTATAAAACACATTATCATGTCAGTTATGATTCAATGTTCAGTTTAAAATGATATGTATTGAGATATGACGTATTGGAATTGTTAAAATATGATACATGTCTCATAGAATATTTTTTGCATCTTCATACATAATGAATAGTTTGTAAATTGTTCAATGTTTGTTCATTATGTACCTAAACTGAACATTTTGCCAGACTAATTCTACACGAAGCTGAAAACACAAACTTTGATTAAAAAAAAAAAAAAAAAAAAAAAGGGAAAAATCATCTCCTCAGCTGGAAATTGACCTGCTCGGATATGGCAAAGTCAGTTAAAGACATGAACTTAACCGCCACAGAAATTCTGTGACAATGACAAACCATATCTACTGTGCCTAACAATCAAAATAGTTGAACTTACAATTTTTTGTGAGGAGAAGTATCATAGATTTTGGAATAAATAGTGTCTACAGATCTATTTTGAACCTTGATTTTTTTGTGCATATAATCAGCAATGTAAGACATTACTTGTGCGCTTAAAAAGTATGTGCTTACAATTTATGACAGTTTGCACTGCCATGGACACTGAGGTTTGTGTTGTTACACTGCCATGATTTGTGTTGTTACACTTCTTTGGAAATGGTTAAAAGTTGCACTGTCGTTCTGAATACACGAAATATGGCATTGCATAGGGAATCGAGAAGTAGAGAATGTTTTGTAATAGTTTCTCAGTTACTTCACGTGCTGTCCATGACGATTCTAACCATTGTCTATGATAATTCTCTATCACAATCTCACATGACCCAGAAAACTTAACATACTTTGTATTTGTATTTTTGTTGTTGACCATAGGGTCTCAGTTTTTGTTGTTGAATGGTGATCCTCACAGTTAAGATATGATTTACTATTGTTATTGTTGAGTGCGCGTGTGTGTTGTCATGACAACAGTATGTGTCGTGTACATATGGTGTATTATGCTGCGATCGTTGTGATGAAGGTACATTCTTAGTACTGAACCATTTTCCAATGATTCCTATTTCGGTAGTTTTGTGTTATATACCTGTGATGTTCATAATTTATCCCCTTTATACGGTGGTCAGAGTATGTTTTGCTTTTGATATCTTAAATGATGTCTTCTTATTATGCTACATCAGTCAAACATATTGATAAAATTTCAAGAGATGAATGGGCCACTTGATGAAACAGGACATTTTTTCAAAGTCCTACTGACGAAAGAATCTCAGCCTCCTATAGTCATAATTACTTCACGTGTCTGACATTCATTTAAATTCATTTCTATGTAAATCTATTTTACATTGTATTTGGTAACCTCTTGTGGCCCATTTTTCACATATCCACTGTATTTTATATCAGTGAATTAAAATACCATCATCAACGTTCCTGTCCTATTCATTTAACTGCAGTTTAAGGCTCAACCCTTGGTAGCTTCGATTTCGAAGACACCAATGTTAAGTGGGCCTTGCTTTCAGGTACCGGGTATCACTAGAACTGTTTAGTACATGTGTTGGAACTCTTGGTTTCTTTTATGTAATGATTCAGTTACGTCTGTCTTATCTATAATGTTTATATTGGACGGACTATTTCCTGATTTTGCGATAATATTGAAAATAACGTTTTCAAGTATAGCGTGTAAGACCTGATTAAGATGCTTTAGATCAATACATTTTAATGTTTTTATCTCAGGAAACTGAACATAAAAATAATGGTGTTGAGATAAAGAACCAATTTAAATCATTGGGATCAATACTAGTGAATAATGTAGTAATCGACAGTTGCTCTCCAGGGATTTTTCCCACTGTTCTTGGAAGATGAATAATACCAGTAAAATTGTGAATTTTCGTGGGAAGGTGTTGCAAACTGGGGGAAAAACTTTCATGAAACTACAGTAAATCTAGAGTATTTTTAAAACTTAAGACTTATTCTGGAGTATCAAGTACAGTGGTTCTTCCAAGTTTTGTGTAGGTACAAAGCTTTGAGGGTAATCAAGGATTTCTACTACTAACATGCTAATTCACGAAACTTTGCACAAAACAAAAAAAGAAAGAAAAGAAAAAATAAACTCATTTTTTAAGATCATCTTAAAGCAGAGTGTGATATTTTCACATTTTTGATGTCTCAATCAATCATTCTTTTAAGGTAAGATACCTGTAATGGTTCTGTTACACTTCGGACCTCATCACCTTTCACGGAGATAACCAAGGTTTCCTAATGTTTCATTAGGGTACCTTGGTTATCTTGGTAGAAGTTAAGTGGTCCAAGACAAAGCGGAATTATTACAGGGACTTTACCTTAAAACAGAAGAATATACTTGCCAACCCACTATATTAAGAAATGTTGTATGAATATTGTATATATATCTTGATAGTGTTGTGTGTGTATGTAGAGTTACTTTTGTAGACTGGGTGACTAGGAGCGGCAAACAGCAGGGTTGAGGTGCTACATTGTGTGTATGATCTAGTGAATAAATAACTGTACCGAATCTTATTGGGTCGCTTGATTTTTAAACTTCCTTTTATTTTCTCAAGTCTTCCTTGTTATTCCGTGTACTGCTACAAATCATATTTCCTGTATACGTGCACATCGTGATCCAACACGTGCTTCGTGGAGCATCCGTCAATTTCACAGATTTTGAGCTCACCAGAGCACAACGAGGTCAAGGTGAACTATAATGATCACCTGCGTGCGTCGTCCGTCGTCAACAATTTACATTAAACGACATCTCTGAAACCACTAGATAGAAATTGATGAAACTTTGCATGAATGATCGTTAGGTGGCCCACCATAAAAGTTGTTAAAATAATTTTGATCCAACAATCAGATTTTTACTTTAAAAACTTCAAAAATCTTATCTTTTAAAACCAATGGTCAGAATTTTGATTTCCTTTGGCACAGGTGTCATTTCCTAGTGCTCTGATCTTCAATTTGGTTTCATGACTCTGTGACCTTCAAATTTGGACCACTGGTACAATTTGTGTATAAAATGTATACATT
>CM037779.1:82329766-82379766 GCA_021229015.1 Solen grandis
TCACAGAGAGGTGGCTGTAAAAATCCAGCGTCCAGACACTGTGAAAATGGCGGCATTCTTAGATGAAGCCCAAATCTTGAAGACACTTGATCATCCCAATATCCTGACTCTGCTGGCTGTGTGCAGCACAAAGGAACCTGTATATCTAGTCACGGAGAACCTGGTGAACGGACGCCTTTCTCTGTACTTAAGAGAAGGTAAAGGGAGTGAACTCAAGCTGACACAACTGCTATGGATCTGTGCTCAGGTGAGTTATTCCCCTTATTTCCAAATTTGTGATTCTCTGTGGAAATTTCTTTCCATAAGGATTGATATAAATTCTGTTATAGGACACTTACTTTGGTCCTGCAATACTGCATGCAGATTCTCCTAGTTATTCAATGATTTATGTTGTCAGTTCCTCTGCCCCTATTAGAGAAGGCATTTTCCTACCTCAAGAGAAGTCATGTTTGTTGAAATATTTCCAGATTGCGGACGCCTTAGCGTACATGGAAAAGGAAAAGTTCATCCACAGGAACCTGGGTGCTCGGAATATTTTAGTTGGAGAACAGAACAAGGTCAAGATTGCGGGCTTCGGGATGACCAAATGTGCCGACGATCCCGACTTTAATTTCCGACGAGGTATGTGTCTACTTTGTTGATGAGGAGATCTTGATATGAAAAAAAAAATCTATTATGCTGATAAATGTTATGTTCCTACAGTAGTGGATATGTTTATAGTTGCTGTGATAGATGTTTTATTGCAACTGAAGGTGTAGAAAAAGTTTCAACCCTTTTTAAAGGTTTTCTCTCAGATTTTATATGAAACTGTCTGGATGGTTCCTGTTTTAAACCAGTTTGCTACCCATGTTACCTCTCTCCGTAATACTTCAGGCCACCATGATATACTGTATAAGATCAGGGTCCTCTCTAGACAAATGATTTGCCAAAAAGTATTCATCCTTCCCACATATCTATATAGGGATTTATAGAAAAACAGGAGTCCTTTTCAAGAAATGTGGGTGTTCTGGGACTCCCAGTTACTAGTTAATGAGAATAATGGCTTATAACTAAATGCATTGCAATATAATTTCCCCTTTCAATATCCTAACCTAAAATGTAGGCATTATACAGTAATGTGTAGGTATATTACAGTATAGTTATGATACAGTAATGTGTAGATATATCACAGTATAGTTATGATACAGTAATGTGTAGGTATATCACAGTATAGTTATGATACAGTAATGTGTAGGTATATCACAGTATAGTTATGATACAGTAATGTGTAGGTATATCACAGTATAGTTATGATACAGTAATGTGTAGGTATATCACAGTATAGTTATGATACAGTAATGTGTAGATATATCACAGTATAGTTATGATACAGTAATGTGTAGGTATATCACAGTATAGTTATGATACAGTAATGTGTAGATATATCACAGTATAGTTATGATACAGTAATGTGTAGATATATCACAGTATAGTTATGATACAGTAATGTGTAGATATATCACAGTATAGTTATGATACAGTAATGTGTAGGTATATCACAGTATAGTTATGATACAGTAATGTGTAGATATATCACAGTATAGTTATGATACAGTAATGTGTAGGTATATCACAGTATAGTTATGATACAGTAATGTGTAGATATATCACAGTATAGTTAAGATACAGTAATGTGTAGGTATATCACAGCGATGTATAGGCATGATACAGTAATGTGTAGGTATATCACAGTATAGTTATGATACAGTAATGTGTAGATATATCACAGTATAATTATGATATAGTAATGTGTAGATATATCACAGTATAGTTATGATACAGTAATGTGTAGATATATCACAGTATAGTTATGATACAGTTATGTGTAGATATATCACAGTATAGTTATGATACAGTAATGTGTAGGTATATCACAGTATAGTTATGATACAGTAATGTGTAGATATATCACAGTATAGTTATGATACAGTAATGTGTAGATATATCACAGTATAGTTATGATACAGTAATGTGTAGATATATCACAGTATAGTTATGATACAGTAATGTGTAGATATATCACAGTATAGTTTTGATACAGTAATGTGTAGATATATCACAGTATAGTTTTGATACAGTGAGATACCGTATGTTGGCAGGCCTGAAGATGGCCATTAAGTGGATGGCACCTGAGGTATTACTGTACAACAAATACAGCACCAAGGCAGATGTCTGGTCCTTCGGAATCCTCATGATAGAGGTCTTCACACATGGCAGAGAACCATACGAGGGTACATCCCACTGAATGCTCTCTCTCTCTCTCTCTCTCTCTCTCTCTCTCTCTTTTACCATCAAACTGAAAATGTTACTTTCTTTCTCTCACATTTGTTTGATTTGTGAAAGTTCCAAATACTCTCTCTCTTTTTCTCAGGCACATATTTGTTAACTTCAGTAAAAAAAAAAAAAAAAAAAAAAAAAAAAGCTTATGTTAATTTTCTATTTTGTATTGCCATGCAATTAAATTAGCATGGTAACATTGCAGAGAAAATCTCTGTAGTATGAAGGTCATTGTTGAATTTTCAGTAGAAGTAAGAAAAGAAAAAGCCAATCAGAAAAACATTTGTGCTGTTTATTCCAGAAATGCCAGTTAATTAAGTCTCCAAAACTTAAATGTCTTTGCAAATAGCATTCAACTGTTATCAGACCCTAGTTCATTTAAAATTCCTCAGTATGATTCCAAAAACTTAAATGTCCTTGCAAGTAGCATTCAACTGTTATCAGACCCTAGTTTATTTAAAATCCCTCAGTATGATTCCAAAAACTTAAATGTCTTTGCAAGTAGCATTCAACTGTTATCAGAAAAAAAAATGTCTTTGCAAGTAGCATTCAACTGTTATCAGATCCTGGTTCATTTAAAATTCCTCAATATGATACTCAAATACACACACTGCTATTAAACTTATTGACGGTGGCCGAGTGGTTAGAGCATCTTCCTTGGGAGGGGGAGATTGTGGGTTCGATCCACATGCGCAAAATACCAAAGTTGTAAAAATAGTACTAGTATAGCTCCCTTGCTTGGCGCTCAGCATATAAGGGTAGTTATAGGACTCGTTGGCCTGGTGTCAGGATAATGTGACTGGGTGTGGTATCATGCCACATGTCTGCGGCGTGATGCTGCAGTATGGCAACACTATATCTGTCTCGAAGTAGACATCGTCTCCAAATGACTGAAATACTGTTGATGGGACCTTAAACCCTACGAACTGTATTAGAGTTAGAGATAAAAAAAAATCATACTTGGGAGCATTTTATATTTTCTTGAACATGGATCAGATGCTGCTGCCTAAACTGATTAAATGTCTGTTCTGTACAAACAGGGATGGGTAGTAAAGAAGCATTTGAGAATGTCCAACAGGGTTACCGCATGCCACGTCCCGACCTGTGTCCAGCCGAGATCTATGACGTGATCCTGACCTGTTGGAGCAACAATCCACCCTCACGGCCCTCGTTTGACTTTCTGAACACTTTCCTACATGACTGGCAATCCCCGTCATGACGGCCCGGCCATGTGTGTGTACATTGACAGGGCGGACTTGTGTGTCTGTGCGTGTTCTACATGAAAACCAAATTGTGATATGTGATTCAGCAGGCCCAGCCTGTGTTTCATACTGCCAGGAGAGATGACACAAACCTGTCTCCTGCAACCATGTGCCGCCCCGGGGGTTGGGAGCATTAAACATGGCATCACTACAGCAACGGCATCTGTGCTTTTCTTTCACAGTACTATTCCTTCCTCTCTTCATGATGATTTATAAAGTGCAGTCCACATTCTCCAGGAACAGAATGTGTATCTGTGTTCAAACGGAGTGTACAAGTGGACGCTAGGAAGCTCATAGGGAGTGGATCATCGCTTGTCCATTGCATGTTGTTTGTGTACTGTACAGTAGCTCCCAGCAGGTTCTAGCAGTGCTTGTAGGGAAGCGAGTTATGCTGAGTAGTGAAAAACTTTATAATCTCTCTGCATGTACACAGTGGAAATGGGTGTACAAAAGAAAACTTACACAAGAAATGCAAAATTTGAATTTTGTTCCAATTATTTTTCATTTATAGATAACACTTTGTAAAGTCAGTGATTGATAACACTTTGTAAAGTCAGTGATGAAAATGATTAATGGTTTTCATTTTGTGTATGTAGTAAAAGAGAGACTATGCTACTGTTTGTGAAAGAATTTGTAAGCTAGAAGTATTTTGATGAAAAGTCATTCAGTCGTTTACCTCGAAGAAACCAATGTTCGTGCATATTTGTTTTAAGTGTCCACACCATTTGTACTAAAAGCTTTTTTAACCATTTCATGAATGTCATGTTCACTCAGTTAAAGTTTACTTTGCTGTAAGCAGGATTTTTAAGGGGTTTTACACATTTTATTGACATTGTATCCAAACTCGAGAATAGTTAATTGAGATATATGGTTTCACCGTGAAGAGATCAAAATTGTCATCAAACTACTTGCGCATGAATATATTCAGTTTCTGATGGAAAAAAGGACTATTGGCTATTTATTACTTTCACCTCTGTTCAACCATCAAGCCTCAAAATTTCTCAGTGAAATTTAACTGACATGGTAGGTTGCAAGTAGTGTTTCTTGGTTTGAAATTGAGATCTCTTCCTGAAGCATTTGCATGGATGATTTCACAAAATACTGGAACAGTTCATTATGTCATTTAAAGGGTGCTGTGTGTGAATTCTTTACACTAAATGTGCAATTTTACTTAATTCAAGTGCTATAAGTTTACACAAGCAACTACAGCAGTTGTGGTCATTTCAATGTTTATCTTACCAAAGTAATTATTACCAAAGTAACTTTATTCAAATAAATTAACAATAATTTAATTTTAGATACTGCAAGGCAAATATACAGATAGAAGGTTAGAGAAGTCAGAAACTAAGAATTTTTTAGTTCTTTGAGTTCTATTGATAAGTTTGGGTTTTTTTTATGCCCCCGCCATGAAATGGCGATGGGCATATAGTGTTACACCTGTCCATGTGTGTGTGCAAGAAATCATGTCCTGGCTGTAACTTTATATGTGGTCATGTATTAAAATGACTTGGCACAAGTGAGCTTTAGGACAAGACGATGTGGCGTGAACAAGAACCAAGTTGTTAGCTTCAAGGTCAAGGTCACAGCAGCTGGTTGAGTTAAAAATGTGTGCATGCAGTCCTGTCCAGGTTTAACTTTTGTTGTGTATAGTCATGTTTTGATCAAACTTTGCCCAAGGGATTGTTAAGACAAAACAATGTGTCGCAAACAAGTACAAGGTTGCTAGATTGAAGGTCATAGTCACATCACTTGGTTGAGGTCAGGGTCACTTGATTTTGAAATCGTCTTCTTTTGTATTTCCAGTTCCTCATCATATTTACTGATGAAAATATCAATCAATCTAATAAACAAAATGGTGGGGCATCTGAGTTCTGTGGACATATTTCTAATTCAGTTGTTCATTATATAAGGGTATCATTCCAAAAAAATAATTTTGATGGAAATAATTTATCTTTTACACAAACACTTCAATTTTTGTTCACTGCCATTTATCTTTTTTTTTTTTTTCCTCGTTTTTTTTCTCCTTGTTTTTTGTTTAACTTAGTTTATAACCATGATGTAAAAACCAAATAAAATGTCAGTTGAGAGAGAGAGTGAAGTCTGTTTTTCTGTTGATAAATATTTTGTTCATGTGCCAACTTTATTTTCAAAGCAGTCATATTAAAAACTAGTTATAAATTTGATAAAAGTTGTATACTTTCTGCAAAATTAGAAAAAGAAAAATGTATCAGTGATTCATTTCATTCCTAATACGTAATGACTTGAAAACAAGTATAAAAAGTTGCAAACAGAAGTCATGTATCAGAATTCATTCACCATCATTGATTGATGGAATGATCCATTTCTTACATTTTCACGTACTGGTGATGTCAGTGCAACTCTATGAGTATCCTTGACTGATATTATTTTTACATTGTTTGAATACATTATGAATGGGTCCCACGTTAACAAAGCAGGGTGTCATGTTTATAATACTGTCAATATTTTTAATGTTTGTATTTGATCTGATTTTACCCATGTCTGATAAATGGCAATCATATGTGATTAAAAGAAAAGACGCATTGAAGAAAGACACACCTACTTTCTGGACACGCCCACCTGTCTAGCCACTGGATCCCCATCCTGGATCTGAAAGGGGTGAATTTTGTCTGAGTGACAGGAACAAGATACTTGTGTTCTGCAGAGGCCTGTATTCACAAACAGTTCTCAAGTGATCTTTGATTCCATAAAGTAAGGATTTATCTTATAAGGTCAGAGGGTGAACATGGTAGCCAGCTAGTAAGTTTGGATCTGAATCAGACAGTCATGAGGTGGAATCCTAATGATGGCAGGATCATTTCATTTAATAGATTAGACATGGAACTGGAATGAGCCTTTGTATAAAGACTATGTTTTCAGCCTGGCTTGAGAGAAACTCAGTTTGAGATTTGTTTGTGAATACAGACCCTGTTGAAGCAATGATACTGTACACAGTTGTGGATACTGGCAGGAGTCAGGTGTGTGTTTCTTCAAGGCAGTGTCTCTCTTGTGCCTCACTATTCATCAACATTTAACCTGCAATACAGAGATGGGTGAGGAAGTTTTGTCTTGAGTATATTCTTGGCTTGCAGGGGTCAAAGTTCTGCTGGACAGTTTGTAGCTAGAATCCGGTTGAATTCTCAAGAAAGATTGGGATTTAAAAATGAGAAGCTTGTTAATTATTTCAGTACAATTGAAAAAATAATAAATCATGAATTATCTCATTTGAATAGAGGATTTCTTTCTCACTTCAGTCTTTTTTCATGTGTATACAAGATTAATTCAGATAAATAAAACAGAGTCAGCATGTAGACGTAAATAAAAAAAAAATAAAAAAAATAGATGTTTATTTTCTGATAACAGATTTGTATTTATAATAACCCAGCAGCTACTTGGGTATTTATAATGAATATTTCCTGTAACCTAGGGACTTAACTCTAGACAAAACCCCCATTTCAAGTTTGTACCCATAATGAGTACAGTATAATGGTGTAGAGTTACTTTCCCATCGCTCTATGTCAAGTTCAGAACTTATTTGTATCTTAACGAGTTAAAGTATCATTAATGTTAACATTCTTCAATATCATGAAGTAACATTTTTACAACTTTTTTAAAATAACAACTTATGTCATCATTGAGATTTGTTAGTAGAAAGGCTGTGCATGTCTACCTACAGATACATCAAGTAAGGCTGGATTACTTGTGAGACTTACAAGAAACACAAAATTGTATCAAAACTTACCTATAATATCCGTCAGTCTGCATCATTTCATGCATATATTTATTAGTTACGGTGTTTTCAATTTTGTAGTCGCCACTGTTAATGGATGCGCGTCGTCCCTCGATATATCCCTGAATGTTAACTTCCATCACATTGCAGCATACCCAACTATCGACCACCTACTACAAGGTTATATTAAAAGTAACTTTGTCTTGGCCAGTGTTATCATACTTGTTATTGACATTACATAGACCTTTAAACATCTCATCCCTTCATCTGTAGATACGCCATTGACCACGCAGAACTTGTATAGGTTGAAACATATATAGACCATCGTGTTGATCATCATTGTAGAGTAGTTAACAGTATTTGCACCTCACCTGTTGGGTACCATGAAGTGCAGGAGTGGAGGGCCAGTTTCATTTTTCTCATGATCGATTTTTCGCAGATAATTTCTCAAAACTTGTAGCCATTTCTACAGGTTACATCCATGTAGATGGGCATTCTGGGGTCAGTTTGAGCATTTTGTGTGGAAAGTGGTCCTCCGTCCATTTTTTTTTTTTTTTTTTTTTTTTATTATTGTTATTTTTATTCAGAAGTCAATCATGGATTCTTACGTTTATATGAACTCCTCAGTTCAGAGTATTAAGACTCTCACCATGTTTCTCAGGGCTTCTTATTCAAACAGTGCCTGTCCCTCTTGGTGGAACCCCTCTCTACCTCCTCCTCCTCTCTCCTTTTGACCCTCAACTCTTAGTTTTCCCCCAGCAACAGTTTTTCAACGTTTGCCAATTTCAGTATATACCCTCAGTTGACCCCAGTGCCAATCTGACTTCAGTACCATTTGACCCATGTATATACAGCTCTCATGATCAAGAGTTGGTTAAGGGGCCTTTAAATCCAGTTTCCGTTAGTTCTGAAAGAGAGATTGTGAAACTGGACCCAATTAAGGCTCTATTACACTTTCATTTATAGTGATACATCATTTCACATCAAGCTGACGTTTAAGGGTTGTGCAATTAGAGGACAAAAAACTTTAACATTGTCCTGTTGATCACTACATTTCTGATGTTTGTTTTTTAGCATAAATACACATATATTGTATTAGTTAGACATGGACACTATGATAATGATGGTAGTCATAAGTGATGAACATTTTATGCCCCTGCTTCATTGAAATGCGAGCTGTATAGGAATCAAGTTTTTGAGTCCTGCCATGACCTGTCTTACACTCGCATTACATGGGGGTAATAATCACCACAAGTCATAGCGCTAGTTATGACATTAACTTTGTAAAATTGTCAGATTATATACAAAAAATTAATGAATTTTTTTACCAAGCAATTCTTGTTTTCAGCAAATTGACTTGATCTGTATAAATGTTGATGCAGTTACCGGGATTAATCTGTCCAGTAGATTTGTAACTCTTATATTGGTAATTGTTTAATAGTAATGTAGCTTAAGAAGAGCTCATGTGTTTAGTCTAATCAACAGCTTTTTAAATGTGTATTTTTTATTTTGTTGTTTAAATTTTTTCATGTTGAAAAAATGACTAACAGGATTTGCATTTTATAAGCCAGGTAGAGATGTTATAAATGAATGGCAGAAACTGTGAGGATGATGATCCTTGTAGATAAAGTGGTTATAGTGTTGATGTACATATTCTAGATAATGATGTTGCCTTGTGTTCAAGCATGTGGCATTGTAAACAGATGTAAACTTATTGTTTTTTCTTTTTCATAAATTAAATAATTTGCAACTTTGTTGTTAAAGGTTGTTAAATAGATTTTTGTTGACATTTATCTGTGCATGAATTAGTGTGGGTCTCGTGTCCAGTTTGTGATTGTTTATGTCAAGTTCAAGTTCATCAGCACTTTCAGATCAAGGGAATTAACTTGAAAAAAAAAATGGGTTCACTTAAGTTACACCAGAATTACTGCCCTTGAATACTTAAGAAAATTATTAGAGAAGTTATTTATAATTTGAATTTGCCTTTGCACTTTTTCTTTGATCTTTATTCATCACCTCTTCCTTATGCTGTGCATACAGATAAGTTTTCTTATTGTTTCTCTCAAATATGTCCTTTTCTGTATAGTACAAACCAAAACATCATATAAATTACTAATTATTTACTTGAAAATACAACAGCTGTACTTCAAACTGTAGCTAAATGTTAAGTTTCCTTGTCAATATGATCAGGTCTTGAAAAATATATGCATGTATATATTAACATTAACATCTTTGTCTGGCAGATATTTCTCTGCATTTTTAAATATTTTTTTGATATTGATAAATCTTTAAAAATACACTTTAATCAGTGAAAAGACTATTATGGATGGGAATAAATGTTTTTATTGCATGTAACGGTACTTAATTAAAAAAAAAATTATATTTGAAATATTTCTAGGGAAAAGCAAGGTACACTTTATGTCCAGTGATTCAAGTGAATTGAGGATACATATTAAAGCAGGGTTATTGTTTAGAACATTTATTACTCTTATTTCTGTGAATTAAATTTTGGTGTGTTGTTGCTTCAAGTGTAAATTTATTGTGTCTTTTCAGAGACACATGTCATCGAATGTATTGAATTTTGAGTTTTCACAGCAATATTATTGCGGCTGTACTGGGACTTCAAATTGTCTGTTTTCTTTAAAAGAATTTGTGTGTATGGTTTTGTGTTGTCAGACATTTCTCTTTTACAGGTGTTAGGGCATTACATTTTTTACACACTCTTGAGGAGTATTTAGCAGGTAACTTAAGTTGTTTTGCTTTACTTAGGTGATTAAATCTCCATTTTTTGTTTTATGTGCTTGTCAGTAGAATCTTTTTAAAGCTTGATATTTGTATTTCCTTGTCAAGTTAAGATTTCTGTTCTAGGAATCAGTAAATCAGCTGTTTGTTGTTAACATCACGTTTTCGTGGTTTGACTGTCAGTCAAGGTACACATTTTTAGCTCACCTGAGCCAGAGGCTCAAGGTGAGCTATTGTGACCGGTCTTCGTCCGTCGTCCGTCCGTCCGTCGTCCGTCCGTCGTCCGTCCGTCGTCCGTCCGTCCGTCGTCCGTCAACATTTTGCTTCAAACGACATCTCCTTCTAAACTACTCACTGGATTTTGATAAAACTTCACTGGAATGTTCATTATGGGGCCCTTTTCCAAAGTTGTTAAAATTATTTTGATTGGTCAAAAATCTAGGTCACAGGAGCTAAAAATAGATTTTAAAAATGAAAATTTTAAAAATCTTCTTCTCCGAAACCACAAGGCCTAGCCTTTTGATTTTTGGTATGTAGCATGATCTTATGACTCTCTACCAAGATTGTTCAAATTATGGCCCTGGGGTCAAAATTGACCCCGCCCCAGGGGTCACTTGATTTAACATAGGCTAATATAGGAAAAACTTGAAAAAATCTTCTTCTCCAAACCACAAGGCCTAGCCTTTTGATTTTTGGTATGTAGCATGATCTTATGACTCTCTACCAAGATTGTTCAAATTATGACCCTGGGGTCAAAATTGGCCCCGCCCCAGGGGTCACGTGATTTAACATAGGCTAATATAGGAAAAACTTGAAAAATCTTTTTCTCAGAAACCACAAGACCTGGAGCTTAGATATTTGGTGTGCAGCATTATCTAGTAGATCACTACGAAGTTTGTTCAAATCATGGCCCTAGGGTCAAAATTGGTCCCGCCCCAGGGGTCACCTGATTTTACATAGGCTAATATAGGAAATACTTGAAAAAATCTTCTTCTCAGAAACCACAAGGCCTGGAGTTTAGATATTTGGTATGTAGCATGATCTTATGACTCTCTACCAAGATTGTTCAAATTATGATCCTGGGGTCAAAACTGGCCCCGCCCCAGGGTCACTTGATTTAACATAGCTATATAGGAAAAACTTGAAAAATCTTCTTCTCAGAAACCACAAGGCGGTTAGATATTTGGTGTGTAGCATTGTCTTGTGGATCCACCAATTTGTTCAAATCATGACCCTGGGGTCAAAATTGGCCCCGCCCCAGGGGTCACTTGATTTAACATATGCTAATATAGGAAAAACTTGAAAAATCTTCTTCTCAGAAACCACAAGGCCCGGGGTTTAGATATTTGGTGTGCAGCACTGTCTAGTAGATCACAACCAAATTTGTTCAAATCATGGCCCTGGGGTCAAATTTGGCCCTGCCCCAGGGGTCACTTGATTTAACATAAGCTAATATAGAAATAACTTGAAAATTCTTCTTTTTAGGAAACTAGAAAACACATGGCCTGGCATTTAGATATTTGGTGAAAATATTGGCCCCTCCCCAGGGATCACTTGATTTTACATAGACTTATTTTGGAAAAAAATCTAGAAAAATTTCTTCTCAAAAACCACAAGGTCTGGAGTTTAGATATTTGGTATGTAACATGGGCTAATAGACCTCTACCCAGTTTGTTCAAATCATGACCCTGGGGTCAAAATTGGCTCTGCCCCAGGGGTCACTTGATTTTACATAGCCTAATGATATCAGGTGAGCGATCTAGGGCCATCATGGCCCTCTTGTAATAAGAGTATAGCTTTTCTGTCAAGCACTTCTTGAATTCATCAATAATTGTTATATGTCCAAAACATTAGCAGCTTTTTACAATGAACTGGTATCTCATTGTCACTAATGTATTATACAGCCAAAAGAAAAAAGCCAATGGTCATTGTGAAGTTTTGAGAAGTAAATTTGAAGATGTAATCATGGATACAGTGCACGAAAATTGTCATAAAAAATATTATTAAAAGTTCATGTGTATTTATATACATTTTAAAAGCTTAAAATGTGCACTGCTCTTATTTAGCTAGGTACACAAACAAGTTGAAATTACAGCATATAACATTTTTTTTTAAATGTAACCAAAAAAGGCTGGACAGGAAAATCAAATTCATATTAAGTTAAAATAAACCTTTATTTCATATGGTGTTGCACAAAGCAGATAGTCTGAATTAAGTGAAGATCGTTCTCGGCTATACAACATTTGCTTAATAAAACAAAACCATTTTTTTGCCATATGTTGCCATCTTTTTCTCAAAACTTTTCCTCCTATGCATCCATTTTCTAAGGTGTCAAGTTCAGCTATGTTATTTCATACCAGATTTATTTAGTTTTTGAAATTTACAGTCTGGTTCCATCCATTATACTGCTGGCATGTATTGAGTCTAAGTTAACACAGTAGGAAACTATCTTGTATCCCACATTGTTTATATTTACCCCGGTACCTGTCTCAGTTTTGATACTTTTGGATCTTGGTCTGTTTTCATGAGTACAGGTATTGCCTGTGAATTGCAGTATCACCCATGAGTTAAAAATTTACATGGTATATTAGAGAGAAATAAAAGACCTGGTGTATCAAAGTGTGTCAAATGCAGGACCAGTGTTAATCACATGCAGCTCTATATCTGATAGGTAGTGCCTCCAATATGACTAAAGTATGGTTGATGGGATGTTAAATGGAAACAAACAGTATAGGAAAATTTCAAGTTGGAAAGATTTGTGAAACGGGATCAAGATAACAGTAAAGAGTGGATATGTGCCAGCGGTATGTGAATGGGACATGTGCCCACTGTCTTTGATTGCTCAATCAGCTTTAGTTGTGATGTCATGGGTCTGCCTAGAGTTGTGTAGATTGTGCTGTGTATCTCAGTAGGTGATCATGTACTTTTGTTTTTTTTTTGTTTTTTTCATTGTCTTCTTAAATTTGTTATTATGTCAAGCTATGCTGTTGATAAATGATAAAATAAATGTAAACTGAAATATTCTTTTTGTGTTTTCTGTTTTATCTCCGAACAGGAATTATATGGACGGATGTTAAAGACCGTTTTATTCCATAATGATTCAGTCTTAAAGAAAATACAAAATAGCATTGACATATTGTAGACTAATACAAATGGTTCATAACGTACAAATATTTGCTGTAAAATAAGTTTAACACATTGATAATGTTGATCAAATTTCGCAATTCAGTATTTTGAATGTTTGTCAAAATACTCTCAATGTTTACACTTACGAGTGTATATTTCTGAAGACGGTCTGTACTGAACCCATGATCCGGAGTTGTGAAACCTGCCTCTTGACTATCCCGCTCCTACAAAATGCCCTCTTATTGGTTTTTGAATTAATGGTTGGCCGTCAAAAAAGAAAAAATGTAAACCGCTCCCGTGGCCTAGTGGTTAAGGCATCCACTTCGGGAGCGGGGTCGAAGGTTCGATCCCCGGCAGAGGATCGTTCGAATATGGCCGGTTGTGAGCCGCCAGCTAGTTAAGTAATGGTTACCGGTAGTCTTCCTGCCTGGTGCCTGGCATATAGGAGGAGACTGGGAAGGTACTTGTGAAAGCAAAGAGGTGTCTCATAAGTCGAAATTGGCTGGCTAAAATAAATATTAAAATAAATGACACTAAAATAAACACTTTACCTTTCATACGATTACAGACACTTACATGTATATACCAAATACCGTATACTTGTGTTCTCTTGGACACTTGACAATTACAATGATTGTTCATACATTAATGAATTAAAATGAAAAATGTTGCAAAATTAATTTTCGTGAAGTTTTAGTGGCTTGGCGACGCGTGTTGATACAGTCTGGCGGCCTAGGCTGGCTTGAAATTCGTCGATGCGAAGATAATTTAGCCATATAATCAAAAGTAAAGTTAGATCCCGGACACAGACATATCCGAGTAGAACCACCGACCCAACCAGCTGAAAATCCGAATGAAAGAACCACAATGAAACCCATGAGGCGAAGAGACTTTAACGGCCACGGAGCCCTACCAGACTATGTAGAATGTGTATTTGGTTAATGCACACCAAAATATGCAATAATTAAAAGTGATATGAAATTATGCAATAATATAAAATATACCTACCGTAATTACCTCGGCCCTGTGACCAAAGTGCGGAAATCCTCCTTGCTATGTGGCCTTGACCTGTTATTACCGTACAGCCGTAATGGACATGATATAAAGTTTTATTTACCTGTTGCTAACGTCTGACTATTGGCATAATGTGACACATTTTCATTAGTTTATACTCAAACTTTGGACCTTTAGCTTTTTGCGGTAAATTCATATCTTTCTCTGTTTTATAATATTACTAACGTTACATGTATATGAAGATCATAGTCGGACCTTAAATGAGCCGCTCTCGGCACGATATGCTATTTTGGTACTAGTTGTCTCGCCAGTATAGGGGGATAGTACGAAACCGAAAGTAGAAAGATATCACAAGTTTCGGGTACACAAATGTGAAAAAAAAAATGAAAAAGTTCAAAAAGTATCATATCACGGAGCTACATTAAAGGTAATTTAAATCTCTTATCATATAAACTGTTAAAAATTAAATAATTATAGCACCTTTTCAAGACTTTTCTTCATTTGGTTCTACTATGGTGCGACACTTTAATTTCATAATTGTAATTAAATTAAAAAAATCAGACCGGCTTTCATATTTGGTTTTTGTATATATTTTTTTTTATCATAATCGAGACCTTTATAAACATTTGAATCCATGCTAAAATCACCATGTGTGTAATTAAATATATTAAAACGTCATTTACTGACCTGTTGCTGTTAAAAAATTCCATTGACAAACTTACGTGCATGTATTTGTAATTGGAATTATGGAACATTTTTCACAAAGAAAAGAAAAAAGAAAATATATTTTTGCTGTATTGTTTTGGAACCATTCGAAACATTTCCCGTTCCTTAATATTAGCCTGTCAGTCTGAGTATTCATATATTTAAAACAAGACCTAAACCCAGGGTTTAGGTCTGTGTTTAAAAGCATTGCCATAGCCTGGAAAATAAAATGTTTTACTGGGAAATGAAGACAGAAATCCTAAGTATCGCTACTCATGCTGATAATTGAGTGTATGTCAATTCCCTAGTTCAAAATCAATTTTTAAACTAGGGGATTTTTGAGCATTTCCTTGATAAATTACGACACAGTCTCCGACTAACGATGAAACAAAATACAAACGTGCCATTTCGTAAAATTTATACATTTGCTATGATTAATTGCACTGACAGGCTAATTAGGATAAGAAATAAGAATGATATATATATATAGCATTGCTCTTTTGTTTTAAACTCGCGCCATCAATATAATTCATGAAAGGTTTAGATTTAAAGTAATGAGAACAAAGCATTTTTCTTATACATGATTCTACGTACAAAATCCAGCACCCTGTTGCTATAGTAGATTTGTTTTGTTCCGGCGGGGTAAAAATGTAATATGGTCTTAAACCAGGATTTTGTAACGTAAATAGTTATGAATTAAATAGCATAGCAAACTCTTTACATCACATTTTGGAATTATTTTGATGGGCGTGGTTCAAATCTTATGATATATTTTGGTATTATTTCTACATTAAAGACCGGCTCATAACTGTTTAGTCATACCAGGGACTCTATATAACATGTAGGCTTGCAAAAATCTCATGTCAATGCAACACCAATGAAATGAAACTTCAGAACGTCCTTTACTTTTTTTTCCATTTTACCATTTCCGGTCGATTTAAAACGTTAATCCGAGATCGTTGTCAAAAGTTACCTTGAAATATTAAATGATTCAAAATAATTATTTAAGATGTAGCAATTGGTGAAAGAAAGTATTGTCAATAATCATACAAAACTATTTAGGGGTCCTCTATGGGGTATGTTATTGTTAATTACATGAACCTGTAAATTCTATTGTAAAGTGACAGTTGTCATATTATCATACTCCACGGAATATACTTTTTTTTTTCAATTTATTTATAAGAATGGCTAAAATGGAACCAAACGTAATGCAATATGAATGCGTATTTATTTTTTATGAAGATTTAAAATAGCACATATTGAATAGTAACACATTGAAGTTTATACATTACATAATACAATGATACAAATAACACAATTCAAGTTTATTTATTTTCTATAATAAAATATTAATTAATAATCATTGACATATACAAATATAGCACATTTTGGAATAGTATCACATTGATATAATCATTGAAATCATATTTATTCATTTAATATGATAAAATAGTAACACAATGATACAAGTTATACAAGCAATGAAATTCACGTTTATTTATTTATTTATTTATTTATTTATTTATTTATTTATTTATTTATTTATTTATTTATTTATTTATATTTGTTGTTGTTGATAGACAGAATAGAAGCAAAACAGAAAAAGCACATGTTGAAATAGTAGCACATTTATCATACATCACCTTAACAATGCCTGTAGATGAAGCCATTTAATGACTATTTTACTAATGATAATATTGTCCTCCTTAAATGTTTAAAATCTAGTATGTTTCATTATATCAGTGAATTTTTACATGTGTCCGCAGAAAACAGTGGGGGAATTGCCCGCAGAAAACGGGAGGGGGGGGGGGGGGGGGGGGACCCTGACGCTCGAAATTGAATGTAGGTGAATATTCGGCACACTTTCAAGTAGGGGTCTTACGCCACTATTGGTGCTAGATGTCTTCGTTGTATAAATATTTTTTTGCTATAAATGTCATATGATATTTAATGCAATAAAATGTATGTTATGTTATGTTATAAACAGATGTCTGGTGACACTTCTGGTAACCAATTAACAAAGTGAAATGACACTTACCAACTTACCTATGTATATGGTGGCAGAAAATCAATTAATCAACTTACTAATTAATAAATCAAACATAATAACCCAATCTTAAGGCCTCTGCGTATGCACACTTGAGTGTATATTCACTAATTACAATGCGTTCATTAAACAATTATCAATCAATCTATATATTCTCAGAGATGTGAAAACCTAGATGTACCTCCGTGATATTCTGCTGTAAAACACAATTCAATTTTGACTAAATGTGAATATATTTTTCATTAACGCTTATAAATATCTGTGAATGTCACGTAACATTAATACGATAAATTTGCAATGTGAATATCAAATGGCTCGGCATTTAAGGTAGCTTGCAAATTCAACCTAAACACTTAAAATATGTACCGGATTCCAGAAAACAATAATGTATGCCTATCTATATAATAATAATAATAATAATAATAATAATAATAATAATAAAATAATAATAATGATAACATAATAGACATGTGCCGTCTTTGGCAGGCGCACCAATTTAATACGATCCCGGATTTTCTGTAGACGATTCCGTCCCCCCCCCCCATCACCCGCAGAATAAACCTAAAAATAACGTTGTGCGGCAAATCCAACATACTTTAAAATATATTGACACACGGATGTATGCCACTTTCCTGATGAATAACCTAATATGCGAAGATGGCATCTTAAGATGTTGTCTTGAATAGTTCTATAATCAACATGACCCATACTAACGGTATTTATCGATAAAGGGATAGAAATGTGTCAGTATCTAGTGGGTGGGGTACTGTAAACAAACTCAGAACTACCCCAACTACCTGTTCAAACTGGAATGCAACCTCCCCTTTTGTCAATTTGACGTTCAGTGAGCAAATGGGAGTCATTGGATCAATCCAAGGCTGCGACATGACAAATTAATCGGACACAAAGTTCGAGACCGATGGTTACTTAGAACCTAAGTTATCCTGGAGTATCCAGTTCTCGCCAGCATAAGTTATTGTAAGAAAAATGAACAAACAGTCCCTGACTTGTATACTAAATATATTATCAAATGCATCAAAATCTTTCATTTAAATGTAATAAATTCCCAATCACTTGATGGTAATTGAGAAAAAAATAATGTCAAAATCCAATAACAGTCAAAAATAGTATTTCAAAATCATTAAATGACATCTTGAGTTTTCGATAGTGAACTCAAAATGAGTCGGTCACAAGTATCGTGCTCATACAGAGACAAAATCTATAAACAACTGTTGCAGTGAAGTTATGTGTTCTTCCTTATAGCACAGATAGGTGTGCAAAATTTAAGATGATCGAAATGAGAACAAAGAAACCTATCACACTCACAGCAGGCCTGGATCCAGCGGGGGGGGGGGATTATGGGTCGTTTCACCCCAATTCCTTTTCGCCCTTATGCGCTTTCGCCCTATACCATTTCACCCAAAAATGTGAGTCTGTTCGCCCTATTGTTATTTTGGTGGATTTGAATGAAATTATATATAAATGTTTGTGTATTCGGTTGTACTATTTTATGTATGTATGTTTGAATGAGTATGTATTCATATTCCATTTATCATATTTAGTCATTTTTGTGGGTTATTTTTTATATAGCAAATTTAGATGTATGCTATTTTTTTATTAAATTTATCAAATAAATGATAGATAGATAGCATCTTTCTGACTCTGTCTCACTCTTTCTGTCTCTGGTATCAAGATAAAACAAAAAGTAGGATAAAGTTAAGTTAATATTTTATTTACATGTCAACATATCTTTCATGGTGTAAAAAAAAGTACATTATTTATACATTATTTGCATTTACATATATTTATGATACACTATCGCAGCGACGGTAAACCCCAATACAACAACAACATTTATGATACATTTATACTCAGTCCATGTTGGGTCTGTACAATCTGGACACTTCCTTCAGGAATTCGGTGGTTGACAGACTTCCGTCCATGTAGCTGTTCCATGCTTTGTGGATTTCTTTGTCCAGGGTCGTGTATACGGAGGAGGTTTCCCGGTGAAGATCACTGGACTGGATGATCATATCCACCATGTCGGCCTCAGTGTCGGAAGTCCAGCATGCCCAGCAACGGTGTTCAGCTTATTGTGCCATCCTGAAGAATAAAGAAGATAAAATGTGTGTGTGTGTGTTAAGGTGCTGGCACAGGAATACTGCGAGGTGCTGGCACTAGAGAGGCATCGCGGCGAGGAGCTGGCGATCTCGTAGCACATGGTTGACAAGTGAATTCCAGTGATCCACTTTTCCTAGCTGCTGCATACTCTGCTAAGGAGATTCCTGCAAAGAATCGAAAATAACATAACTAGCATTTTCCTTCATTAACAAAAAAATTATTTATACATATGTTTTAACTTGGCAGATTATTTATGGTCTATTATTAACTAATAAAATCTATTAAATATATTGAGTATTATCTGCAAAGTTGCTATAAATTGACAACATATATAGGAAAGAACTATGCAAACTGATTAAATAATTGCTTTGATTGCCAATTATTTCTTTAATTAGTATGTGTATGTATCAGTATGTGTTTGCAAAGTAAGTCTTTTGAATCTGATCAAGTAATTGTTAAAATCAAATAAGAATATATCTAATCATGATTAATAAAACGTGTTTCCTAGTGCATATTTTTTTTCTAAAAATACAAAATATTATCAAACATCTTAAAACTTTTGTTTTAATTATTCATTTGGATCATTTTGCTGTGTACTTTGAGAAACATATTATTACACACACTTTTGACGCTTGTCAATTACATCTAACCCTGGTCTGGCATGTGTTCACACCTACGGCACGCGTGTGTTTTCAGAAGGAAGATGTCACCTTTAATATAATCATTACACCTATATACTTTGTACTTTAAACCTATACTTGTTGAATTAATAAAATTAAGCGCATTATTCATGCCTTGGCCAGGGAAACATACGCATAGCTTCCCGGAAGCTTCTGGGAAGCATTCACAGAGCTTCCGCGAAATATTTTTTTTTTTTCTCCGAGGAATCCCCTAGGCTTGGTGATGTCTCAAAGTTCAGCGACCTTTCTTTGACACATTCAAGATCTTTTGATCTTCCTTGAGGCACCTAGGATGGTTCGATACAACGATACATACCCTAATCTGTGGGATATTCCCCCGATTTGTTTCAAATTCTGTTAAGCTCCGGGGCACCTTCCCCGATCATCGGAGAAATTTCCCGAGCATCAGATGCCATCCCCAAGGCCATTCATACCATAGCTGAAACATCAATGAACGTTTCAACGAACCAATCCCAAAGCTTCTCATGGGACTCCTCCGTCTTTTTGGCTCAAAGATCTGCTGCCATCGAGAGAAAATTTGTGTATTTTCACATCGATGATGATTTTCTTCAGTGAGACCTAGGCATTAGATATGTGGTGTTCAAGTTTCCAATAATAAAAAAAAACTTCACTTTTATCCCAGATACCCTTCAGAATGCATCTCTGTTACACTAAAAACTTTTTTTCTGGGGGGAGCATGCCCGGACCCCCCTAGCACTCACATCACATTCAGATCTTGGCCCCCTAGTGGAAAAAATCTGGATCTGGGCCTTTCACAGTGTCCTTTTTACTATAGAGTGCCCTCCGAATTGTAACTGGGGGTACAGTTGCTGTTTTGTATCTTTTCATATAAAGAGTCCCTACAATTTTACAATACATGGCCAATTTTGGGGGTAAAAAATCCAAGCTGGGGGGTAAATGGGCATGCTGTATTGTCATTATCAAGTGAGAATTTTGGTAGATTAGTAACAACTATGACTTTAAACAATAGGTTTGTTGAGAAGTGTATTCATAGTTAAACATACACAATTTTAAGAACAGATTTTGGTTTATATAAATCAGTCATTGTGTTATCAGTATATTTTACGAGTGGTTCAAAAAAGGATAAAAAGAAGCATTAGGGAAATGGTATAAAATTGGTACTTCTTTATTAAATGAATGTTTTTATCTGTTTCCCAAACAATTTCAATAAAAAAACAAAAAACAGTTTGGAAACAAGGATCAATCAATTTTGCCAATTGATGATGGTTTCCCTGTAAACTTACACCAATTTGCTCGTATTTATGTCCAAAACCCATTTCCTATATAATTCATATATTTGGCTTGTATTTATGTCCAAAGATTACTTGGCTGAATTCCTTTCATGAAATCAATGACGTAAAAAGAATTTTTAACAATGTGACAATCTATGCAAGATTTAATTGTGACAGTCTCTGTTTACAGTGACTATGGCATAGGGCTTCAGGAAATTGTTAAGAAAATAGAATATAGTAACATTATTATTTTTAATTCAGAGGGCCCCATCCAGTGGAAAAAAAATAGCTGTTTATGATTTTTTGTCCTGGCAGTGAAGATGTCTGGTCAGCCTGTTCTGATGGTGCTGTACACTAACGATGCCATGGAGGTGCGGTATTCGGATGGTGCCCGGCTCCATGTCCTGCCCTGTGGAACTTCATTCTCCTACCACACCAGCCAGGAAGCTCACCCTGTGCATGGTTTGTATCCCAGCACGGTTTATACTTTGGTTGGTATTTTTTTCTCTACCAGGCCTGGTGGCTGAGTGGTTAGAGCGTTCTCCCCGGAATCAGGAGGTCATAGGTTCAATCCCCAGCCATGACATACCTAAGTTATAAAAAATGGCTCTGGGAGCTATAATAGCTCCCTTGCTTGGCGCTCAGAATATAAGTGTAGTTCTAGGACTGGTTGGCCCGGTTTCAGGATAATATGACTGGGTGTGGTATCATACCACATGTTGACGACGTAATACTGCAGTGTGGCAGCACTATATCTGTCTCAAGTAGGCATCATCTCCAAATGACTGAAATACTGACTGGGACTTAATGTACCAATAAACAAACAATTTTGTTCTCTTACACAGTTAACACAATTTGAAAATAATAACAGGGCATCTAGTAGGGTCAGATGGCAATTTTACACAGGTTTGAATTGAATGCAACAGATTTTGTCACTAAATGAACTGATAACTACATTGATGATAATTGGAGGGCCGTCCTATAACTATTTTGAGTGCATATAGCAATAGAAGGAGATGGATTAATTTCATGGTCAGCCCTCTATGTATGCAAAACTTTCTTAAATTTTTTTTTTTTTGTAATGGGATTATATATTTGATGGGGAATATTGGTCCCAGATACATTTTGTTTTGGCTTTTGGCCAATCTGTATCTGAAGAATAAAATAAGAATTTTATTATAAAGGAAAAAAATCTGTTTCCTGGAGGCACAATTTTTTTCTTAAAACAGTTTTAAGTACATTACATACATGCAAAGATCAAAATTTCAGGGATGACATCCATACAACAGCGATGCTGCTTTGTTACTAGTGACTACAGAGAGATGGTGCTGTCAGCGTTAGACTTCCGCAATAGGTTTGCAGAGAGACCATACCTTTGTGAGGAGATGATGGAGAAGGACCAAGTTGTGGTAAGCTCATGAATATTCACGGTAACATTTATGGATCGATGAATATTAATAAAACTGATCCTTAAATGGTATATGAAACAATGGATTTTTCATTTATGTGCAGACTGTAGAATCTGAGCTTCAAACAGATAAGACTCTGATTAGACAGCTAATCTGAGTCTGCATTGTTTGCCAATATTTCAAAATAAGTTGATGTAAAATTAAGCCTAACCAGGGATGGTGAAGCCTCAAGGGATGACATATTCCCCACCTCCTGGAAAAAAGTTAAGAATTGCACATTTTCTTGTCTAAAGTTTTACTTACGAGTTTGGAAAGAGAAGCTGAATTTAACACCTATTGTGTCCATATTGTAACTCCTGTCATGGTAAAAATAAAAATATATGATTCCTATTGTGCTAATGGATAAAGTTTGGATAACACGTTCTGTAAATATGCATTCATAAGCTACTCTAGTGACCATTAATTACTTAATATATAAACACTTTTTATATTAACATATTCATCCATAATATAAATATAAAAAATAGATTTGCAGTTCAATCTTTAATCAAACACCTTAACAATAATTTTTACTATAAGAACCCTTTCTTTTTCTAACAGAATCTGTATGCGTCTATAAACAATATAGCCTGGCCCAAACACCAGGATCCCCAGCGTTGTGAACGGTTGGCAGACGGCAGTGTTCGAATCACCTCAGAGGACGAGTTTGCAAGCTTAGTACTATCTCCGCACAGGAAAGACTTTACAGTGTGTTATCTGTCTCTCCTCAGCCAGGAGAAGACAAAGGAGAGAACACAAACCAGGAAAAATAAATTCTCTGTACAGAACTCGCAAGCAAATGTAGATAGTGCAGAACAGCATAACTTAAGTAGTGAGTCTAAAAAGTCAGATACATCTGACGAGGTGGTTAACATTATGCAAGACAGGCCCAGACATGTTGAGGGTGTGGCTAAGGTTTGTAGAGGCGTCCAACAAGAGCGGGAAGATCTGAACATATCTCCGATCACCCAAGCTAGCTGCACAGGAAGTCCTGGGGCAATCAGTAATAACAGTGGGAGTCCCATCACTCCAAGAAATGCTGTCACAGACAATGAGGCTAAGTTCAGGCCGTTTTCCACTCCTACTGAAGATTTAGAGGACGGGGCACCGGAATGTACACCCTATGGTGACACAGCAGTGTTTCAAAATTATGGAAGAAAGGGGGCACAGCATGTGGACCCTCTTCAGAAACGATTGCACGATGATGGGAGTTATATAGCTTACCATGATGATAAAGGACATAGAATAAATAATGACCATAGAAAATCGCAAGCTCTTGCTAAACATGCTCACAGTAGCAGTCACAGTGGCAGAAAGGCTTTAAGTGATAGAAATAGAGGTTGGGAGAACTCAGCCAGGAACGGTTTAGCAAGCAGTGAGAGATACCCTGGAGATGTGAGGTATGGGTATGGAGCAGGAGTAGGTGTGGGTGATTCCAGGGGGAAGGAAAATGACACGATAGTTAGCGGAAGTAGTGAGGGTAGTGGGGGAGGGGCCAAAGTGAGGAGGCAGTATTGTTGGGTGACACGGCATATTTCCTGTGACGAGTGTCCCCTAACCTGGAGCTACCCCCTCAAGCTGTGTAGAGAACTAGCGGAAAAAGGGAACCAGTCGTCAGATAAAGGTAACTGTAGTATACAGTCAAACTTTGGTGACTTGAACAGGCACGGGGAACCGCAATATGTTCTAGTTATCGGTGGTTTGACTCAAACGTGGTTAAAATGATTTACATATTATTGTTTTATTACTATGTCATCCCTTGGCACTGTTCGATTATAGCAGATAATCGTATTTTGACTTTTCTTATCCTAACATTGGTAAAAAATATAACATGTATCATTAAATTAAATAAATTTTCTTGTTATTCTTTCATTCTTCAAAAGTCATATAAATCCATAAAACACAGCAGACAAAATCATTTATCAAAGCATGAATATAAGTGATGATATTCATTTCATACACATACATTTACTCATACATCGGCCTATGTGCAAGTCATAACATTTTCTTTATACTATGTTTACTTTTTCTTTTGCAAAAGGAAAAGAATTTGGATAAATTGCCAATATAATATGCTAATATATATAAAGAATTGTAGGGCTGGAATATAGTGGTACAGCTGTATATTAGTCTTTAGTCTTGTGGTACAGGACTTGGTACATTTTTCTGTAGTTCTGATACATACCAAGTATAAATAAACTACGACCAAGTAAGGGGCTGATTTTGAATGAGAATATTTTATTGGTCAAGTGGCAGCTGTGTAGCCAATGAAATAAAGCATTCTATCTTGACAATGTTGTTTCAAAAGCTCTTCTATAGATGGTATTTGAATTATTGATGCTCCTCCATTCTACAAGTCATTCATATGAAGGGGCATCAAAAGATATTGTAGATTGCAAGGTTTTGTCAGGTTGATGTGCCTTTCAATATTCAAGAGAACTTGCATAAAACACCAAGAATAGTTATCAGTACTGTTCAGTCATTTTTGTCACACCCTACACTAAAACGAGGTGAGATGCGAGGTGTTTATCACCATAAGTGATAGTTGGACCATCACCAGGTTTGCTTCAGGATTTATTATTCACCTCATGACATATTTTTTGTTCTGCAAATTCTGTTGAATGGAGGCTAAATCTGGGATTGCTTTACAGTTGTCTTAACCCTTTCCCTCATATAGACTCATTTTGACGCACTCAATAGGTACCACATAAAGCCTGATCTGCAGAAAGCCAAACTCAAATCTTACCAAATTTAATTGTAAAATCCTCATTACCAGACCACTGAGGAGCAGCGAACAGCATAAAACCTGATCAGCCTGCGAGTTACTCGCAGGCTGATCTGGTTTTATGCTGTTCGCATAGGTCTTTTCATGGTGTCCTCTGTGAGGGAAAGGGTTAAACTTTTTAAAAGACACATATAATAAGTGATGAATAATCAATGTATAAATGATCAAAATACAGTTAGCCTTTCATTCCCTTTTTATTCAGATGATAATTTATTATTGTAGGGGTCTTTATACTATAGGGGTGGGGAATGAGCACCTTTTCTTTATATTTGAGAAACAGAAATTAGGGGAAAACTGCATGAATTTAAAGAAATGTTCAGAGGGTTAGATAAAGTGGGAAAAAGGTCACTACTTTGATTAATTATACCTCTATTTTTAAGCCATCATAGGTAGACAGCCATGTCATCTTCTCCCTTGTATGTCCACTTACGACAGGTTTGATTGTTAATGTATATATTTGATTTATAGACGCAACGGTGGAAACAAAGAACACATGTTCAGAAGGCAAGTTGAGAAAGCTACGGAAAGAGAAGTGTGCCTTTTCTGGAGTGCCCCACCCACTTCTCCGCAATTGTCCAGGGCAACACCTGCATAAAATGCAGCTGAAAAAAGTGTACAGCGATGGGAAGGACCCATTGGAGGATCCAACTTCCCTCTCCCAGGGGCCACTTAAGATTCTGCTAATAGATGGCATTGTGTACAGGTATATAGTGTAACATTGTTACAGGTGTCTAGTGTAACATTGTTACGGATATGGTGTACCATTATGTACAGGTATATAGTGTAACATTGTATGCAGGTATATAGTGACATTGTATACAGGTATATAGTGTAACTTTGTGTACAGGTATATAGTGTAACTGTGTCCAGATATATAGTGTAATATTGTGTACAGGTGTAAAGTGTAACATTGTGTACAGGTGTATAGTGTAACTTTGTGTACAGGTGTATAGTGTAACATTGTGTGCAGGTATATAGTGTAACATTGTGTACAGGTATATAGTGTAACTTTGTGTACAGGTGTATAGTGTAACTTTGTGTGCAGGTATACAGTGTAACTTTGTGTACAGGTATATAGTATAACTGTGTCCAGGTATATAGTGTAATTTGTAAGGTGTAAGTGTAATTTGTGTGTCCAGGTATATAGTGTAATATTGTGTACAGGTGTAAAGTGTAACATTGTGTACAGGTGTATAGTGTAACTTTGTGTACAGGTGTATAGTGTAACTTTGTATGCAGGTATACAGTGTAACTTTGTGTACAGGTATATAGTATAACTGCGTCCAGGTATATAGTGTAACATTGTGTACAGGTGTATAGTGTAACTTTGTGTTCAGGTGTATAGTGTAACAATGTGTACAGGTATATAGTATAACTGTGTCCAGGTATACAGTGTAACTTTGTGTACAGGTGTATAGTTTAACTTTGTATGCAGGTATACAGTGTAACTTTGTGTACTGGTATATAGTATAACTGTGTCCAGGTATATAGTGTAACATTGTGTACAGGTGTATAGTGTAACTTTTAAGGTGTAGGTAACTTTGTAAGGATAAGGCAAATTACTGTTTTAAGGTGTCAGGTACAGGCATCTTTTGTTGTATAGGAATGATGCAATCCTCCTTTACTCCTTATACTTTGGCCTATTGCCTTCCTTAAGGTGTAATGTAAAGAGATAAAGAAGAAATAAGTTAATAGACAGTATGATATTATCAACAAAGCTTATATCAATTCATTATTCTGTTGGTGGTATAAAATATGCATACATTATTATAGTGTGTAATATATATTATAGCTGTTGGACTATCCCAGGTTGCAGTCTAGTTTAAACTTATATATATTTTATGTTGATTGGGAAACAAGATCTTACAATTAAGACTATTCCCCCTTGACAGTCCTGGGTTGGAGCAGTACTTGGTTTCTAGGAAAGCCATGAAAATTCCTTGCCCCAAATGTTGTTGGATCATGTATGACTAACTACACACATATTGTTGTAGGTTGGTGCGACTGGCAAACCTGAGGGGGGTGGAGGTATACCCCGGGGACGGGAGTGTCCTGGTATCCCAGGGAATGTCCGCTCACTTCTTCCTGCACATCATCCCACGTGAGGGCGGCAAGGTAAACTGGTCTGTCATGTGAGTTGTGAGAAAGAAATAGTTGTGGTAGATAACCTTATTATTATCACCATGATTGGAGGGTAAACAGAATTGCAGGGTATTTTAACTTCAGGTAAAGTCCCTGTAATGTTTCCGCTACATTTCGGACCTCATGGCCTTTCATGGAGATAACCAAAGTTTCCTAACGTTTCATTAGGGTACCTTGGTTATATTGGTAGAGGTTAAGTGGTCCAAGACATAGCGGAACCATAACAGGGACTTTTAAGATTCAAATGTTTTTGTAAGCTAAAATTAAGGAGAGGTCGAGGCCTGTTGATTAAGCTATTGAAAGACATTTTTGGTTGTATAAGTGCTTGAAAGACCAATTTTGTCAATTTGAAGTACTGTTTATAGTACTGTAGTATGTTAAGATGTAAGAAAATTTATATTTGTATCTGTTTTTGTCATGGAAACCATGTATTTTCATTTGTTTAAAAAAACCCACTACATTTTATCTTTAAAATTAGGTATATTAACTCTTTTGGAATACTCTCGTGTTGTGCAGATTATTCCCTAAAACAAATAATCAATGCTTCAAAATTGCATCTATTTATAATATGTGCATATCTACATGACAGATGTCAAGACTTATTATGTCTCCCCATATTTAATTTTAAGCTGGAAGAGAGGACATATTCTATGAAGTCAAAGCCTCAAACACCAGCCGGTTCCCCATATTCCATCAAGACTTTGCTCAATAGAGCCCATCGATTCCTGGCTCACATCAGACAGGAAGACAACATGGCGTCTGCTACATTTGGTCTTTGTTGCTGGAAGGTCACTGTAACAATTTTCTTTTCCTCTTTGTTTATTTTTTTTTTATGTTATCTTTTCTCTTTTTATTAGGCCCAATGCTGGCCCACAGTACCATCGTTAAGGTTTAAGGTTAAGGCTAAGAAATTGATAAAAGGTTAGCTCATTGTTTTTGTACTTGTATACCATAATATGAGTTTATAAAATTGACCATAAGGCTCACTATTTAATCATTTTAGTCCGCATGTTATATAAATCAAGACATTACCTTAAGAGTTACAGTACTATTGTGATAGTGATTGATTTCATAGCAGCATGCCTAATTTAAGGTATATTCCCAGTTGAATGGGGTAAACATTGTTTTACAATAGAAGAACATGGAAAAATGATGAATTTCACTTAAAGAAATACTAGCAGTTTTGCAAGCCTTGCAATTATCCAAACACATCACATACCTTGTCAATCCTTGGAATATAGATTTTGCACTGTAATGCTTTCAACTGATCTGAACTTTGTTTGAAATTGTGTACTGGATTTGAATGGGGAAAAAAAATTTCTTATTGCCTTTTCAGCCCTTTACCTCATGAATATTCATGTACAAATTTATGTCTTTGTTAATGAATAATGATTGCTTAACTTTAAGTCATAATATAAAGCAATATCAAATGAGCAAACAAAAGAACTGTCTGATCTGGTTATGCTCTTTTTGCCTATATGTCAACATGCACATGTATATGAAAAAAAGGTTAATGAACCTTTATCTGGTTATTGATGCTGTCAATGACCGTGACCTTTTGACCTTGTTTCTGTAGCATGAGGAGATGCAGCTGGTGGAACCACTGTCCACAAGTTTACTGGAGGAATGTTCGATCCCCGGTTATGGCAAGTTCACAGCCATGTCCAATGGTCAGGTACGGGTGGTGTTCAAGGACCGGACGAGTCTGGACATGACATGGGATTTCTCCAGCCGGGTGGGCACGTGTCTTGACCACAGTGGGGAAGGACACATGGCACAGGTCTGTGTGATGCTGAATATTTTCTTTTCAGTTATTTTTGTAAAACTTAAAAACAGAACAAAACAAAAAAAATCTTCACTCCGATTTCTGTACAAAGCCAGCCTGATTATGAAGGCAGTGTTTATATTACAAAAGTGATATCTGGTAGGGTCATTTGGTTGCAGCATGTCAAAACTTAATATTGTTTTGGGTAAGATTTACAAGTCATGTTATATGTTCTTCAAATAAACAAACGATTTTCATGATGTGTCTTGCAGTCCCAGATGGTGTTAGCGGGAAAGAAGAGTGGCACGTGCCGACTCCTGCTGCCTAATGGACAGTATGTCATGGTTGAAATGGATCAACCAGGTGCTTACAAGAGGTCAGTGACCTTTCGGTCTGACATGACAGATATGTTCCATCTGGAAATGGTTTTTATACGCCCATCTTAAGATGGGGCGTATTATGTGAACACTCACGGCGGGTGGGCGTGGAACATTTGTTGTCCGGGCTCTAACTTCAATACCGTTTGCCCAATCCTTTTCAAACTTTCCACACATGTGCATGGCCATAATATCTCGGATGAGTTCGATATCCAGCATTATCGCGTGAATGACTTAGAAGTTATGGCCCTTGACGTACACAAAATACTTGAAATTGTGATTGTCCGGGCTCTAACTTCAATACCGTTTGCCCAATCCTTTTCAAACTTTCCACACATGTGCATGGCCATAATATCTCGTATGAGTTCGATATCCAGCATTATCGCGTGAATGACTTAGAAGTTATGGCCCTTGACGTACACAAAATACTTGAAATTGTGATTGTCCGGGCTCTAACTTCAATACCGTTAGTCCAATCCTTTTCAAACTTTTCACACATGTGCATGGCCATAATATCGCGGATGAGTTCGATATCCAGCATTATCGCGTGAATGACTTAGAAGTTATGGCCCTTGATGTACACAAAATACTTGAAATTGTGATTGTCCAGGCTCTAACTTCAATACCGTTAGCCCAATCCTTTTCAAACTTTTCACACATGTGCATGGCAATAATATCACGGATGAGTTCGATATCCAGCATTATCGCGTGAATGACTTAGAAGTTATGGCCCTTGATGTACACAAAATACTTGAAATTGTGATTGTCTGGGCTCTAACTTCAATACCGTTAGACCAATCCTTTTCAAACTTTCCACACATGTGCATTGCCATAATATCTTGGCTGAGTTCGATATCCAGCATTCTCATGTGAATGACTTTGAAGTTATGGCCCTTGATGTACAAAACATACTTGAAAATTTGCTTGTCCCTAGTCCTTAGACCCTATGAGGTGTTCTCAGATCTTGCAGTTAATTAATAGAAATGTATCAACATTTTTTTTTTATGATTAACATCATTAACTAATGGGATTTTGGAATTATTTTGCTTATTTATGGACAGTAGCTTGTTTCTCTGAGCTATTTCTGAGAGTCCCCATACCATGATGGGCGTATTTTGTGGCAGTCCTGACCCTTGTTGTAGTAATACTCTCAATAAAAATCATCTACTTACAGAAAATATTGGTTGAACAAAAGATTTTGGTAATTGAAATTTAGGATTTCCATTTTCATTTTAAAGCCAACCTGGAAAAGATTATCCTTTTTCCCCATTAGAAGACCTGTTGTTTCCAGTTTTGGCCTTTTCATTACTGTAAGGATGAGTAATTTCTTTTAATTCATTGCAACGGAAATTTGTGAAATAATATCAAAATGCAGTTTCTGAAGTGTTCCTTTTGGAAAACCTGTAGAATAAGCAAGTAAGGTTAAGTTCCCTAAAATACATTTTTGAGCATTTGTTGAGGGGTTGAGTTGTTTACAGGACATTTCATGTGATAACATGAATTGTGAGAGTGAATGTGGGATTAACTTGGTGGAGATAACTTTGGTTAGTTAATGAAATTTTCAGTTAGCTTTTTATCTGATCATATGATCATACTTTATGGACAGACGGCAATCATGTGTGATTACTTGTGCAAGATAGTTTAATGTTTACCTAGAGTTAAAGTTTTGAACCCTCTATGAGTTTTATTATGCCCCCCCCCCCCACTACCACTTTGAAAGGGGGTCATCTAGATCTGTCCTCCATCTGTTTCTCTTACCATCCATCACAATTTCTTGTGTCACACATACCTCCAAAATTAAACCAAAGATTTATAACACCAGCATGGGCAGTTGTGCATCAAAGGTTTTGTGTTAAAATTCCCCCCCCCCCAATTTTCAAGTAAATTTCCCGCTACACATCTGTAGTTTTATAGATAAAATTATTGTATGCCTAAAATTACTTCAACAGGGGAAAACAACACAAAATAAGGTAGCATACATGCCATATTTTCAGTATGTCTCCCAGGGAGGTTTTGAAATTTTCACAGGGAGATTTGGGGTCCAGCCAGGGAGATTTTACGACATATATCAAAGAGACGTTGTTAATGAAAAAAAAAAAAATTTGATTACCCTTCATTAAATTCATTAACAGTTTATATTATATACTGTGTATTGCATTAATGAAAATACCTTTAAAAATTATATCTAAAAAAATCTAAAAATTTATTAATAGATATCTTATTCAAATAGAAACTTAACTTTCCACAAGCACCGTTTCACATTAAATGCAACACTACCTTGTAACAGATCAGAGATCATGCCATTTACATCAAACACATTTAAATTGATACAGTATCTTTGATTTATGGAATGATTTCTGATCATATGGTTTTAATTAATGGGGATGAATAAAGATAAAGAGTCAGATCATATTTAATAATATTTTCACCTTCTGTCTGTGTTTTCTTTTTTTTTTCTAAATTAAATTGCTTTTAGCCAAAATATTATTTAGCTGAAAATATTTATCGTGTACGGTATGGTGATATGAAGTGGTTATCCAACTCTTCCGATCAGCACATCTCATTATAGTAAATTATTCAGCAGACGATATCCGTTGTTAATCAAATCAGCGTCGGTGCGAAAATTGCACTTCATTTGCTATTTACCGCTAGCTGAGGTGTACTTTATATGATGTGTCCATATGACGAGTTTTGTTAAGATTTAAATAATTGGTAAACAGCTGATCTAATTATCATTTATTGTTTACACTTCCGGTAAATAAGGATTAGCTATTCTCCGGGACCTTTTTATCCCTGGTAAGATATACTAAAGCAATCATTTACGTCTTTATTACGATGTACCAAATGCATTCTAACCTTACTCATTCTAGCTTTAGTATTGCCTTGATAGCTGCTAATGACCCGACGATTATTGTTTCAACTGATAGACTGGCGAATCTGCTACCTGTCTGAATCACGCAATTTGATTGGATAAGGACAATCACACATTGCCTGTGGCTGTGTACAGCACACTGGTCAGAATTGATACTAACACATGTTCTTACGTAAGCTTCCTGATGCTGTATCATAGTTTGGTAATAGAATGGATTATACTGAGTTCAAAGGGAAACCTGTTTGATTTAAGTCAGACCTGGAGATTTTCACCTCCCGGCGGGAGATCGGGAGACAAGTCGAAATCCCGGGAGATTTAATCTCCCGCCGGGAGATATGGCATGTATGAGGTAGAGGTACTGTTCCCCCAAACAGAGAGAGAACCTTGACATTCCTTGTATAATTGAGAGGTATGTGATGTGTTTGTATTTGGTATGATTTCTGTGTCACCTTCTGTAAGCAGTGGGGGCTCATAGGGATCACTTTTCCGCCGTCTGTCCGTCCCTCTGTCTGTCCATCACACTTTTTCCGCCACACTTCAGCAGGTGACACATGTGTTCCAGAGAACACTTTTGTTTATATTTGAAGGTATGTTGATGCAGCTACAGAGTGGGCTGAGTGGGTGAACAGTTCCCCACAGCAACGACAAGTGTTCTACAAGGAGAGAGGAGACAAGACTGGGAACTTGTGAGTTGGAAAACCTAATTTTCAAAACTTTCATGTACATGTAAATATGTTTAGAAACATGTTTTCGTGGTTTATCAAGTCCAGTCTGTTTATAATTAATACCAACATAAGAATCTTTGAAGGTCTTTGGAATAAATATTTCATGAATTTTTTTATCCATTTTTGAGTTGAAACATTTGTACTCTGTGATCAATTAGTTACTTAACCCTCTACCTCATGAATATTTATGTATAATTTAATGAGTGGATGAATATTAATTGACTGAAACTTTAAATGTTATATGAAATAGTGGATTATTCTAATGCCATGTAGACTAGAATCTGAGCTACAATATTGTTTCAGCAGAGGAGACCCTTTAGGAGCTGTCTGATCTGGGTCTGTTCTGTTTGCCAGTGTATCAAAATGAGTCTATATGAAGTAAAGGGTTAACATGTTTCTGTTGTTTGTTTTAGTTATTATTATTCAAATTTAATTGCATTGATTGTTTATTGAATTTTCTCCAATTTTTGCATTGAGGGCTGTGTGGCTCACATGAAAATAACTTTGGTTAAAATGAGAGATAATGATGCTAAGGAAGATTTTTTTAAAAGATTTTTGTGTTTTTTATAACAAAAAGGAACGTTTGGTAAAAATATGTTTTTTGTTTCAGATCAGTTGAGAGGGAACTGCAGAAAATACATTGTTTCAATTGTATCTTTTACTGAAGTCATTCCTTACTTATCCTTTTTACATATTATATTCCCAGATACAAAGTATATGGGGGCTATATTGGAATCATGTTGGTCTGTCTATCTGTAGACAAGATTTTTCCGCCCTATTTCTTGGCTACCTTTGGTCGGATTTTAATGAAACTTTACAAGACTGATAAGCACCAAACCTTATCAAGCATATTGTTGGCACATCATGAATGAGTTATGACACTTTGTTATATTTCTCAATACTGTCTGACATGGTAGCAGTAACTGTGACAAAAAGGTATCTGGGGATATTCATCAACTTCAATGATAATACTTGTTCTAATTGATTCTCTGTACAAAGTGTCATTACTAGAAGATTTTTTCTTTACTTTGATAAGCTGTACATTTATCTGCCTCTCTTGTTTCTCAAATCATTTATGATGCAGAAATATATATCATAATGAGAGAAACTTTTTCGGTAGTAATCTTGACTTGCTAATCATGATTTCCTTGACCAAGTTTTTTTTTAGATATTGTGGACAATACAGTGCTTAAGAAAGATGTCAGAGTTCCAGGTGAAGGATCAACTCTGACCGGAAAGCCAGGACCAAGCATCCTTCGTAAAACGGATCCGATCAAGCCGAGAACCAAGTGCGCGGAAAACCATCTCTCAGTTGGCACCAAAACTGTTCACATTCACTCACCCACATCAACTGATAAAATCAGCAATCATTCAAACATCTCAGATATCAACAGCATTGTGGGTCTTCCAAGGTCAAGCACGTATTCCATTGGTCAGATGCATTATGCAAATTCTGTGGCTCCACCTACAGAAGTAAGACTGCAGCCCATTGGGCAAACTTCAGTGTGTTCATATTCATCCAACAGCAGGAGTACTTTGTCTTCTCTTGAAGGATTCAATGCAGTACGTGAAGCATTACTCAGAACATCCAGTGTAATCAAAGACATTGATAGCATTTTGGATAAAAGATGAAAGCTGTGTACAGAGTGTTCAAGAAGTATTTCAGTTAAAATTTTCACTCAGGTGAAACAAGGGTTTATTTATTGAGAAATTAAAAGTGTATTTTGTTGAAAAGAAGTTGAGCTTAGCTCTGTTATGTATTTATTAAATGACATTTTGATTATGTTAATATATTATTGGAACATTATGTTTTGGCAGAATGAAGATGCATATATTGGATTTTGTCGATATAGAATTTTTTTAGTTAAGATAGTTTGTGAGTATTAATCAGTTATCAAATCAGTACTACAGGTAATAAAATATAAACATGAGACTGTGTGACCTGTTTTGATATTTTCTAGCCACAAACTCACTTGTATCCCGAATGGTTGTAATACCATGGTCTTAAGCTTTCAGAAATATGATTAACAGTTAAAAGAGAATTTTTGTGAAATATTTATTTTGCAATGATCTTCAATGTTTCATTAATGAAATAAATAATTAATAATTATCATGTCTGAAGAATGGTCCTTAAACGTGTTTTATGTAAAATAACTAAGTGAAAAGTGGGGGCATCTGTGTCCTGTGGAAACATTTCTAGTTCTTATAACTCAATACTCTGAAATCCGATTTAAATGCTTTTTTTTGCATTCTGTTTCTTGTTGACAAAAGTTCAGGTCAACTTTTTGACACGCATAACTCTGAAAGTATTGATGCAACAGACTTGTAACTTCGTGGATATATTATCCAGGATGTGAACTTGGGTATTTTTATTAAATCACCATTGCCGTTGACAGAGTTACGGGCCTTGAATTTGTGAAAATATGGAATTTTTTGTTTGTGACACACATAACTCTAATTGTATTTGTAGTACAGACTTGAAACTTCAAGTAAGGGCCTTAATTTAAAATGAATTGACCCATAACTTTAACTTTATTGAATCACCATTGCCGCTGACAGAGTTACAGGCCTTTCAATTTGTGAAAATTTGGAATTTAAGTTTATGACACACATAACTCTTGATTATATTTATACTACAGACTTGAAACATCATGGATATATTTTTCCAGGTATGAACCTGTGCACCTGAGTATTACTAACAAAGTGAAAGGTGCAGGCATCTGTGTCCTGTGGACACATTTCTTGTTTCACTAGGAGAGTTTGAAAGTTCGAACCTTGCAAAAAAGCACCCAAGTAAGGGTAGGTCTACGAAAATCAAATCATGTTTTGTTTGAGATAAGAAAAAAGTATTTTGTTTGCTGCATATGATTTGCAACACAATTACTGATAAAATATATAGTGTGAGAACTTCAGGTCATGTACGGGTTGTCCTTTATGAGCGGACAAACTGGCAATAGTAAATCTACGCGGAATACGACAAATACAAATCGTTCAACCATTACTCAATAAATATAAATAAACTCAATAAGTGTGTATGTATACGACATCTGTAATTTACACATATGTATATTTGATATCAAACTATATCTGTCTCAAGTAGACAGCGTCTTAATATTACTGAAATACTGTCGGTAGGACGTTAAACACAAAAAAAAACATTTTTTTAATCTGCCCGCCCTGGTTATGTTGCGAAGAGTTTTTTTCTGCCAGGATTCGAACCCTCATGTTCCAGTTGAGTTTCCTAGTCAGAATAAGCTATCATAAAATACAATAATTAAAGAAATTTGATAAGGTAAAAATTAGATCAATAACTTATTTATTAGACATTTTAATGTAAAGTTAATGTATGTAGGTAAATGAATGGAGTATTTGGGTATATTTGGGAGTATATGGGTATTTCGTCCACCCGAATAAATATATCCCCACGACATCTCGTCCACCCGAATAAATATATCCCCACGACATCTAATAAAAAAAATCCTTTCAAAAGGAAAGCTTGCCCAATTTATTTCTAGCCGGTCCACCCAAAGATTCTCCCAGTAAAATATGTAAGTACCGTGGATTGGACTTAGTTTGAATTTAGCTTTCATGAATTGTTTGAACATCTTTCAAAGCGTTAATTAATAATGTGCATAATATATGAACAGATTACATCGATACTATTATACAGATTTTTTACTACGCGCTCGTTAAAATATGAAATTTTATCACTACTTGATGAGATATAACCCACATCCATTCAAAACAAACAAATATCCTCTTTATATACGTCTCTGAAATAATGTTAGATATATAATGCGATTTTATGTACCTTATTTTTTTTTTAGATCTTGCCGCACAATAAACTTGATTCTTTTGGCCCGGTCTTTCATGTCGTTTTAATGTGAACGTTGGAACCAGCAATAACTTCCGGTATGTCATAGCAACCCGTTGCTAAGATTCAGACTCCATTTGTTTGTGAACAAACGAAGTGTCGAAATATTGCTCCAAAGTTTTCTTTAATTTACCAAATAAAATCGATTAATCCTATCCAAAGATGAGAATGGCAGGATTTGTAAAGAGGTTTGTATTACATTTGCACCAAAACATCACATAACAGATACTGTAGGGTTTATGTTTGACCTGTTAAAAATTCTGGTCGGAAAAATTCTATATTCCCCGGGATACATTTATTTCCCCCAAATATTCTAAAGCATAACTGGAGAACCATAGATTTAGATTTTTATACCTTTTTACTTCTGACCACTGGCACTATATTTTCGGCTTTCGTTATATTTTTTCAAGAAAGTCACATTAAAAAAATGAAATTCATGAATTAAAAAGTCTAATTTTAATTTTAGATTTTTTTTTACTGTCTGTGGCTTTCTTATTGGGAAAATTAGCATTATAAAAAAGATTAGAAAATCATAAGATAAAGAAATTGTTTAAACTTACAATAGAAAGTGAAAGTGATGGCAATATCCAGATATATACATGTAGTAATAATCGTCAAGGTTTCCACAACAAACTGCTGGGAATTCTCGAAGTTCCAAACGTCGATTTTTTTTGATTTTTTTTTTCAGGCACCGATAAAACATTTATAGTAGATCGATCTAAAAAGGGATATCTTAACACAAGTAAAGTAAATGCATGAAGGAGTGTAAACTGTTTTCAAGTTAATTACGACAGTAGATCTAGACAACAATGTCTGTCTAATCAATTTAATTAAGATGTTGTTTTTTTTACCCAATCATATGCAGAGACTTGCTTTAAGTGTTCATCGTCTGCACGTAGATACTAGATCAAAATTATTCGGTAGGTAAACCCTTTACAATAATTAGAAAATTATTAAGAACAAAAAATGGTCATTATATCATGTGCTGTCCATCGTATCTGATGGCCACATCAAGCGAACCATGTCTCGCTATCGATGGTAAAGGAATTAAGGATAGAAAATATAAATCAAAACGCTGATAACGCAGAGAGAACAGGGTTACTAATGTGATGTTATCGCATTTATTTTGTTTAGCAAATTAATATTGATAAACGAGGGTCAAATTTTCAAGCGATACCAATAAACTCAATGTTCTGCGTAAAAAGCGGATCTAGCCATTAATCTCGGAGGAGAATCATTCGGAGGTCTTCGTGGCGGAGTGATAATTATACCTGACGTAACCATCACTTAGACCCTCACCGTTGTGGGTTCCATTCCTGGTAGGGTACTCGGATATTCTTGCAGTATTCTGACTTGCAGTAGGTCGTTGGTTCTACCCGGGTACCTCTTTGCATTCGGGATCATTCTCTATCTGTAATAGACCATTTCAGCAGTGGTTCGGCAGTACTCGGTATAATTCGCTGAATTTAACTGACAAATCAGTCTCAAGTGTATGTTTATATCCCATTGAAGAATATGTAGAAATTCACACCAGCATGTAGATTAGGTGTACGGGGAGTGCTCGTTGATTTACGTTGGTTTTCGTCCATTTTCAGAATGAAATGGTTTATAAGCTGGACGTCGCTATGTGACGGAGATGCTGTCGCAGCTACCGTTTTCTCAAACTCGACACAATATTATCACATTTCAGAACATAGAGATTTTCTACATTGTTTAAGATAAGAAAGTAATTGCAAATAATGTTTTATTGGAGCATGTTGAACTCAGTTCCTTCAAGATGGATTTTTAGATAAGGGAAATACATAGAAACGCAGATAATAAATCCATATAAATGTGTAATTGCATATTATTATTATTATTCATGATTATTTTTCATAAATTTAATTATCACTTAATTGGAACAATTATTTTACATTTGTATATTAATTTAATTATAATTTGTTACGTAATAAAGTGTGAATTATGGTAACTAACGGGAACTTAGGTAAGAGCCCGACATATTAACTAAATGTACAACTAATTATACATACCCGTTAGCTTTTCTTGTCAATAAACAGAAATAAACTCCTATATAGATAGTGCTCGTCATCAATTATCAAACATATTCAATTAAACTCATATCTAGGGAATGTGGTGGCCAGCTAAGCTATCTGGTTTCTATGCTTCCATTCTGACTGTCTAAACGATGACGGGGAGCATTGTCATCCTGGAAGAGCCAGGTATTAACACCAAACACTTTCGCTATAACTTGCCACAGGGTATCAACTAAAATTTTGATGGTATTGTTCAGAGTTCATGTTACCATTTACGAATGCCAAATCCCTATCCCCATATTATGTAATGCAACCTCAGACCGTAATTTTAATAATTGACTGAGGCCCGTCGGCAACGTATCCTAAACACTCAGGTCACCACTTCTCCGAGGCCTTTCTCCAAACCTTTGTATTCCCGTCTGTTTCATAACAACATCACTAAATTAGTAAATATAACATTTTCCACTGATTGTCATAGCCCAATGAACTTTACCTCTACACCACGCTAATCTCTTCCGTATTCCTATGGTTTTCCTGACAGATCGTCGTATATATCCCCAAAAATGAAGCCTTCTCTGAACAGTCGTTTTAGAAACTTTCACATTTGTCATTCTATTAAATATACCGGAAATTCACTTCAAAGTAAATTACAAGCCTTGACAAAGTGCTGTATGCGTGACTCGATGTTGCTTTGGGCATGCCAGATCGTCTTACAATCTTCTCTTTTTGTCTCCAACGCTTTAAAATCATCTCTAACATCTCTAGCACGTATATAAATGCACTCTTAATTAGCTCAATAACATTCCTTTCTGTATCAATAGAAATTTCCAGACCGTGCTTAGCCATGTTTAACACTGATAATACAATACATCCGAAAAACTTTTTTTTTTCAAAATATAAAATAAGTTTTTTGTTTTTTTTATTTCAGTTTCATTCAGAAACCACTTGAAATTATACTGAAAACAAACACACACACCTAATTCTGGATTGAACACAATACTCTAAATAAATGTGAGATTATCTCCTTCTGTGTGTATTACGGGCATCGTGTAAAACGTGCCTTAGAACAGATACCTTATATTAAGTTATCAGCCTGTTTATAATCGATTAATGTGCGATTTCTAAGGCAAGTCATATTGGATGTCGAAACTTAGGTACTTCGTAGTACGGTGTCTTTTGAGTCTAAAGGCTTTCATTTATACTTGGTTTGATTGGTGACTTTGAACTTTTTTCTCGCAGCAAACTACAATATTGTAGGTGGAAAGCTAATTAAAATTACTTATAAATAGCATACATAAAACACGATGCATAAAAAATCCAAACACTATTTATATCTTGATATATTGTCTGATATAAATCAAATAAGACAAGTAGTTATATCTGTCTATAGCTATATAATCACAAAATCTGAATCTTAGTCCTCTGGCCATTTATGATTAATAACTCTGTATTTAAAAAGTCCCGCAAATTAAACTGTTGGGTAGATTGACATCAGCTTTTATTGGCGTTGCGTATTAAAAATAGGAACCAGTCGCAACATCCGTTTTGTCATAGTAACCCGTTGCTAGGATCCAGACTCCATTTTGTTTGTGCATAAACAAAGCCGTTGACATATTGCTCTCAAGCTTTCTTGAATTTATATCAAACAGTTATTTCCTTTTTGTGAAAAGACAAATATGACAACTTTAACAAACAGGTATACTATGAATTTACAACATTTTTTAATGAGAAATATCAAACAGAAAACAAACATACGTATTCTTGTTGGGTCAATGGAAACATGCGGGTTTTATTTTTATTTATGATATTTATTTAGATTCTAGAGTTCTATTCTTATTTTAATTTATTCATTTTAGGGGGGGGGGGGGGGGGGGGGGTTCTTTGATTTTTTTTTTATTTTTTTTTTTTTTTTTTCGGACAGCAAAAAATTAGTTTAAAAAAAGCGCTAGTGATGTGTCCTCTTACAAAACACTTTGAGCCGCAGTTTTCTTCACTATTATGTCAGATCGATTATATCAAAAAAACTGTTCGGTAGAAAGCGCGAAGACCTGTATTGAACTTTCTCAGTTTTGACTTTCAGGACATGTTAGATGACATTTTGGGATAGAACACATTTCTCTTAATTTAGGCGTTAGCGCGAATATAAGTAACCGTGATTCCCAAAACATCTGATCTTACACATACATAATGAAACTAACACGCCCCAACGTCATTGGTATGTGTCGATATAAATAGATACGAAGGCTATAGATAGTTCATAAAGAGGGTGTAAACGGAGGATTTTAGTAAAGAACTTTGAAACTGAATATAAGTTTATTTCCAGTTTAATTGATACCCCCTCTCTCTATCTCTCTCTGAACACGCCAAAGTGTGGAAAATTATTCCTGTTTTTTTCTATTGACTTCTCTCTGTCCTGTTTCAGCATTTTTATCCAGTAAATAGTAATACACATGATAAGTATAAACAAAATAATAATAATAAATAAAACCATTGGTATTAGATAAAAAAAATATTGATGCGTATTTATCATTTAATTTTATTTATTCAGATTCAGACTAATCCTCCTTCATTCAAAAATGTGCTCACATAATACATTGTAGTTCCAGACTGACAAAAAATGTGACTTCTTTATTTAATTATTTCTTGCCTTATAAAAACATACCTTTGGAGCAATATATAAAATATCTATGATTGTTGTACATCAGAATCACCCAAAAACTCAATGTGACCAAATCAGGCCTACTAAGTTACAAAATACACTTATGATAGATATTTATTTCAGGGAATACAAGTTATTTTATTATTTGGTGTATTCTAAATGAGAGGTAAACCAGGAATCACACCATTTTGGGCATGTAGCATAGACTTGAAATCATTTTTGTGACACAATCCTTTGTCATTTCAGTACATTATATGTACTATTGTACTGTATCCATCTAATAAGTTGATTGCAGTCCAATAATAATATCTTGCCAGGGCTCAAAATTAACACTCGCAAAATGCGAGTAGAAAATAAAATTTGCGAGTTACGTTTTAATCCACTAGCATTTTTTATGCAGTGAAAATTTGGCTTTAATATTTTTAAAAACATTGTCTAAATGAGATAATTTCAATAATATAATCATTAATCAATAACATCATCAAAACTAAACAATCCTGGCTAGTTTTAAATATCACAAGCGAAATTTACACCTGTAAGTTGTCCATGAAAGTAGCGAGTAAGACTGAAATCTGGGAATTTTCGAGTTGAAATTCAAGGCACTCGCATTTTTTTGTGAGTCACCGGAATGGGGAAAAAATGGAGCCCTGCTGGCCCCCCGGTGTTTACATAAGACTGATGCAGAGTTCCATATCCACATATTTCTAGGGTATTCTTTTACTTCAACAAATGAAATCAGGACTGATTCATATTTCTCATACTTATTTAATAATGTCAAACACTATATCAGTGAGAAAATGTGTAATTGTGTAATCAGGAGCAGTAGATGTGCAAGATGCAAATTTCATGTTTGTTCACACAAGGATTACGGAGTTATTGCCCCTGATTCGACTTTAAATATCCTCTGACACGAACTTTGTCTACATATCTTAACCGATTCAGTTCAAACTTTGTGTGCGCATTAATAATCAGATGGAGAGGTACGTGACTTAAATTTCACTTGAGTTATCTCAAGGATTACAGAGTTATTGCCCCTGATTTTACTCAATTTTGTGTGTGCATTGATAATCAGGTGGAGAGATTCGTGACATAAATTTCACTTGAGTTGTCTCAAGGAGTTATTTCCCTGGTTCCATTTTTTAATGATCTCCCTTTGGTAATTTCTGTTATTCTTGTCCGGACTATCACTCGAATATTGTTCAAGGTATTGACTTGAATCTTAAAATATAGACAGAAGTCCAAAATTTTTTTAACCTTGTTAAATTGCTATGTTTTGTTCTGAACATAACTGAATATTATACATGGTATTTACTTGAAACTTAAAATGTAAACAGATGGCGACTAGGAGATGAGCAATGTCCAAGAACTGTAATTCTACATTTTTAAATTACTGTGCCAAACAACCTTAACTGTCTCTCTATCCACTTTAAATAGAGACTTTACTTACTTATTACTTACTATCATAACCAAAATACAATGTATACAGGTTTTTATTTATGCTCCGCTTGGAGTCTGGCTTCTCCTGTACTAAAGCGGGGGTATTAATCACCTTCATTGATAGCTCTAGTTTTAACTGATAGAGGGGGCCGCCGTGGCCGAGCGGTTACAGTCGTGGACTACAAATCTCGCAGCCCCTCACCGCTGTGGGTTCGAATCCCGGTAGGGACTTCTGATTTTTCATGTGAGGAAGCCTTCCAGCTGGTTCTACCCGGGTACCCGTGTAATCGGGGTCTTACTCCACCTGTAATTAGCTGGACGTCGCTATATGATTGAAATACTATCGCAGCGACAATACAATACAATTTAACTGATAGAAATGGCAAATTTGAAACATGACCAAAGAAGAAGTAACACTAAAGGGACGTAGATGATTTTGAATTTCAGTGAAGCTGCCATCGGAATTAGAGGTGGGGATTTGAGTTTCCCAAATGAAGATTTGGTGGTTTATTAATGCACACTTGAGATACATTTTGACGTTAATTTGACATTTTTTTATGTCACTTTCATACTACAACATTTTATTGTATTCACTGTTTTTCTGACAAATTGTATGCGGTGACGTACACATCTATGGATACCAGGATTGAGTCAGAGCACTGCCAGGTTTAGGTTAGATGTAAAAATAGGACCGCATTGAAACTTGAGAGGTTCTCTTGGCAAACATTGTTGTTGATTTAAATGCATATGTATGTTGTGCCTATTTAACTGGCGCTTTCGCCTCCAGTGGTAACAGGCCTAGACTGCTGAAACGATAGAAACTTGCTACAGAAATATATTCATGAAAACCAGTGAGCGACTCATTCCATTACTCTCAATATATCGCCCATGCTCGGTATATTGATCATTTTAAAAGCAACACTCCCATGTCGCCCCATGATGTAGTGTGTTTTTCCGGCAGTTTTTGCTACTGACCCAGAATTTTCACCGGATTTCGACCTATCAGCAATGATCAGGAATTTATTTTTTAAACGCATATATGTAACTGGACATGAAAGCTGTATGCAAAATCATATATACATACTGTTTGATATGAAATAATACAGTAATCAAATACGATATTACCGACTTAAGGTACAGCTTGTGACTTAGATGCCGCCGAATATCTTTCTTTAAAGATATTTCTTGTCATTATTATTACTTTTATTTATATTATTTATTAATTTATTTTCCAATCGAAACTGTTGTTTTCCTATGGCGAAATCCGTTGATTTTTATTTTCGGTTAGCATTCGAAGCAAATTTGGATTTTTATGATATTCCTTAGGATTTATCTATTTTTACGTATAGTTTGTATGTATACCGATTACCTACTGTTCAAATAGTACTGCAGAGGAAGAATAAGAAATGGTTTCAATTGAGTGATCAATCCCTGTTTTTTTACTATTTGAGTGAAACCCGTTTCTTATGAGTACTTTTTACTGTAAATATTTTAACTTTTTGAGTGAACCTTTTTCTTACCGTAAAAAGGTGGCTTAATCTACAATACCTGAGAATTTTATTTTGGTTACTTGTAAGGGATGGTTTCCTAGAACTTGATTTTCTACCTCGAAGTGACATTATATTTTTCTTGCCAGAAGGTAAAGATAACAAGGTCTAATCACGAGACAAATGTGGCATAACTGAAAATAAAGCAATAATCTTTTATGAAAAAAATATATATTCGCATGTTATAATTATTTTTATTCTTTGCGTTACATATAAATAATTTCTAAGTTGCATAAATGTCTTAACGTTAAAAAAAGATAACCCAACAAAGATGATATTGCATGTGCATTTTTGCCCAGTCCACTATTGATGGGCTGGGGCACTATCGATAACCCTGTTAAGTCATGAAGGTGCGCCAGATGCTCTTGAAAACGTCAAATGATCAATGGTTATTGAAGGCAATACACTTTAAAACAGGAAGGGACAATCAGCTCTTTGTTAAAATATCAGCAGCAATGAAATTCGATACGCAGGGAATTAAAAAGAATTGAGTGAAACCGTTTTTCATGCGTAAATGGTACGCACAGAATTGAAATGTTTAGTGTATTGGTCCATTTTATTTACACAGATACGCAGCTTATCTGTTCCTCTGTAACTGTACTCATTTTGAAGTACAATCTAACTTTCTAAACAAGTGATGCTTCGCCCGCACTGAAGCTGTGCCTAAGCTCATATTTTAAGCTTTCTTTCTTTAAACTGAATTAATTTTGTTAAATGGATTCTTTGTGTTTTAGAACATAAGTTGGAAGCATGTCAACACGGCCGTGTATGATATAATGTTAAAAGAAATTGAGTATATTGACTCCGCCTTCTAATGGTGTTTAATTAAGAACCACTCAATAATTCTGTTTTGTCATGGCAACCCGTTGCTTGGATCTAGACTCCATTTTGTTTGCGCACAAATATAGTTGTTGATCAATTGCTATCAGGCTGTCATGAATAATATCATAGAATCATTTACTTTAGTAAAAAGACAAATATGACGACTTGAATCGAATTTTAAGAGGAATTCTGTGTACATGTATTTACAACGTAATTATTTTGCAAGATTCAACAAACAGCACCAGATTACGATATATCATTGTTGGGTTGACACAAGAAACTTGAGTTCTCTTGATTTTTCTACCATGTTTAGCATACGAAGATAGGGATTTCCCTCATGGAAGAAAACTCTATCTTCCATGTCACGTGATCAGCTTTCTTCCATGTCACGTAAATAAACAATGATGACTGTAAGTTACACATTTTATCAAGATACAAAACTAACTTGTTGTAATTAATAAATATACATGTATGTTCCAAAATATTATATATACCTAGTTAGTTATCCTTTTATTATCATTTACTACTACGAATGTGAAATAAGGCTTAATATATGGGGGAATATTACGTACCGTCAAGGACTGGTATTTTAAACTAAGTTATTTTAAGCAATTGGTAATTCCCAGTTAAACGAACATCAGAATTTAGGTACATACTTGCGTGTGAACTTTAAAATGCCGATTTCTTTCATGTTGTTTTTGTGTTAATTTGTTAAGCGGCAAGAAAAAAAGTGCAAAAAAAAAAAGAAAAGAAAAATGGAAGCGCGATATGTTTATTAAATCGAGGCTGACGGTCTGTGGCAAGTAATAATCGTTCATGGGAGAAAATAAATCCATCATTCGTAAATTCAAGAAGGATTGGGATATCTCACCCTCGGGATCAGAAATTTCAGGCAGAGACTCGGTAGAGCCTCGTCCCTGCCTGAAATTTCTGACCCTCGGGTAAGATATCCCTATCCTACATGAATACTCATGGTGGATTCTTATAATCCTATATAGCACTCAAAAAAAAAAAAAAAAAAAAAAAAAAAAAAAGCGCTAGGTCCACTTCAGCAAGCCCAATCAAACGTTTATAAAACGACCGGAGCTGCAGTTTTGTCTTCTGTGTTAGTATATTGGATCGAGTATGTCAGAAAACACTGCTTGTTCGATATAAAGAGCACAGTCTCAGATTTGACCTTTAAGATATGTTATATGGATTTGAGAAAGATATTAGATAGTACATGGTACTCTAAATGTAGGCGTATAATGGAGATGTAAGATTCGCTCCGCTATTATTACACTGTTAATACACATTTTTACCAATCGCAATCAATCTTAAGATCTCTATATTTATATTGTCTGTCGATACAGATGAATAATCCAGTGGCATCATTTAAATTTGTACAAACATAGCAGTTTTTTGTTTTCATTTACAACTATCCCGTACTTATCCCTCTGCCTTTCCACGTTTTTGAACAAGCTAATCCCTGTATGGAATTAATGTTGCCTGTGTTTATTTTGGAGTAATTTGTGTAGATAGAAATTGATGCCGAAAGTAACACGCAACAGTGTAAGATACGAATGTTATGTTTTACATAGTACCCCGGTATCTCATCAACAACACCCATGACAGATGACCTGCAAATATATGATGAGCAAAATATTACAATATCATAAAAGAATACATGAACATATAATTATGTAATATCCTTATCAATAATTATAATGATCCTTAGTATATCACGTTGAAATGTTGACCAGTGGCTTATGTTTCTATGATTTAATAATAATTTACAATAAACAAATAATACACAATTCTCCTTTAGACATACAAAATACAATGCACAAAATATACTTCGATACATAGCTTACCAGTATATGGCACTGTTCACATTTGCGCTCTCTCGTTCTTCCGACCGTGCAATACTAGTATTAACTAGAATTAAGAAGTTTAACTCAAGTATTACATGCTATGTTAAACGTGGCAGAATAGAGATAATTAAGTTCTTGTTAAAACAGATATTAGTCCAATACCACCAAATAAAACGCATTTGCTGAATTTTGAACATCGAGTAACCATTTAAACATTTAAATTATAAAATCACTTAGAGCTGCACTCATTCCTAATTTTAACACAACCACAAAGTAGAATAAATATAAACCTCTCCAAAAACATCTTAAGCCTCCTCTTTTCCATTAAAAAAACTTAATAAACAAATAACCAGTGTACCTCTGGTCATTTCACAGAGAGAACATAATATAAGTGTTGAACCAAAATCAAGCGGATTGGTGCCTTTACCAATGAAATACAAGAAATTTAATTAAAAAAAAAAAGAAACAACATGTCAAAGTGAGACTATTCAATGCTTTTACTTCTCACCATTAAGTAAAAAACAACCTGCCAAATAAGACCTGCCAAACACTAATCATGGTACTAAACAAACTGCAGGCCCTTAAAACTGAATGAATTTCGTTAAATTGATACTGTGTGTTAGGTTAACACGACTTGTCTATAATAAGCATTTCAACAATTTAAAAAGTCCCGCATATTAAACTTGTAGTAGTTTGAATCCAGCATCTAAAGGCGTTGTACATTAAAAAATGGGAACCAGGCATTACTTCCGTTTTGTCATAGCAACCCGTTGCTAGGATCCTGACTCCATTTGTTTATGCAAAAACAAAGGCGTTGACATATACTGCTCTTAAGCTTTCTTGAGTTTTTATCACATAATCAGTTTTTTTCTGCAAAAAGACGAATATGACAACTTTCATAAAAAGGTATTCTATGTATTTACAGTATTTTTTATCAAAATATACAAACAGCACCAGAATACTCTGTATTCTTCTTAGGCCAGTGGAAGAGAAGAGAAAAGCTGTGTAAAGTATTCGGACACAAAAGTATTAGGATGGTGTTCCCTCATATCGCGGTACTAACGGCATGAACGGGAATAAAATATCAGTGAAGTCTTATCTGAAATTTATTTTTGTATGTCACTGTTATTCCACCTTTGTACCATAATGTGAAAACAATTTATTTTTTCCGGCCTTTCTAATAACATTTTAAAACATGTTATTGTTCGCCATGTTTGTCCTACATAAAAAATCCCATGATTCTCTGGTATCGCGGTATTTCTTGAAAAAAGACCGCTGGCTCCATTTACAGGTGTCGCTACATGATTAAAACAATTATCATTAATAAAACAATGCAGCAGACGAAGATCTAGCATTTGTTGAGTCTTTCAATTCATAATTTATGCTAAAAAATGGTTTTTAGCGGACATGGGGTGATACGCATAAGCGTAATGGTTGAAAGTCGGTATACTGCAAGAAATTTACGTTTTTCTTACCATTTACGGAGACTTATTACTTTTTATTTATTTCAATTAAAATCGTTACTTCCTGTTTACAAAATGGTGTCACTAGGTGGCGATCGGCAAAGTCTTTCCTAACAAACTGACAATACCGCGATACCAGAGAACCCGCGATACCGCCGGAAACCACCCTATATTGAAAGTAATAAAAAAAAGAAAAAACTTCTTGATTAATGTCTTTAAACCTTGGCAAGATCAACCAATGTACAATACTGGGGTTAATATTGATATAAGTATCTCAGTTATGTCAATTTTAGCGATATTTTAAATTTCATTTACATATTAAATATATTTCATTGTACAGCGCCATTGAATATGTATTTTATATGTAGAAATAGGCGTTTAATCAAATTTGCAAGTTTCAAGTTTATTTAGTTGAGTTTATTTAGTTGAAACATTCATTCACATATATGGTTTGGTAATAATCAATTGCAAAACATCTTTCATAATGAGGAAATGACACAATATTAAGAGTTTCCATAATCCTTATCTTAATATCTGAACCATAAGAAAAACGTCCATAAGTCTAAAACCGGATGATTTTTTGTTTTCAATAGTGCATACAGGTGTCCTTTTAGGCATATAACACAATCATATTGTTTATGCGTCAATTCTCCACATTGTGCAATCAGGTCCCATTATATATCAGTGGACCATAAAATGCCATATATTGATAGCATATAGAGGGTATTTGATGCTTTCATTACGAGAGGAATAAAAAAATAAATTTCACTGAAACAAACATTTTTTTCTTATTTCCTGACATTTTAGGGGCTCCGTAAAACAGAGGGAGGGGGAAGTAGTCCTGTTACAAAACATTGAAAATTATAACAATTGTAATTTTCACTGTGTTAAACAGTGATGTTACCATTCTTAGTTCACTGATTAGTGATATTTTTCCTCCGAAAAGCATTTCATAAATATCATCGTAGGAACCCATGGTATTTACCGTATAGACTGACGATATAAGAAGCTCGTTAGTTTAAACATATTTTATTGATATATTTTACATATAAAATTCATTTAAACATAGTACAAAATAGGATGAAATCGAAAGCTAAAAGCTTAAGAAGCTCGTTCACAGAGGGACTTTCACTAAGAATTTGATTTTTAACTGTATGTGTGTTACGTCTATCAAAACCCATCCA